>CALYMW010000004.1:0-177000 GCA_944588485.1 Phosphuga atrata
GTCTCCTTTGCCAGCCCAGTTTATGTGTGGAATTTTAACTGTAAAATTTTGTAGAATTTTATTAACAGTCTATTTACTAATTTAGGCAAACAAAGTTAGGGAAGCTTGAAAAAACGTAAAATTAAGTTTATAGATATATAAGACTAGATAAACAAGATTTGGTCTAGTCGGTCTAGTCTTATTTGTCTAGTCTTTACTGTCTAGTCTTGCACATTTAGTCTTGCCCGTCTCGTCCTGTCTGTCTAGACTTGTCTGTCTAGTCTTGTCTCTCTAGTCTTGTCTGTCTAGTATTGTCTGTCTAGTCTTGTCTGTCTAGTCTTGTCTGTCTAGTCTTGTCTGTCTAGTCTTGTCTGTCTAGTCTTGTCTGTCTAGTCTTGTCTGTCTAGTCTTGTCTGTCTAGTCTTGTCTGTCTAGTCTTGTCTGTCTAGTCTTGTCTGTCTAGTCTTGTCTGTCTAGTCTTGTCTGTCTAGTCTTGTCTGTCTAGTCTTGTCTGTCTAGTCTTGTCTGTCTAGTCTTGTCTGTCTAGTCTTGTCTGTCTAGTCTTGTCTGTCTAGTCTTGTCTGTCTAGTCTTGTCTGTCTAGTCTGTCTGTCTAGTCTTGTCTGTCTAGTCTTGTCTGTCTAGTCTTGTCTGTCTAGTCTTGTCTGTCTAGTCTTGTCTGTCTAGTCTTGTCTGTCTAGTCTTGTCTGTCTAGTCTTGTCTGTCTAGTCTTGTCTGTCTAGTCTTGTCTGTCTAGTCTTGTCTGTCTAGTCTTGTCTGTCTAGTCTTGTCTGTCTAGTCTTGTCTGTCTAGTCTTGTCTGTCTAGTCTTGTCTGTCTAGTCTTGTCTGTCTAGTCTTGTCTGTCTAGTCTTGTCTGTCTAGTCTTGTCTGTCTAGTCTTGTCTGTCTAGTCTTGTCTGTCTAGTCTTGTCTGTCTAGTCTTGTCTGTCTAGTCTTGTCTGTCTAGTCTTGTCTGTCTAGTCTTGTCTGTCTAGTCTTGTCTGTCTAGTCTTGTCTGTCTAGTCTTGTCTGTCTAGTCTTGTCTGTCTAGTCTTGTCTGTCTAGTCTTGTCTGTCTAGTCTTGTCTGTCTAGTCTTGTCTGTCTAGTCTTGTCTGTCTAGTCTTGTCTGTCTAGTCTTGTCTGTCTAGTCTTGTCTGTCTAGTCTTGTCTGTCTAGTCTTGTCTGTCTAGTCTTGTCTGTCTAGTCTTGTCTGTCTAGTCTTGTCTGTCTAGTCTTGTCTGTCTAGTCTTGTCTGTCTAGTCTTGTCTGTCTAGTCTTGTCTGTCTAGTCTTGTCTGTCTAGTCTTGTCTGTCTAGTCTTGTCTGTCTAGTCTTGTCTGTCTAGTCTTGTCTGTCTAGTCTTGTCTGTCTAGTCTTGTCTGTCTAGTCTTGTCTGTCTAGTCTTGTCTGTCTAGTCTTGTCTGTCTAGTCTTGTCTGTCTAGTCTTGTCTGTCTAGTCTTGTCTGTCTAGTCTTGTCTGTCTAGTCTTGTCTGTCTAGTCTTGTCTGTCTAGTCTTGTCTGTCTAGTCTTGTCTGTCTAGTCTTGTCTGTCTAGTCTTGTCTGTCTAGTCTTGTCTGTCTAGTCTTGTCTGTCTAGTCTTGTCTGTCTAGTCTTGTCTGTCTAGTCTTGTCTGTCTAGTCTTGTCTGTCTAGTCTTGTCTGTCTAGTCTTGTCTGTTAGTCTTGTCTGTCTAGTCTTGTCTGTCTAGTCTTGTCTGTCTAGTCTTGTCTGTCTAGTCTTGTCTGTCTAGTCTTGTCTGTCTAGTCTTGTCTGTCTAGTCTTGTCTGTCTAGTCTTGTCTGTCTAGTCTTGTCTGTCTAGTCTTGTCTGTCTAGTCTTGTCTGTCTAGTCTTGTCTGTCTAGTCTTGTCTGTCTAGTCTTGTCTGTCTAGTCTTGTCTGTCTAGTCTTGTCTGTCTAGTCTTGTCTGTCTAGTCTTGTCTGTCTAGTCTTGTCTGTCTAGTCTTGTCTGTCTAGTCTTGTCTGTCTAGTCTTGTCTGTCTAGTCTTGTCTGTCTAGTCTTGTCTGTCTAGTCTTGTCTGTCTAGTCTTGTCTGTCTAGTCTTGTCTGTCTAGTCTTGTCTGTCTAGTCTTGTCTGTCTAGTCTTGTCTGTCTAGTCTTGTCTGTCTAGTCTTGTCTGTCTAGTCTTGTCTGTCTAGTCTTGTCTGTCTAGTCTTGTCTGTCTAGTCTTGTCTGTCTAGTCTTGTCTGTCTAGTCTTGTCTGTCTAGTCTTGTCTGTCTAGTCTTGTCTGTCTAGTCTTGTCTGTCTAGTCTTGTCTGTCTAGTCTTGTCTGTCTAGTCTTGTCTGTCTAGTCTTGTCTGTCTAGTCTTGTCTGTCTAGTCTTGTCTGTCTAGTCTTGTCTGTCTAGTCTTGTCTGTCTAGTCTTGTCTGTCTAGTCTTGTCTGTCTAGTCTTGTCTGTCTAGTCTTGTCTGTCTAGTCTTGTCTGTCTAGTCTTGTCTGTCTAGTCTTGTCTGTCTAGTCTTGTCTGTCTAGTCTTGTCTGTCTAGTCTTGTCTGTCTAGTCTTGTCTGTCTAGTCTTGTCTGTCTAGTCTTGTCTGTCTAGTCTTGTCTGTCTAGTCTTGTCTGTCTAGTCTTGTCTGTCTAGTCTTGTCTGTCTAGTCTTGTCTGTCTAGTCTTGTCTGTCTAGTCTTGTCTGTCTAGTCTTGTCTGTCTAGTCTTGTCTGTCTAGTCTTGTCTGTCTAGTCTTGTCTGTCTAGTCTTGTCTGTCTAGTCTTGTCTGTCTAGTCTTGTCTGTCTAGTCTTGTCTGTCTAGTCTTGTCTGTCTAGTCTTGTCTGTCTAGTCTTGTCTGTCTAGTCTTGTCTGTCTAGTCTTGTCTGTCTAGTCTTGTCTGTCTAGTCTTGTCTGTCTAGTCTTGTCTGTCTAGTCTTGTCTGTCTAGTCTTGTCTGTCTAGTCTTGTCTGTCTAGTCTTGTCTGTCTAGTCTTGTCTGTCTAGTCTTGTCTGTCTAGTCTTGTCTGTCTAGTCTTGTCTGTCTAGTCTTGTCTGTCTAGTCTTGTCTGTCTAGTCTTGTCTGTCTAGTCTTGTCTGTCTAGTCTTGTCTGTCTAGTCTTGTCTGTCTAGTCTTGTCTGTCTAGTCTTGTCTGTCTAGTCTTGTCTGTCTAGTCTTGTCTGTCTAGTCTTGTCTGTCTAGTCTTGTCTGTCTAGTCTTGTCTGTCTAGTCTTGTCTGTCTAGTCTTGTCTGTCTAGTCTTGTCTGTCTAGTCTTGTCTGTCTAGTCTTGTCTGTCTAGTCTTGTCTGTCTAGTCTTGTCTGTCTAGTCTTGTCTGTCTAGTCTTGTCTGTCTAGTCTTGTCTGTCTAGTCTTGTCTGTCTAGTCTTGTCTGTCTAGTCTTGTCTGTCTAGTCTTGTCTGTCTAGTCTTGTCTGTCTAGTCTTGTCTGTCTAGTCTTGTCTGTCTAGTCTTGTCTGTCTAGTCTTGTCTGTCTAGTCTTGTCTGTCTAGTCTTGTCTGTCTAGTCTTGTCTGTCTAGTCTTGTCTGTCTAGTCTTGTCTGTCTAGTCTTGTCTGTCTAGTCTTGTCTGTCTAGTCTTGTCTGTCTAGTCTTGTCTGTCTAGTCTTGTCTGTCTAGTCTTGTCTGTCTAGTCTTGTCTGTCTAGTCTTGTCTGTCTAGTCTTGTCTGTCTAGTCTTGTCTGTCTAGTCTTGTCTGTCTAGTCTTGTCTGTCTAGTCTTGTCTGTCTAGTCTTGTCTGTCTAGTCTTGTCTGTCTAGTCTTGTCTGTCTAGTCTTGTCTGTCTAGTCTTGTCTGTCTAGTCTTGTCTGTCTAGTCTTGTCTGTCTAGTCTTGTCTGTCTAGTCTTGTCTGTCTAGTCTTGTCTGTCTAGTCTTGTCTGTCTAGTCTTGTCTGTCTAGTCTTGTCTGTCTAGTCTTGTCTGTCTAGTCTTGTCTGTCTAGTCTTGTCTGTCTAGTCTTGTCTGTCTAGTCTTGTCTGTCTAGTCTTGTCTGTCTAGTCTTGTCTGTCTAGTCTTGTCTGTCTAGTCTTGTCTGTCTAGTCTTGTCTGTCTAGTCTTGTCTGTCTAGTCTTGTCTGTCTAGTCTTGTCTGTCTAGTCTTGTCTGTCTAGTCTTGTCTGTCTAGTCTTGTCTGTCTAGTCTTGTCTGTCTAGTCTTGTCTGTCTAGTCTTGTCTGTCTAGTCTTGTCTGTCTAGTCTTGTCTGTCTAGTCTTGTCTGTCTAGTCTTGTCTGTCTAGTCTTGTCTGTCTAGTCTTGTCTGTCTAGTCTTGTCTGTCTAGTCTTGTCTGTCTAGTCTTGTCTGTCTAGTCTTGTCTGTCTAGTCTTGTCTGTCTAGTCTTGTCTGTCTAGTCTTGTCTGTCTAGTCTTGTCTGTCTAGTCTTGTCTGTCTAGTCTTGTCTGTCTAGTCTTGTCTGTCTAGTCTTGTCTGTCTAGTCTTGTCTGTCTAGTCTTGTCTGTCTAGTCTTGTCTGTCTAGTCTTGTCTGTCTAGTCTTGTCTGTCTAGTCTTGTCTGTCTAGTCTTGTCTGTCTAGTCTTGTCTGTCTAGTCTTGTCTGTCTAGTCTTGTCTGTCTAGTCTTGTCTGTCTAGTCTTGTCTGTCTAGTCTTGTCTGTCTAGTCTTGTCTGTCTAGTCTTGTCTGTCTAGTCTTGTCTGTCTAGTCTTGTCTGTCTAGTCTTGTCTGTCTAGTCTTGTCTGTCTAGTCTTGTCTGTCTAGTCTTGTCTGTCTAGTCTTGTCTGTCTAGTCTTGTCTGTCTAGTCTTGTCTGTCTAGTCTTGTCTGTCTAGTCTTGTCTGTCTAGTCTTGTCTGTCTAGTCTTGTCTGTCTAGTCTTGTCTGTCTAGTCTTGTCTGTCTAGTCTTGTCTGTCTAGTCTTGTCTGTCTAGTCTTGTCTGTCTAGTCTTGTCTGTCTAGTCTTGTCTGTCTAGTCTTGTCTGTCTAGTCTTGTCTGTCTAGTCTTGTCTGTCTAGTCTTGTCTGTCTAGTCTTGTCTGTCTAGTCTTGTCTGTCTAGTCTTGTCTGTCTAGTCTTGTCTGTCTAGTCTTGTCTGTCTAGTCTTGTCTGTCTAGTCTTGTCTGTCTAGTCTTGTCTGTCTAGTCTTGTCTGTCTAGTCTTGTCTGTCTAGTCTTGTCTGTCTAGTCTTGTCTGTCTAGTCTTGTCTGTCTAGTCTTGTCTGTCTAGTCTTGTCTGTCTAGTCTTGTCTGTCTAGTCTTGTCTGTCTAGTCTTGTCTGTCTAGTCTTGTCTGTCTAGTCTTGTCTGTCTAGTCTTGTCTGTCTAGTCTTGTCTGTCTAGTCTTGTCTGTCTAGTCTTGTCTGTCTAGTCTTGTCTGTCTAGTCTTGTCTGTCTAGTCTTGTCTGTCTAGTCTTGTCTGTCTAGTCTTGTCTGTCTAGTCTTGTCTGTCTAGTCTTGTCTGTCTAGTCTTGTCTGTCTAGTCTTGTCTGTCTAGTCTTGTCTGTCTAGTCTTGTCTGTCTAGTCTTGTCTGTCTAGTCTTGTCTGTCTAGTCTTGTCTGTCTAGTCTTGTCTGTCTAGTCTTGTCTGTCTAGTCTTGTCTGTCTAGTCTTGTCTGTCTAGTCTTGTCTGTCTAGTCTTGTCTGTCTAGTCTTGTCTGTCTAGTCTTGTCTGTCTAGTCTTGTCTGTCTAGTCTTGTCTGTCTAGTCTTGTCTGTCTAGTCTTGTCTGTCTAGTCTTGTCTGTCTAGTCTTGTCTGTCTAGTCTTGTCTGTCTAGTCTTGTCTGTCTAGTCTTGTCTGTCTAGTCTTGTCTGTCTAGTCTTGTCTGTCTAGTCTTGTCTGTCTAGTCTTGTCTGTCTAGTCTTGTCTGTCTAGTCTTGTCTGTCTAGTCTTGTCTGTCTAGTCTTGTCTGTCTAGTCTTGTCTGTCTAGTCTTGTCTGTCTAGTCTTGTCTGTCTAGTCTTGTCTGTCTAGTCTTGTCTGTCTAGTCTTGTCTGTCTAGTCTTGTCTGTCTAGTCTTGTCTGTCTAGTCTTGTCTGTCTAGTCTTGTCTGTCTAGTCTTGTCTGTCTAGTCTTGTCTGTCTAGTCTTGTCTGTCTAGTCTTGTCTGTCTAGTCTTGTCTGTCTAGTCTTGTCTGTCTAGTCTTGTCTGTCTAGTCTTGTCTGTCTAGTCTTGTCTGTCTAGTCTTGTCTGTCTAGTCTTGTCTGTCTAGTCTTGTCTGTCTAGTCTTGTCTGTCTAGTCTTGTCTGTCTAGTCTTGTCTGTCTAGTCTTGTCTGTCTAGTCTTGTCTGTCTAGTCTTGTCTGTCTAGTCTTGTCTGTCTAGTCTTGTCTGTCTAGTCTTGTCTGTCTAGTCTTGTCTGTCTAGTCTTGTCTGTCTAGTCTTGTCTGTCTAGTCTTGTCTGTCTAGTCTTGTCTGTCTAGTCTTGTCTGTCTAGTCTTGTCTGTCTAGTCTTGTCTGTCTAGTCTTGTCTGTCTAGTCTTGTCTGTCTAGTCTTGTCTGTCTAGTCTTGTCTGTCTAGTCTTGTCTGTCTAGTCTTGTCTGTCTAGTCTTGTCTGTCTAGTCTTGTCTGTCTAGTCTTGTCTGTCTAGTCTTGTCTGTCTAGTCTTGTCTGTCTAGTCTTGTCTGTCTAGTCTTGTCTGTCTAGTCTTGTCTGTCTAGTCTTGTCTGTCTAGTCTTGTCTGTCTAGTCTTGTCTGTCTAGTCTTGTCTGTCTAGTCTTGTCTGTCTAGTCTTGTCTGTCTAGTCTTGTCTGTCTAGTCTTGTCTGTCTAGTCTTGTCTGTCTAGTCTTGTCTGTCTAGTCTTGTCTGTCTAGTCTTGTCTGTCTAGTCTTGTCTGTCTAGTCTTGTCTGTCTAGTCTTGTCTGTCTAGTCTTGTCTGTCTAGTCTTGTCTGTCTAGTCTTGTCTGTCTAGTCTTGTCTGTCTAGTCTTGTCTGTCTAGTCTTGTCTGTCTAGTCTTGTCTGTCTAGTCTTGTCTGTCTAGTCTTGTCTGTCTAGTCTTGTCTGTCTAGTCTTGTCTGTCTAGTCTTGTCTGTCTAGTCTTGTCTGTCTAGTCTTGTCTGTCTAGTCTTGTCTGTCTAGTCTTGTCTGTCTAGTCTTGTCTGTCTAGTCTTGTCTGTCTAGTCTTGTCTGTCTAGTCTTGTCTGTCTAGTCTTGTCTGTCTAGTCTTGTCTGTCTAGTCTTGTCTGTCTAGTCTTGTCTGTCTAGTCTTGTCTGTCTAGTCTTGTCTGTCTAGTCTTGTCTGTCTAGTCTTGTCTGTCTAGTCTTGTCTGTCTAGTCTTGTCTGTCTAGTCTTGTCTGTCTAGTCTTGTCTGTCTAGTCTTGTCTGTCTAGTCTTGTCTGTCTAGTCTTGTCTGTCTAGTCTTGTCTGTCTAGTCTTGTCTGTCTAGTCTTGTCTGTCTAGTCTTGTCTGTCTAGTCTTGTCTGTCTAGTCTTGTCTGTCTAGTCTTGTCTGTCTAGTCTTGTCTGTCTAGTCTTGTCTGTCTAGTCTTGTCTGTCTAGTCTTGTCTGTCTAGTCTTGTCTGTCTAGTCTTGTCTGTCTAGTCTTGTCTGTCTAGTCTTGTCTGTCTAGTCTTGTCTGTCTAGTCTTGTCTGTCTAGTCTTGTCAGTCTAGTCTTAGTCTTGTTTGTTAATTCTTGTCTGTCTAGTCTTGTCTGTCTAGTCTTGTCTGTCTAGTCTTGTCTGTCTAGTCTTGTCTGTCTAGTCTTGTCTGTCTAGTCTTGTCTGTCTAGTCTTGTCTGTCTAGTCTTGTCTGTCTAGTCTTGTCTGTCTAGTCTTGTCTGTCTAGTCTTGTCTGTCTAGTCTTGTCTGTCTAGTCTTGTCTGTCTAGTCTTGTCTGTCTAGTCTTGTCTGTCTAGTCTTGTCTGTCTAGTCTTGTCTGTCTAGTCTTGTCTGTCTAGTCTTGTCTGTCTAGTCTTGTCTGTCTAGTCTTGTCTGTCTAGTCTTGTCTGTCTAGTCTTGTCTGTCTAGTCTTGTCTGTCTAGTCTTGTCTGTCTAGTCTTGTCTGTCTAGTCTTGTCTGTCTAGTCTTGTCTGTCTAGTCTTGTCTGTCTAGTCTTGTCTGTCTAGTCTTGTCTGTCTAGTCTTGTCTGTCTAGTCTTGTCTGTCTAGTCTTGTCTGTCTAGTCTTGTCTGTCTAGTCTTGTCTGTCTAGTCTTGTCTGTCTAGTCTTGTCTGTCTAGTCTTGTCTGTCTAGTCTTGTCTGTCTAGTCTTGTCTGTCTAGTCTTGTCTGTCTAGTCTTGTCTGTCTAGTCTTGTCTGTCTAGTCTTGTCTGTCTAGTCTTGTCTGTCTAGTCTTGTCTGTCTAGTCTTGTCTGTCTAGTCTTGTCTGTCTAGTCTTGTCTGTCTAGTCTTGTCTGTCTAGTCTTGTCTGTCTAGTCTTGTCTGTCTAGTCTTGTCTGTCTAGTCTTGTCTGTCTAGTCTTGTCTGTCTAGTCTTGTCTGTCTAGTCTTGTCTGTCTAGTCTTGTCTGTCTCGTCTTGTCTGTCTAGTCTTGTCTGTCTAGTCTTGTTGTCTAGTCTGTAGTCTTGTCTGTCTAGTCTTGTCTGTCTAGTCTTGTCTGTCTAGTCTTGTCTGTCTAGTCTTGTCTGTCTAGTCTTGTCTGTCTAGTCTTGTCTGTCTAGTCTTGTCTGTCTAGTCTTGTCTGTCTAGTCTTGTCTGTCTAGTCTTGTCTGTCTAGTCTTGTCTGTCTAGTCTTGTCTGTCTAGTCTTGTCTGTCTAGTCTTGTCTGTCTAGTCTTGTCTGTCTAGTCTTGTCTGTCTAGTCTTGTCTGTCTAGTCTTGTCTGTCTAGTCTTGTCTGTCTAGTCTTGTCTGTCTAGTCTTGTCTGTCTAGTCTTGTCTGTCTAGTCTTGTCTGTCTAGTCTTGTCTGTCTAGTCTTGTCTGTCTAGTCTTGTCTGTCTAGTCTTGTCTGTCTAGTCTTGTCTGTCTAGTCTTGTCTGTCTAGTCTTGTCTGTCTAGTCTTGTCTGTCTAGTCTTGTCTGTCTAGTCTTGTCTGTCTAGTCTTGTCTGTCTAGTCTTGTCTGTCTAGTCTTGTCTGTCTAGTCTTGTCTGTCTAGTCTTGTCTGTCTAGTCTTGTCTGTCTAGTCTTGTCTGTCTAGTCTTGTCTGTCTAGTCTTGTCTGTCTAGTCTTGTCTGTCTAGTCTTGTCTGTCTAGTCTTGTCTGTCTAGTCTTGTCTGTCTAGTCTTGTCTGTCTAGTCTTGTCTGTCTAGTCTTGTCTGTCTAGTCTTGTCTGTCTAGTCTTGTCTGTCTAGTCTTGTCTGTCTAGTCTTGTCTGTCTAGTCTTGTCTGTCTAGTCTTGTCTGTCTAGTCTTGTCTGTCTAGTCTTGTCTGTCTAGTCTTGTCTGTCTAGTCTTGTCTGTCTAGTCTTGTCTGTCTAGTCTTGTCTGTCTAGTCTTGTCTGTCTAGTCTTGTCTGTCTAGTCTTGTCTGTCTAGTCTTGTCTGTCTAGTCTTGTCTGTCTAGTCTTGTCTGTCTAGTCTTGTCTGTCTAGTCTTGTCTGTCTAGTCTTGTCTGTCTAGTCTTGTCTGTCTAGTCTTGTCTGTCTAGTCTTGTCTGTCTAGTCTTGTCTGTCTAGTCTTGTCTGTCTAGTCTTGTCTGTCTAGTCTTGTCTGTCTAGTCTTGTCTGTCTAGTCTTGTCTGTCTAGTCTTGTCTGTCTAGTCTTGTCTGTCTAGTCTTGTCTGTCTAGTCTTGTCTGTCTAGTCTTGTCTGTCTAGTCTTGTCTGTCTAGTCTTGTCTGTCTAGTCTTGTCTGTCTAGTCTTGTCTGTCTAGTCTTGTCTGTCTAGTCTTGTCTGTCTAGTCTTGTCTGTCTAGTCTTGTCTGTCTAGTCTTGTCTGTCTAGTCTTGTCTGTCTAGTCTTGTCTGTCTAGTCTTGTCTGTCTAGTCTTGTCTGTCTAGTCTTGTCTGTCTAGTCTTGTCTGTCTAGTCTTGTCTGTCTAGTCTTGTCTGTCTAGTCTTGTCTGTCTAGTCTTGTCTGTCTAGTCTTGTCTGTCTAGTCTTGTCTGTCTAGTCTTGTCTGTCTAGTCTTGTCTGTCTAGTCTTGTCTGTCTAGTCTTGTCTGTCTAGTCTTGTCTGTCTAGTCTTGTCTGTCTAGTCTTGTCTGTCTAGTCTTGTCTGTCTAGTCTTGTCTGTCTAGTCTTGTCTGTCTAGTCTTGTCTGTCTAGTCTTGTCTGTCTAGTCTTGTCTGTCTAGTCTTGTCTGTCTAGTCTTGTCTGTCTAGTCTTGTCTGTCTAGTCTTGTCTGTCTAGTCTTGTCTGTCTAGTCTTGTCTGTCTAGTCTTGTCTGTCTAGTCTTGTCTGTCTAGTCTTGTCTGTCTAGTCTTGTCTGTCTAGTCTTGTCTGTCTAGTCTTGTCTGTCTAGTCTTGTCTGTCTAGTCCTTGTCTGTCTAGTCTTGTCTGTCTAGTCTTGTCTGTCTAGTCTTGTCTGTCTAGTCTTGTCTGTCTAGTCTTGTCTGTCTAGTCTTGTCTGTCTAGTCTTGTCTGTCTAGTCTTGTCTGTCTAGTCTTGTCTGTCTAGTCTTGTCTGTCTAGTTGTCTGTAAGTCTTGTCTGTCTAGTCTTGTCTGTCTAGTCTTGTCTGTCTAGTCTTGTCTGTCTAGTCTTGTCTGTCTAGTCTTGTCTGTCTAGTCTTGTCTGTCTAGTCTTGTCTGTCTAGTCTTGTCTGTCTAGTCTTGTCTGTCTAGTCTTGTCTGTCTAGTCTTGTCTGTCTAGTCTTGTCTGTCTAGTCTTGTCTGTCTAGTCTTGTCTGTCTAGTCTTGTCTGTCTAGTCTTGTCTGTCTAGTCTTGTCTGTCTAGTCTTGTCTGTCTAGTCTTGTCTGTCTAGTCTTGTCTGTCTAGTCTTGTCTGTCTAGTCTTGTCTGTCTAGTCTTGTCTGTCTAGTCTTGTCTGTCTAGTCTTGTCTGTCTAGTCTTGTCTGTCTAGTCTTGTCTGTCTAGTCTTGTCTGTCTAGTCTTGTCTGTCTAGTCTTGTCTGTCTAGTCTTGTCTGTCTAGTCTTGTCTGTCTAGTCTTGTCTGTCTAGTCTTGTCTGTCTAGTCTTGTCTGTCTAGTCTTGTCTGTCTAGTCTTGTCTGTCTAGTCTTGTCTGTCTAGTCTTGTCTGTCTAGTCTTGTCTGTCTAGTCTTGTCTGTCTAGTCTTGTCTGTCTAGTCTTGTCTGTCTAGTCTTGTCTGTCTAGTCTTGTCTGTCTAGTCTTGTCTGTCTAGTCTTGTCTGTCTAGTCTTGTCTGTCTAGTCTTGTCTGTCTAGTCTTGTCTGTCTAGTCTTGTCTGTCTAGTCTTGTCTGTCTAGTCTTGTCTGTCTAGTCTTGTCTGTCTAGTCTTGTCTGTCTAGTCTAGTCTTGTCTGTCTAGTCTTGTCTGTCTAGTATTGTCTGTCTAGTCTTGTCTGTCTAGTCTTGTCTGTCTAGTCTTGTCTGTCTAGTCTTTTCTGTCTAGTCTTGTCTGTCTAGTCTTGTCTGTCTAGTCTTGTCTGTCTAGTCTTGTCTGTCTAGTCTAGTCTGTCTAGTCTTGTCTGTATAGTATTGTCTGTCTAGTCTTGTCTGTCTAGTCTTGTCTGTCTAGTCTTGTCTGTCTAGTCTTGTCTGTCTAGTCTTGTCTGTCTAGTCTTGTCTGTCTAGTCTTGTCTGTCTAGTCTTGTCTGTCTAGTCTTGTCTGTCTAGTCTTGTCTGTCTAGTCTTGTCTGTCTAGTCTTGTCTGTCTAGTCTTGTCTGTCTTGTCTTGTCTGTCTAGTCTTGTCTGTCTAGTCTTGTCTGTCTAGTCTTGTCTGTCTAGTCTTGTCTGTCTAGTCTTGTCTGTCTAGTCTTGTCTGTCTAGTCTTGTCTGTCTAGTCTTGTCTGTCTAGTCTTGTCTGTCTAGTCTTGTCTGTCTAGTCTTGTCTGTCTAGTCTTGTCTGTCTAGTCTTGTCTGTCTAGTCTTGTCTGTCTAGTCTTGTCTGTCTAGTCTTGTCTGTCTAGTCTTGTCTGTCTAGTCTTGTCTGTCTAGTCTTGTCTGTCTAGTCTTGTCTGTCTAGTCTTGTCTGTCTAGTCTTGTCTGTCTAGTCTTGTCTGTCTAGTCTTGTCTGTCTAGTCTTGTCTGTCTAGTCTTGTCTGTCTAGTCTTGTCTGTCTAGTCTTGTCTGTCTAGTCTTGTCTGTCTAGTCTTGTCTGTCTAGTCTTGTCTGTCTAGTCTTGTCTGTCTAGTCTTGTCTGTCTAGTCTTGTCTGTCTAGTCTTGTCTGTCTAGTCTTGTCTGTCTAGTCTTGTCTGTCTAGTCTTGTCTGTCTAGTCTTGTCTGTCTAGTCTTGTCTGTCTAGTCTTGTCTGTCTAGTCTTGTCTGTCTAGTCTTGTCTGTCTAGTCTTGTCTGTCTAGTCTTGTCTGTCTAGTCTTGTCTGTCTAGTCTTGTCTGTCTAGTCTTGTCTGTCTAGTCTTGTCTGTCTAGTCTTGTCTGTCTAGTCTTGTCTGTCTAGTCTTGTCTGTCTAGTCTTGTCTGTCTAGTCTTGTCTGTCTAGTCTTGTCTGTCTAGTCTTGTCTGTCTAGTCTTGTCTGTCTAGTCTTGTCTGTCTAGTCTTGTCTGTCTAGTCTTGTCTGTCTAGTCTTGTCTGTCTAGTCTTGTCTGTCTAGTCTTGTCTGTCTAGTCTTGTCTGTCTAGTCTTGTCTGTCTAGTCTTGTCTGTCTAGTCTTGTCTGTCTAGTCTTGTCTGTCTAGTCTTGTCTGTCTAGTCTTGTCTATCTAGTCTTGTCTGTCTAGTCTTGTCTGTCTAGTCTTGTCTGTCTAGTCTTGTCTGTCTAGTCTTGTCTGTCTAGTCTTCTCTGTTTAGTCTTGTCTGTCTAGTCTTGTCTGTCTAGTCTTGTCTGTCTAGTCTTGTCTGTCTAGTCTTGTCTGTCTAGTCTTGTCTGTCTAGTCTTGTCTGTCTAGTCTTGTCTGTCTAGTCTTGTCTGTCTAGTCTTGTCTGTCTAGTCTTGTCTGTCTAGTCTTGTCTGTCTAGTCTTGTCTGTCTAGTCTTGTCTGTCTAGTCTTGTCTGTCTAGTCTTGTCTGTCTAGTCTTGTCTGTCTAGTCTTGTCTGTCTAGTCTTGTCTGTCTAGTCTTGTCTGTCTAGTCTTGTCTGTCTAGTCTTGTCTGTCTAGTCTTGTCTGTCTAGTCTTGTCTGTCTAGTCTTGTCTGTCTAGCCTTGTCTGTCTAGTCTTGTCTGTCTAGTCTTGTCTGTCTAGTCTTGTCTGTCTAGTCTTGTCTGTCTAGTCTTGTCTGTCTAGTCTTGTCTGTCTAGTCTTGTCTGTCTAGTCTTGTCTGTCTAGTCTTGTCTGTCTAGTCTTGTCTGTTAGTCTTGTCTGTCTAGTCTTGTCTGTCTAGTCTTGTCTGTCTAGTCTTGTCTGTCTAGTCTTGTCTGTCTAGTCTTGTCTGTCTAGTCTTGTCTGTCTAGTCTTGTCTGTCTAGTCTTGTCTGTCTAGTCTTGTCTGTCTAGTCTTGTCTGTCTAGTCTTGTCTGTCTAGTCTTGTCTGTCTAGTCTTGTCTGTCTAGTCTTGTCTGTCTAGTCTTGTCTGTCTAGTCTTGTCTGTCTAGTCTTGTCTGTCTAGTCTTGTCTGTCTAGTCTTGTCTGTCTAGTCTTGTCTGTCTAGTCTTGTCTGTCTAGTCTTGTCTGTCTAGTCTTGTCTGTCTAGTCTTGTCTGTCTAGAATTGTCTGTCTAGTCTTGTCTGTCTAGTCTTGTCTGTCTAGTCTTGTCTGTCTAGTCTTTTTCTGTCTAGTCTTGTCTGTCTAGTCTTGTCTGTCTAGTCTTGTCTGTCTAGTCTTGTCTGTCTAGTCTAGTCTGTCTAGTCTTGTCTGTCTAGTATTGTCTGTCTAGTCTTGTCTGTCTAGTCTTGTCTGTCTAGTCTTGTCTGTCTAGTCTTGTCTGTCTAGTCTTGTCTGTCTAGTCTTGTCTGTCTAGTCTTGTCTGTCTAGTCTTGTCTGTCTAGTCTTGTCTGTCTAGTCTTGTCTGTCTAGTCTTGTCTGTCTAGTCTTGTCTGTCTAGTCTTGTCTGTCTAGTCTTGTCTGTCTTGTCTTGTCTGTCTAGTCTTGTCTGTCTAGTCTTGTCTGTCTAGTCTTGTCTGTCTAGTCTTGTCTGTCTAGTTTTGTCTGTCTAGTCTTGTCTGTCTAGTCTTGTCTGTCTAGTCTTGTCTGTCTAGTCTTGTCTGTCTAGTCTTGTCTGTCTAGTCTTGTCTGTCTAGTCTTGTCTGTCTAGCCTTGTCTGTCTAGTCTTGTCTGTCTAGTCTTGTCTGTCTAGTCTTGTCTGTCTAGTCTTGTCCGTCTAGTCTTGTCTGTCTAGTCTTGTCTGTCTAGTCTTGCCTGTCTAGCCTTGTCTGTCTAGTCTTGTCTGTCTAGTCTTGTCTGTCTAGTCTTGTCTGTCTAGTCTTGTCTGTGTAGTCTTGTCTGTCTAGTCTTGTCTGTCTAGTCTTGTCTGTCTAGTCTTGTCTGTCTAGTCTTGTCTGTCTAGTCTTGTCTGTCTAGTCTTGTCTTTCTAGCCTTGTCTGTCTAGTCTTGTCTGTCTAGTCTTGTCTGTCTAGTCTTGTCTGTCTAGTCTTGTCTGTCTAGTCTTGTCTGTCTAGTCTTGTCTGTCTAGTCTTGTCTGTCTAGTCTTGTCTGTCTAGTCTTGTCTGTCTAGTCTTGTCTGTCTAGGTCTTGTCTGTCTAGTCTTGTCTGTCTAGTCTTGTCTGTCTAGTCTTGTCTGTCTAGTCTTGTCTGTCTAGTCTTGTCTGTCTAGTCTTGTCTGTCTAGTCTTGTCTGTCTAGTCTTGTCTGTCTAGTCTTGTCTGTCTAGTCTTGTCTGTCTAGTCTTGTCTGTCTAGTCTTGTCTGTCTAGTCTTGTCTGTCTAGTCTTGTCTGTCTAGTCTTGTCTGTCTAGTCTTGTCTGTCTAGTCTAGTCTGTCTAGTCTTGTCTGTCTAGTCTTGTCTGTCTAGTCTTGTCTGTCTAGTCTTGTCTGTCTAGTCTTGTCTGTCTAGTCTTGTCTGTCTAGTCTTGTCTGTCTAGTCTTGTCTGTCTAGTCTTGTCTGTCTAGTCTTGTCTGTCTAGTCTTGTCTGTCTAGTCTTGTCTGTCTAGTCTTGTCTGTCTAGTCTTGTCTGTCTAGTCTTGTCTGTCTAGTCTTGTCTGTCTAGTCTTGTCTGTCTAGTCTTGTCTGTCTAGTCTTGTCTGTCTAGTCTTGTCTGTCTAGTCTTGTCTGTCTAGTCTTGTCCTGTCTAGTCTTGTCTGTCTAGTCTTGTCTGTCTAGTCTTGTCTGTCTAGTCTTGTCTGTCTAGTCTTGTCTGTCTAGTCTTGTCTGTCTAGTCTTGTCTGTCTAGTCTTGTCTGTCTAGTCTTGTCTGTCTAGTCTTGTCTGTCTAGTCTTGTCTGTCTAGTCTTGTCTGTCTAGTCTTGTCTGTCTAGTCTTGTCTGTCTAGTCTTGTCTGTCTAGTCTTGTCTGTCTAGTCTTGTCTGTCTAGTCTTGTCTGTCTAGTCTTGTCTGTCTAGTCTTGTCTGTCTAGTCTTGTCTGTCTAGTCTTGTCTGTCTAGTCTTGTCTGTCTAGTCTTGTCTGTCTAGTCTTGTCTGTCTAGTCTTGTCTGTCTAGTCTTGTCTGTCTAGTCTTGTCTGTCTAGTCTTGTCTGTCTAGTCTTGTCTGTCTAGTCTTGTCTGTCTAGTCTTGTCTGTCTAGTCTTGTCTGTCTAGTCTTGTCTGTCTAGTCTTGTCTGTCTAGTCTTGTCTGTCTAGTCTTGTCTGTCTTGTCTGTCTAGTCTTGTCTGTCTAGTCTTGTCTGTCTAGTCTTGTCTGTCTAGTCTTGTCTGTCTAGTCTTGTCTGTCTAGTCTTGTCTGTCTAGTCTTGTCTGTCTAGTCTTGTCTGTCTAGTCTTGTCTGTCTAGTCTGTCTGTCTTGTCTGTCTAGTCTTGTCTGTCTAGTCTTGTCTGTCTAGTCTTGTCTGTCTAGTCTTGTCTGTCTAGTCTTGTCTGTCTAGTCTTGTCTGTCTAGTCTTGTCTGTCTAGTCTTGTCTGTCTAGTCTTGTCTGTCTAGTCTTGTCTGTCTAGTCTTGTCTGTCTAGTCTTGTCTGTCTAGTCTTGTCTGTCTAGTCTTGTCTGTCTAGTCTTGTCTGTCTAGTCTTGTCTGTCTAGTCTTGTCTGTCTAGTCTTGTCTGTCTAGTCTTGTCTGTCTAGTCTTGTCTGTCTAGTCTTGTCTGTCTAGTCTTGTCTGTCTAGTCTTGTCTGTCTAGTCTTGTCTGTCTAGTCTTGTCTGTCTAGTCTTGTCTGTCTAGTCTTGTCTGTCTAGTCTTGTCTGTCTAGTCTTGTCTGTCTAGTCTTGTCTGTCTAGTCTTGTCTGTCTAGTCTTGTCTGTCTAGTCTTGTCTGTCTAGTCTTGTCTGTCTAGTCTTGTCTGTCTAGTCTTGTCTGTCTAGTCTTGTCTGTCTAGTCTTGTCTGTCTAGTCTTGTCTGTCTAGTCTTGTCTGTCTAGTCTTGTCTGTCTAGTCTTGTCTGTCTAGTCTTGTCTGTCTAGTCTTGTCTGTCTAGTCTTGTCTGTCTAGTCTTGTCTGTCTAGTCTTGTCTGTCTAGTCTTGTCTGTCTAGTCTTGTCTGTCTAGTCTTGTCTGTCTAGTCTTGTCTGTCTAGTCTTGTCTGTCTAGTCTTGTCTGTCTAGTCTTGTCTGTCTAGTCTTGTCTGTCTAGTCTTGTCTGTCTAGTCTTGTCTGTCTAGTCTTGTCTGTCTAGTCTTGTCTGTCTAGTCTTGTCTGTCTAGTCTTGTCTGTCTAGTCTTGTCTGTCTAGTCTTGTCTGTCTAGTCTTGTCTGTCTAGTCTTGTCTGTCTAGTCTTGTCTGTCTAGTCTTGTCTGTCTAGTCTTGTCTGTCTAGTCTTGTCTGTCTAGTCTTGTCTGTCTAGTCTTGTCTGTCTAGTCTTGTCTGTCTAGTCTTGTCTGTCTAGTCTTGTCTGTCTAGTCTTGTCTGTCTAGTCTTGTCTGTCTAGTCTTGTCTGTCTAGTCTTGTCTGTCTAGTCTTGTCTGTCTAGTCTTGTCTGTCTAGTCTTGTCTGTCTAGTCTTGTCTGTCTAGTCTTGTCTGTCTAGTCTTGTCTGTCTAGTCTTGTCTGTCTAGTCTTGTCTGTCTAGTCTTGTCTGTCTAGTCTTGTCTGTCTAGTCTTGTCTGTCTAGTCTTAGTCTTGTCTGTCTAGTCTTGTCTGTCTAGTCTTGTCTGTCTAGTCTTGTCTGTCTAGTCTTGTCTGTCTAGTCTTGTCTGTCTAGTCTTGTCTGTCTAGTCTTGTCTGTCTAGTCTTGTCTGTCTAGTCTTGTCTGTCTAGTCTTGTCTGTCTAGTCTTGTCTGTCTAGTCTTGTCTGTCTAGTCTTGTCTGTCTAGTCTTGTCTGTCTAGTCTTGTCTGTCTAGTCTTGTCTGTCTAGTCTTGTCTGTCTAGTCTTGTCTGTCTAGTCTTGTCTGTCTAGTCTTGTCTGTCTAGTCTTGTCTGTCTAGTCTTGTCTGTCTAGTCTTGTCTGTCTAGTCTTGTCTGTCTAGTCTTGTCTGTCTAGTCTTGTCTGTCTAGTCTTGTCTGTCTAGTCTTGTCTGTCTAGTCTTGTCTGTCTAGTCTTGTCTGTCTAGTCTTGTCTGTCTAGTCTTGTCTGTCTAGTCTTGTCTGTCTAGTCTTGTCTGTCTAGTCTTGTCTGTCTAGTCTTGTCTGTCTAGTCTTGTCTGTCTAGTCTTGTCTGTCTAGTCTTGTCTGTCTAGTCTTGTCTGTCTAGTCTTGTCTGTCTAGTCTTGTCTGTCTAGTCTTGTCTGTCTAGTCTTGTCTGTCTAGTCTTGTCTGTCTAGTCTTGTCTGTCTAGTCTTGTCTGTCTAGTCTTGTCTGTCTAGTCTTGTCTGTCTAGTCTTGTCTGTCTAGTCTTGTCTGTCTAGTCTTGTCTGTCTAGTCTTGTCTGTCTAGTCTTGTCTGTCTAGTCTTGTCTGTCTAGTCTTGTCTGTCTAGTCTTGTCTGTCTAGTCTTGTCTGTCTAGTCTTGTCTGTCTAGTCTTGTCTGTCTAGTCTTGTCTGTCTAGTCTTGTCTGTCTAGTCTTGTCTGTCTAGTCTTGTCTGTCTAGTCTTGTCTGTCTAGTCTTGTCTGTCTAGTCTTGTCTGTCTAGTCTTGTCTGTCTAGTCTTGTCTGTCTAGTCTTGTCTGTCTAGTCTTGTCTGTCTAGTCTTGTCTGTCTAGTCTTGTCTGTCTAGTCTTGTCTGTCTAGTCTTGTCTGTCTAGTCTTGTCTGTCTAGTCTTGTCTGTCTAGTCTTGTCTGTCTAGTCTTGTCTGTCTAGTCTTGTCTGTCTAGTCTTGTCTGTCTAGTCTTGTCTGTCTAGTCTTGTCTGTCTAGTCTTGTCTGTCTAGTCTTGTCTGTCTAGTCTTGTCTGTCTAGTCTTGTCTGTCTAGTCTTGTCTGTCTAGTCTTGTCTGTCTAGTCTTGTCTGTCTAGTCTTGTCTGTCTAGTCTTGTCTGTCTAGTCTTGTCTGTCTAGTCTTGTCTGTCTAATCTTGTCTGTCTAGTCTTGTCTGTCTAGTCTTGTCTGTCTAGTCTTGTCTGTCTAGTCTTGTCTGTCTAGTCTTGTCTGTCTAGTCTTGTCTGTCTAGTCTTGTCTGTCTAGTCTTGTCTGTCTAGTCTTGTCTGTCTAGTCTTGTCTGTCTAGTCTTGTCTGTCTAGTCTTGTCTGTCTAGTCTTGTCTGTCTAGTCTTGTCTGTCTAGTCTTGTCTGTCTAGTCTTGTCTGTCTAGTCTTGTCTGTCTAGTCTTGTCTGTCTAGTCTTGTCTGTCTAGTCTTGTCTGTCTAGTCTTGTCTGTCTAGTCTTGTCTGTCTAGTCTTGTCTGTCTAGTCTTGTCTGTCTAGTCTTGTGTCTAGTCTTGTCTGTCTAGTCTTGTCTGTCTAGTCTTGTCTGTCTAGTCTTGTCTGTCTAGTCTTGTCTGTCTAGTCTTGTCTGTCTAGTCTTGTCTGTCTAGTCTTGTCTGTCTAGTCTTGTCTGTCTAGTCTTGTCTGTCTAGTCTTGTCTGTCTAGTCTTGTCTGTCTAGTCTTGTCTGTCTAGTCTTGTCTGTCTAGTCTTGTCTGTCTAGTCTTGTCTGTCTAGTCTTGTCTGTCTAGTCTTGTCTGTCTAGTCTTGTCTGTCTAGTCTTGTCTGTCTAGTCTTGTCTGTCTAGTCTTGTCTGTCTAGTCTTGTCTGTCTAGTCTTGTCTGTCTAGAATTGTCTGTCTAGTCTTGTCTGTCTAGTCTTGTCTGTCTAGTCGTGTCTGTCTAGTCTTGTCTGTCTAGTCTTTTCTGTCTAGTCTTGTCTGTCTAGTCTTGTCTGTCTAGTCTTGTCTGTCTAGTCTTGTCTGTCTAGTCTAGTCTGTCTAGTCTTGTCTGTCTAGTATTGTCTGTCTAGTCTTGTCTGTCTAGTCTTGTCTGTCTAGTCTTGTCTGTCTAGTCTTGTCTGTCTAGTCTTGTCTGTCTAGTCTTGTCTGTCTAGTCTTGTCTGTCTAGTCTTGTCTGTCTAGTCTTGTCTGTCTAGTCTTGTCTGTCTAGTCTTGTCTGTCTAGTCTTGTCTGTCTAGTCTTGTCTGTCTAGTCTTGTCTGTCTAGTCTTGTCTGTCTAGTCTTGTCTGTCTAGTCTTGTCTGTCTAGTCTTGTCTGTCTAGTCTTGTCTGTCTAGTCTTGTCTGTCTAGTCTTGTCTGTCTAGTCTTGTCTGTCTAGTCTTGTCTGTCTAGTCTTGTCTGTCTTGTCTTGTCTGTCTAGTCTTGTCTGTCTATTCTTGTCTGTCTAGTCTTGTCTGTCTAGTCTTGTCTGTCTAGTTTTGTCTGTCTAGTCTTGTCTGTCTAGTCTTGTCTGTCTAGTCTTGTCTGTCTAGTCTTGTCTGTCTAGTCTTGTCTGTCTAGTCTTGTCTGTCTAGTCTTGTCTGTCTAGCCTTGTCTGTCTAGTCTTGTCTGTCTAGTCTTGTCTGTCTAGTCTTGTTTGTCTAGTCTTGTCCGTCTAGTCTTGTCTGTCTAGTCTTGTCTGTCTAGTCTTGCCTGTCTAGCCTTGTCTGTCTAGTCTTGTCTGTCTAGTCTTGTCTGTCTAGTCTTGTCTGTCTAGTCTTGTCTGTCTAGTCTTGTCTGTCTAGTCTTGTCTGTCTAGTCTTGTCTGTCTAGTCTTGTCTGTCTAGTCTTGTCTGTCTAGTCTTGTCTGTCTAGTTTTGTCTGTCTAGTCTTGTCTGTCTAGTCTTGTCTGTCTAGTCTTGTCTGTCTAGTCTTGTCTGTCTAGTCTTGTCTGTCTAGACTTGTCTGTCTAGTCTTGTCTGTCTAGTCTTGTCTGTCTAGTCTTGAATGTCTAGTCTTGTCTGTCTAGTCTTGTCTGTCTAGTCTTGTCTGTCTAGTCTTGTCTGTCTAGTCTTGTCTGTCTAGTCTTGTCTGTCTAGTCTTGTCTGTCTAGTCTTGTCTGTCTAGTCTTGTCTGTCTAGTCTTGTCTGTCTAGTCTTGTCTGTCTAGTCTTGTCTGTCTAGTCTTGTCTGTCTAGTCTTGTCTGTCTAGTCTTGTCTGTCTAGTCTTGTCTGTCTAGTCTTGTCTGTCTAGTCTTGTCTGTCTAGTCTTGTCTGTCTAGTCTTGTCTGTCTAGTCTTGTCTGTCTAGTCTTGTCTGTCTAGTCTTGTCTGTCTAGTCTTGTCTGTCTAGTCTTGTCTGTCTAGTCTTGTCTGTCTAGTCTTGTCTGTCTAGTCTTGTCTGTCTAGTCTTGTCTGTCTAGTCTTGTCTGTCTAGTCTTGTCTGTCTAGTCTTGTCTGTCTAGTCTTGTCTGTCTAGTCTTGTCTGTCTAGTCTTGTCTGTCTAGTCTTGTCTGTCTAGTCTTGTCTGTCTAGTCTTGTCTGTCTAGTCTTGTCTGTCTAGTCTTGTCTGTCTAGTCTTGTCTGTCTAGTCTTGTCTGTCTAGTCTTGTCTGTCTAGTCTTGTCTGTCTAGTCTTGTCTGTCTAGTCTTGTCTGTCTAGTCTTGTCTGTCTAGTCTTGTCTGTCTAGTCTTGTCTGTCTTGTCTGTCTAGTCTTGTCTGTCTAGTCTTGTCTGTCTAGTCTTGTCTGTCTAGTCTTGTCTGTCTAGTCTTGTCTGTCTAGTCTTGTCTGTCTAGTCTTGTCTGTCTAGTCTTGTCTGTCTAGTCTTGTCTGTCTAGTCTTGTCTGTCTAGTCTTGTCTGTCTAGTCTTGTCTGTCTAGTCTTGTCTGTCTAGTCTTGTCTGTCTAGTCTTGTCTGTCTAGTCTTGTCTGTCTAGTCTTGTCTGTCTAGTCTTGTCTGTCTAGTCTTGTCTGTCTAGTCTTGTCTGTCTAGTCTTGTCTGTCTAGTCTTGTCTGTCTAGTCTTGTCTGTCTAGTCTTGTCTGTCTAGTCTTGTCTGTCTAGTCTTGTCTGTCTAGTCTTGTCTGTCTAGTCTTGTCTGTCTAGTCTTGTCTGTCTAGTCTTGTCTGTCTAGTCTTGTCTGTCTAGTCTTGTCTGTCTAGTCTTGTCTGTCTAGTCTTGTCTGTCTAGTCTTGTCTGTCTAGTCTTGTCTGTCTAGTCTTGTCTGTCTAGTCTTGTCTGTCTAGTCTTGTCTGTCTAGTCTTGTCTGTCTAGTCTTGTCTGTCTAGTCTTGTCTGTCTAGTCTTGTCTGTCTAGTCTTGTCTGTCTAGTCTTGTCTGTCTAGTCTTGTCTGTCTAGTCTTGTCTGTCTAGTCTTGTCTGTCTAGTCTTGTCTGTCTAGTCTTGTCTGTCTAGTCTTGTCTGTCTAGTCTTGTCTGTCTAGTCTTGTCTGTCTAGTCTTGTCTGTCTAGTCTTGTCTGTCTAGTCTTGTCTGTCTAGTCTTGTCTGTCTAGTCTTGTCTGTCTAGTCTTGTCTGTCTAGTCTTGTCTGTCTAGTCTTGTCTGTCTAGTCTTGTCTGTCTAGTCTTGTCTGTCTAGTCTTGTCTGTCTAGTCTTGTCTGTCTAGTCTTGTCTGTCTAGTCTTGTCTGTCTAGTCTTGTCTGTCTAGTCTTGTCTGTCTAGTCTTGTCTGTCTAGTCTTGTCTGTCTAGTCTTGTCTGTCTAGTCTTGTCTGTCTAGTCTTGTCTGTCTAGTCTTGTCTGTCTAGTCTTGTCTGTCTAGTCTTGTCTGTCTAGTCTTGTCTGTCTAGTCTTGTCTGTCTAGTCTTGTCTGTCTAGTCTTGTCTGTCTAGTCTTGTCTGTCTAGTCTTGTCTGTCTAGTCTTGTCTGTCTAGTCTTGTCTGTCTAGTCTTGTCTGTCTAGTCTTGTCTGTCTAGTCTTGTCTGTCTAGTCTTGTCTGTCTAGTCTTGTCTGTCTAGTCTTGTCTGTCTAGTCTTGTCTGTCTAGTCTTGTCTGTCTAGTCTTGTCTGTCTAGTCTTGTCTGTCTAGTCTTGTCTGTCTAGTCTTGTCTGTCTAGTCTTGTCTGTCTAGTCTTGTCTGTCTAGTCTTGTCTGTCTAGTCTTGTCTGTCTAGTCTTGTCTGTCTAGTCTTGTCTGTCTAGTCTTGTCTGTCTAGTCTTGTCTGTCTAGTCTTGTCTGTCTAGTCTTGTCTGTCTAGTCTTGTCTGTCTAGTCTTGTCTGTCTAGTCTTGTCTGTCTAGTCTTGTCTGTCTAGTCTTGTCTGTCTAGTCTTGTCTGTCTAGTCTTGTCTGTCTAGTCTTGTCTGTCTAGTCTTGTCTGTCTAGTCTTGTCTGTCTAGTCTTGTCTGTCTAGTCTTGTCTGTCTAGTCTTGTCTGTCTAGTCTTGTCTGTCTAGTCTTGTCTGTCTAGTCTTGTCTGTCTAGTCTTGTCTGTCTAGTCTTGTCTGTCTAGTCTTGTCTGTCTAGTCTTGTCTGTCTAGTCTTGTCTGTCTAGTCTTGTCTGTCTAGTCTTGTCTGTCTAGTCTTGTCTGTCTAGTCTTGTCTGTCTAGTCTTGTCTGTCTAGTCTTGTCTGTCTAGTCTTGTCTGTCTAGTCTTGTCTGTCTAGTCTTGTCTGTCTAGTCTTGTCTGTCTAGTCTTGTCTGTCTAGTCTTGTCTGTCTAGTCTTGTCTGTCTAGTCTTGTCTGTCTAGTCTTGTCTGTCTAGTCTTGTCTGTCTAGTCTTGTCTGTCTAGTCTTGTCTGTCTAGTCTTGTCTGTCTAGTCTTGTCTGTCTAGTCTTGTCTGTCTAGTCTTGTCTGTCTAGTCTTGTCTGTCTAGTCTTGTCTGTCTAGTCTTGTCTGTCTAGTCTTGTCTGTCTAGTCTTGTCTGTCTAGTCTTGTCTGTCTAGTCTTGTCTGTCTAGTCTTGTCTGTCTAGTCTTGTCTGTCTAGTCTTGTCTGTCTAGTCTTGTCTGTCTAGTCTTGTCTGTCTAGTCTTGTCTGTCTAGTCTTGTCTGTCTAGTCTTGTCTGTCTAGTCTTGTCTGTCTAGTCTTGTCTGTCTAGTCTTGTCTGTCTAGTCTTGTCTGTCTAGTCTTGTCTGTCTAGTCTTGTCTGTCTAGTCTTGTCTGTCTAGTCTTGTCTGTCTAGTCTTGTCTGTCTAGTCTTGTCTGTCTAGTCTTGTCTGTCTAGTCTTGTCTGTCTAGTCTTGTCTGTCTAGTCTTGTCTGTCTAGTCTTGTCTGTCTAGTCTTGTCTGTCTAGTCTTGTCTGTCTAGTCTTGTCTGTCTAGTCTTGTCTGTCTAGTCTTGTCTGTCTAGTCTTGTCTGTCTAGTCTTGTCTGTCTAGTCTTGTCTGTCTAGTCTTGTCTGTCTAGTCTTGTCTGTCTAGTCTTGTCTGTCTAGTCTTGTCTGTCTAGTCTTGTCTGTCTAGTCTTGTCTGTCTAGTCTTGTCTGTCTAGTCTTGTCTGTCTAGTCTTGTCTGTCTAGTCTTGTCTGTCTAGTCTTGTCTGTCTAGTCTTGTCTGTCTAGTCTTGTCTGTCTAGTCTTGTCTGTCTAGTCTTGTCTGTCTAGTCTTGTCTGTCTAGTCTTGTCTGTCTAGTCTTGTCTGTCTAGTCTTGTCTGTCTAGTCTTGTCTGTCTAGTCTTGTCTGTCTAGTCTTGTCTGTCTAGTCTTGTCTGTCTAGTCTTGTCTGTCTAGTCTTGTCTGTCTAGTCTTGTCTGTCTAGTCTTGTCTGTCTAGTCTTGTCTGTCTAGTCTTGTCTGTCTAGTCTTGTCTGTCTAGTCTTGTCTGTCTAGTCTTGTCTGTCTAGTCTTGTCTGTCTAGTCTTGTCTGTCTAGTCTTGTCTGTCTAGTCTTGTCTGTCTAGTCTTGTCTGTCTAGTCTTGTCTGTCTAGTCTTGTCTGTCTAGTCTTGTCTGTCTAGTCTTGTCTGTCTAGTCTTGTCTGTCTAGTCTTGTCTGTCTAGTCTTGTCTGTCTAGTCTTGTCTGTCTAGTCTTGTCTGTCTAGTCTTGTCTGTCTAGTCTTGTCTGTCTAGTCTTGTCTGTCTAGTCTTGTCTGTCTAGTCTTGTCTGTCTAGTCTTGTCTGTCTAGTCTTGTCTGTCTAGTCTTGTCTGTCTAGTCTTGTCTGTCTAGTCTTGTCTGTCTAGTCTTGTCTGTCTAGTCTTGTCTGTCTAGTCTTGTCTGTCTAGTCTTGTCTGTCTAGTCTTGTCTGTCTAGTCTTGTCTGTCTAGTCTTGTCTGTCTAGTCTTGTCTGTCTAGTCTTGTCTGTCTAGTCTTGTCTGTCTAGTCTTGTCTGTCTAGTCTTGTCTGTCTAGTCTTGTCTGTCTAGTCTTGTCTGTCTAGTCTTGTCTGTCTAGTCTTGTCTGTCTAGTCTTGTCTGTCTAGTCTTGTCTGTCTAGTCTTGTCTGTCTAGTCTTGTCTGTCTAGTCTTGTCTGTCTAGTCTTGTCTGTCTAGTCTTGTCTGTCTAGTCTTGTCTGTCTAGTCTTGTCTGTCTAGTCTTGTCTGTCTAGTCTTGTCTGTCTAGTCTTGTCTGTCTAGTCTTGTCTGTCTAGTCTTGTCTGTCTAGTCTTGTCTGTCTAGTCTTGTCTGTCTAGTCTTGTCTGTCTAGTCTTGTCTGTCTAGTCTTGTCTGTCTAGTCTTGTCTGTCTAGTCTTGTCTGTCTAGTCTTGTCTGTCTAGTCTTGTCTGTCTAGTCTTGTCTGTCTAGTCTTGTCTGTCTAGTCTTGTCTGTCTAGTCTTGTCTGTCTAGTCTTGTCTGTCTAGTCTTGTCTGTCTAGTCTTGTCTGTCTAGTCTTGTCTGTCTAGTCTTGTCTGTCTAGTCTTGTCTGTCTAGTCTTGTCTGTCTAGTCTTGTCTGTCTAGTCTTGTCTGTCTAGTCTTGTCTGTCTAGTCTTGTCTGTCTAGTCTTGTCTGTCTAGTCTTGTCTGTCTAGTCTTGTCTGTCTAGTCTTGTCTGTCTAGTCTTGTCTGTCTAGTCTTGTCTGTCTAGTCTTGTCTGTCTAGTCTTGTCTGTCTAGTCTTGTCTGTCTAGTCTTGTCTGTCTAGTCTTGTCTGTCTAGTCTTGTCTGTCTAGTCTTGTCTGTCTAGTCTTGTCTGTCTAGTCTTGTCTGTCTAGTCTTGTCTGTCTAGTCTTGTCTGTCTAGTCTTGTCTGTCTAGTCTTGTCTGTCTAGTCTTGTCTGTCTAGTCTTGTCTGTCTAGTCTTGTCTGTCTAGTCTTGTCTGTCTAGTCTTGTCTGTCTAGTCTTGTCTGTCTAGTCTTGTCTGTCTAGTCTTGTCTGTCTAGTCTTGTCTGTCTAGTCTTGTCTGTCTAGTCTTGTCTGTCTAGTCTTGTCTGTCTAGTCTTGTCTGTCTAGTCTTGTCTGTCTAGTCTTGTCTGTCTAGTCTTGTCTGTCTAGTCTTGTCTGTCTAGTCTTGTCTGTCTAGTCTTGTCTGTCTAGTCTTGTCTGTCTAGTCTTGTCTGTCTAGTCTTGTCTGTCTAGTCTTGTCTGTCTAGTCTTGTCTGTCTAGTCTTGTCTGTCTAGTCTTGTCTGTCTAGTCTTGTCTGTCTAGTCTTGTCTGTCTAGTCTTGTCTGTCTAGTCTTGTCTGTCTAGTCTTGTCTGTCTAGTCTTGTCTGTCTAGTCTTGTCTGTCTAGTCTTGTCTGTCTAGTCTTGTCTGTCTAGTCTTGTCTGTCTAGTCTTGTCTGTCTAGTCTTGTCTGTCTAGTCTTGTCTGTCTAGTCTTGTCTGTCTAGTCTTGTCTGTCTAGTCTTGTCTGTCTAGTCTTGTCTGTCTAGTCTTGTCTGTCTAGTCTTGTCTGTCTAGTCTTGTCTGTCTAGTCTTGTCTGTCTAGTCTTGTCTGTCTAGTCTTGTCTGTCTAGTCTTGTCTGTCTAGTCTTGTCTGTCTAGTCTTGTCTGTCTAGTCTTGTCTGTCTAGTCTTGTCTGTCTAGTCTTGTCTGTCTAGTCTTGTCTGTCTAGTCTTGTCTGTCTAGTCTTGTCTGTCTAGTCTTGTCTGTCTAGTCTTGTCTGTCTAGTCTTGTCTGTCTAGTCTTGTCTGTCTAGTCTTGTCTGTCTAGTCTAGTCTCTGTCTAGTCTTGTCTGTCTAGTCTTGTCTGTCTAGTCTTGTCTGTCTAGTCTTGTCTGTCTAGTCTTGTCTGTCTAGTCTTGTCTGTCTAGTCTTGTCTGTCTAGTCTTGTCTGTCTAGTCTTGTCTGTCTAGTCTTGTCTGTCTAGTCTTGTCTGTCTAGTCTTGTCTGTCTAGTCTTGTCTGTCTAGTCTTGTCTGTCTAGTCTTGTCTGTCTAGTCTTGTCTGTCTAGTCTTGTCTGTCTAGTCTTGTCTGTCTAGTCTTGTCTGTCTAGTCTTGTCTGTCTAGTCTTGTCTGTCTAGTCTTGTCTGTCTAGTCTTGTCTGTCTAGTCTTGTCTGTCTAGTCTTGTCTGTCTAGTCTTGTCTGTCTAGTCTTGTCTGTCTAGTCTTGTCTGTCTAGTCTTGTCTGTCTAGTCTTGTCTGTCTAGTCTTGTCTGTCTAGTCTTGTCTGTCTAGTCTTGTCTGTCTAGTCTTGTCTGTCTAGTCTTGTCTGTCTAGTCTTGTCTGTCTAGTCTTGTCTGTCTAGTCTTGTCTGTCTAGTCTTGTCTGTCTAGTCTTGTCTGTCTAGTCTTGTCTGTCTAGTCTTGTCTGTCTAGTCTTGTCTGTCTAGTCTTGTCTGTCTAGTCTTGTCTGTCTAGTCTTGTCTGTCTAGTCTTGTCTGTCTAGTCTTGTCTGTCTAGTCTTGTCTGTCTAGTCTTGTCTGTCTAGTCTTGTCTGTCTAGTCTTGTCTGTCTAGTCTTGTCTGTCTAGTCTTGTCTGTCTAGTCTTGTCTGTCTAGTCTTGTCTGTCTAGTCTTGTCTGTCTAGTCTTGTCTGTCTAGTCTTGTCTGTCTAGTCTTGTCTGTCTAGTCTTGTCTGTCTAGTCTTGTCTGTCTAGTCTTGTCTGTCTAGTCTTGTCTGTCTAGTCTTGTCTGTCTAGTCTTGTCTGTCTAGTCTTGTCTGTCTAGTCTTGTCTGTCTAGTCTTGTCTGTCTAGTCTTGTCTGTCTAGTCTTGTCTGTCTAGTCTTGTCTGTCTAGTCTTGTCTGTCTAGTCTTGTCTGTCTAGTCTTGTCTGTCTAGTCTTGTCTGTCTAGTCTTGTCTGTCTAGTCTTGTCTGTCTAGTCTTGTCTGTCTAGTCTTGTCTGTCTAGTCTTGTCTGTCTAGTCTTGTCTGTCTAGTCTTGTCTGTCTAGTCTTGTCTGTCTAGTCTTGTCTGTCTAGTCTTGTCTGTCTAGTCTTGTCTGTCTAGTCTTGTCTGTCTAGTCTTGTCTGTCTAGTCTTGTCTGTCTAGTCTTGTCTGTCTAGTCTTGTCTGTCTAGTCTTGTCTGTCTAGTCTTGTCTGTCTAGTCTTGTCTGTCTAGTCTTGTCTGTCTAGTCTTGTCTGTCTAGTCTTGTCTGTCTAGTCTTGTCTGTCTAGTCTTGTCTGTCTAGTCTTGTCTGTCTAGTCTTGTCTGTCTAGTCTTGTCTGTCTAGTCTTGTCTGTCTAGTCTTGTCTGTCTAGTCTTGTCTGTCTAGTCTTGTCTGTCTAGTCTTGTCTGTCTAGTCTTGTCTGTCTAGTCTTGTCTGTCTAGTCTTGTCTGTCTAGTCTTGTCTGTCTAGTCTTGTCTGTCTAGTCTTGTCTGTCTAGTCTTGTCTGTCTAGTCTTGTCTGTCTAGTCTTGTCTGTCTAGTCTTGTCTGTCTAGTCTTGTCTGTCTAGTCTTGTCTGTCTAGTCTTGTCTGTCTAGTCTTGTCTGTCTAGTCTTGTCTGTCTAGTCTTGTCTGTCTAGTCTTGTCTGTCTAGTCTTGTCTGTCTAGTCTTGTCTGTCTAGTCTTGTCTGTCTAGTCTTGTCTGTCTAGTCTTGTCTGTCTAGTCTTGTCTGTCTAGTCTTGTCTGTCTAGTCTTGTCTGTCTAGTCTTGTCTGTCTAGTCTTGTCTGTCTAGTCTTGTCTGTCTAGTCTTGTCTGTCTAGTCTTGTCTGTCTAGTCTTGTCTGTCTAGTCTTGTCTGTCTAGTCTTGTCTGTCTAGTCTTGTCTGTCTAGTCTTGTCTGTCTAGTCTTGTCTGTCTAGTCTTGTCTGTCTAGTCTTGTCTGTCTAGTCTTGTCTGTCTAGTCTTGTCTGTCTAGTCTTGTCTGTCTAGTCTTGTCTGTCTAGTCTTGTCTGTCTAGTCTTGTCTGTCTAGTCTTGTCTGTCTAGTCTTGTCTGTCTAGTCTTGTCTGTCTAGTCTTGTCTGTCTAGTCTTGTCTGTCTAGTCTTGTCTGTCTAGTCTTGTCTGTCTAGTCTTGTCTGTCTAGTCTTGTCTGTCTAGTCTTGTCTGTCTAGTCTTGTCTGTCTAGTCTTGTCTGTCTAGTCTTGTCTGTCTAGTCTTGTCTGTCTAGTCTTGTCTGTCTAGTCTTGTCTGTCTAGTCTTGTCTGTCTAGTCTTGTCTGTCTAGTCTTGTCTGTCTAGTCTTGTCTGTCTAGTCTTGTCTGTCTAGTCTTGTCTGTCTAGTCTTGTCTGTCTAGTCTTGTCTGTCTAGTCTTGTCTGTCTAGTCTTGTCTGTCTAGTCTTGTCTGTCTAGTCTTGTCTGTCTAGTCTTGTCTGTCTAGTCTTGTCTGTCTAGTCTTGTCTGTCTAGTCTTGTCTGTCTAGTCTTGTCTGTCTAGTCTTGTCTGTCTAGTCTTGTCTGTCTAGTCTTGTCTGTCTAGTCTTGTCTGTCTAGTCTTGTCTGTCTAGTCTTGTCTGTCTAGTCTTGTCTGTCTAGTCTTGTCTGTCTAGTCTTGTCTGTCTAGTCTTGTCTGTCTAGTCTTGTCTGTCTAGTCTTGTCTGTCTAGTCTTGTCTGTCTAGTCTTGTCTGTCTAGTCTTGTCTGTCTAGTCTTGTCTGTCTAGTCTTGTCTGTCTAGTCTTGTCTGTCTAGTCTTGTCTGTCTAGTCTTGTCTGTCTAGTCTTGTCTGTCTAGTCTTGTCTGTCTAGTCTTGTCTGTCTAGTCTTGTCTGTCTAGTCTTGTCTGTCTAGTCTTGTCTGTCTAGTCTTGTCTGTCTAGTCTTGTCTGTCTAGTCTTGTCTGTCTAGTCTTGTCTGTCTAGTCTTGTCTGTCTAGTCTTGTCTGTCTAGTCTTGTCTGTCTAGTCTTGTCTGTCTAGTCTTGTCTGTCTAGTCTTGTCTGTCTAGTCTTGTCTGTCTAGTCTTGTCTGTCTAGTCTTGTCTGTCTAGTCTTGTCTGTCTAGTCTTGTCTGTCTAGTCTTGTCTGTCTAGTCTTGTCTGTCTAGTCTTGTCTGTCTAGTCTTGTCTGTCTAGTCTTGTCTGTCTAGTCTTGTCTGTCTAGTCTTGTCTGTCTAGTCTTGTCTGTCTAGTCTTGTCTGTCTAGTCTTGTCTGTCTAGTCTTGTCTGTCTAGTCTTGTCTGTCTAGTCTTGTCTGTCTAGTCTTGTCTGTCTAGTCTTGTCTGTCTAGTCTTGTCTGTCTAGTCTTGTCTGTCTAGTCTTGTCTGTCTAGTCTTGTCTGTCTAGTCTTGTCTGTCTAGTCTTGTCTGTCTAGTCTTGTCTGTCTAGTCTTGTCTGTCTAGTCTTGTCTGTCTAGTCTTGTCTGTCTAGTCTTGTCTGTCTAGTCTTGTCTGTCTAGTCTTGTCTGTCTAGTCTTGTCTGTCTAGTCTTGTCTGTCTAGTCTTGTCTGTCTAGTCTTGTCTGTCTAGTCTTGTCTGTCTAGTCTTGTCTGTCTAGTCTTGTCTGTCTAGTCTTGTCTGTCTAGTCTTGTCTGTCTAGTCTTGTCTGTCTAGTCTTGTCTGTCTAGTCTTGTCTGTCTAGTCTTGTCTGTCTAGTCTTGTCTGTCTAGTCTTGTCTGTCTAGTCTTGTCTGTCTAGTCTTGTCTGTCTAGTCTTGTCTGTCTAGTCTTGTCTGTCTAGTCTTGTCTGTCTAGTCTTGTCTGTCTAGTCTTGTCTGTCTAGTCTTGTCTGTCTAGTCTTGTCTGTCTAGTCTTGTCTGTCTAGTCTTGTCTGTCTAGTCTTGTCTGTCTAGTCTTGTCTGTCTAGTCTTGTCTGTCTAGTCTTGTCTGTCTAGTCTTGTCTGTCTAGTCTTGTCTGTCTAGTCTTGTCTGTCTAGTCTTGTCTGTCTAGTCTTGTCTGTCTAGTCTTGTCTGTCTAGTCTTGTCTGTCTAGTCTTGTCTGTCTAGTCTTGTCTGTCTAGTCTTGTCTGTCTAGTCTTGTCTGTCTAGTCTTGTCTGTCTAGTCTTGTCTGTCTAGTCTTGTCTGTCTAGTCTTGTCTGTCTAGTCTTGTCTGTCTAGTCTTGTCTGTCTAGTCTTGTCTGTCTAGTCTTGTCTGTCTAGTCTTGTCTGTCTAGTCTTGTCTGTCTAGTCTTGTCTGTCTAGTCTTGTCTGTCTAGTCTTGTCTGTCTAGTCTTGTCTGTCTAGTCTTGTCTGTCTAGTCTTGTCTGTCTAGTCTTGTCTGTCTAGTCTTGTCTGTCTAGTCTTGTCTGTCTAGTCTTGTCTGTCTAGTCTTGTCTGTCTAGTCTTGTCTGTCTAGTCTTGTCTGTCTAGTCTTGTCTGTCTAGTCTTGTCTGTCTAGTCTTGTCTGTCTAGTCTTGTCTGTCTAGTCTTGTCTGTCTAGTCTTGTCTGTCTAGTCTTGTCTGTCTAGTCTTGTCTGTCTAGTCTTGTCTGTCTAGTCTTGTCTGTCTAGTCTTGTCTGTCTAGTCTTGTCTGTCTAGTCTTGTCTGTCTAGTCTTGTCTGTCTAGTCTTGTCTGTCTAGTCTTGTCTGTCTAGTCTTGTCTGTCTAGTCTTGTCTGTCTAGTCTTGTCTGTCTAGTCTTGTCTGTCTAGTCTTGTCTGTCTAGTCTTGTCTGTCTAGTCTTGTCTGTCTAGTCTTGTCTGTCTAGTCTTGTCTGTCTAGTCTTGTCTGTCTAGTCTTGTCTGTCTAGTCTTGTCTGTCTAGTCTTGTCTGTCTAGTCTTGTCTGTCTAGTCTTGTCTGTCTAGTCTTGTCTGTCTAGTCTTGTCTGTCTAGTCTTGTCTGTCTAGTCTTGTCTGTCTAGTCTTGTCTGTCTAGTCTTGTCTGTCTAGTCTTGTCTGTCTAGTCTTGTCTGTCTAGTCTTGTCTGTCTAGTCTTGTCTGTCTAGTCTTGTCTGTCTAGTCTTGTCTGTCTAGTCTTGTCTGTCTAGTCTTGTCTGTCTAGTCTTGTCTGTCTAGTCTTGTCTGTCTAGTCTTGTCTGTCTAGTCTTGTCTGTCTAGTCTTGTCTGTCTAGTCTTGTCTGTCTAGTCTTGTCTGTCTAGTCTTGTCTGTCTAGTCTTGTCTGTCTAGTCTTGTCTGTCTAGTCTTGTCTGTCTAGTCTTGTCTGTCTAGTCTTGTCTGTCTAGTCTTGTCTGTCTAGTCTTGTCTGTCTAGTCTTGTCTGTCTAGTCTTGTCTGTCTAGTCTTGTCTGTCTAGTCTTGTCTGTCTAGTCTTGTCTGTCTAGTCTTGTCTGTCTAGTCTTGTCTGTCTAGTCTTGTCTGTCTAGTCTTGTCTGTCTAGTCTTGTCTGTCTAGTCTTGTCTGTCTAGTCTTGTCTGTCTAGTCTTGTCTGTCTAGTCTTGTCTGTCTAGTCTTGTCTGTCTAGTCTTGTCTGTCTAGTCTTGTCTGTCTAGTCTTGTCTGTCTAGTCTTGTCTGTCTAGTCTTGTCTGTCTAGTCTTGTCTGTCTAGTCTTGTCTGTCTAGTCTTGTCTGTCTAGTCTTGTCTGTCTAGTCTTGTCTGTCTAGTCTTGTCTGTCTAGTCTTGTCTGTCTAGTCTTGTCTGTCTAGTCTTGTCTGTCTAGTCTTGTCTGTCTAGTCTTGTCTGTCTAGTCTTGTCTGTCTAGTCTTGTCTGTCTAGTCTTGTCTGTCTAGTCTTGTCTGTCTAGTCTTGTCTGTCTAGTCTTGTCTGTCTAGTCTTGTCTGTCTAGTCTTGTCTGTCTAGTCTTGTCTGTCTAGTCTTGTCTGTCTAGTCTTGTCTGTCTAGTCTTGTCTGTCTAGTCTTGTCTGTCTAGTCTTGTCTGTCTAGTCTTGTCTGTCTAGTCTTGTCTGTCTAGTCTTGTCTGTCTAGTCTTGTCTGTCTAGTCTTGTCTGTCTAGTCTTGTCTGTCTAGTCTTGTCTGTCTAGTCTTGTCTGTCTAGTCTTGTCTGTCTAGTCTTGTCTGTCTAGTCTTGTCTGTCTAGTCTTGTCTGTCTAGTCTTGTCTGTCTAGTCTTGTCTGTCTAGTCTTGTCTGTCTAGTCTTGTCTGTCTAGTCTTGTCTGTCTAGTCTTGTCTGTCTAGTCTTGTCTGTCTAGTCTTGTCTGTCTAGTCTTGTCTGTCTAGTCTTGTCTGTCTAGTCTTGTCTGTCTAGTCTTGTCTGTCTAGTCTTGTCTGTCTAGTCTTGTCTGTCTAGTCTTGTCTGTCTAGTCTTGTCTGTCTAGTCTTGTCTGTCTAGTCTTGTCTGTCTAGTCTTGTCTGTCTAGTCTTGTCTGTCTAGTCTTGTCTGTCTAGTCTTGTCTGTCTAGTCTTGTCTGTCTAGTCTTGTCTGTCTAGTCTTGTCTGTCTAGTCTTGTCTGTCTAGTCTTGTCTGTCTAGTCTTGTCTGTCTAGTCTTGTCTGTCTAGTCTTGTCTGTCTAGTCTTGTCTGTCTAGTCTTGTCTGTCTAGTCTTGTCTGTCTAGTCTTGTCTGTCTAGTCTTGTCTGTCTAGTCTTGTCTGTCTAGTCTTGTCTGTCTAGTCTTGTCTGTCTAGTCTTGTCTGTCTAGTCTTGTCTGTCTAGTCTTGTCTGTCTAGTCTTGTCTGTCTAGTCTTGTCTGTCTAGTCTTGTCTGTCTAGTCTTGTCTGTCTAGTCTTGTCTGTCTAGTCTTGTCTGTCTAGTCTTGTCTGTCTAGTCTTGTCTGTCTAGTCTTGTCTGTCTAGTCTTGTCTGTCTAGTCTTGTCTGTCTAGTCTTGTCTGTCTAGTCTTGTCTGTCTAGTCTTGTCTGTCTAGTCTTGTCTGTCTAGTCTTGTCTGTCTAGTCTTGTCTGTCTAGTCTTGTCTGTCTAGTCTTGTCTGTCTAGTCTTGTCTGTCTAGTCTTGTCTGTCTAGTCTTGTCTGTCTAGTCTTGTCTGTCTAGTCTTGTCTGTCTAGTCTTGTCTGTCTAGTCTTGTCTGTCTAGTCTTGTCTGTCTAGTCTTGTCTGTCTAGTCTTGTCTGTCTAGTCTTGTCTGTCTAGTCTTGTCTGTCTAGTCTTGTCTGTCTAGTCTTGTCTGTCTAGTCTTGTCTGTCTAGTCTTGTCTGTCTAGTCTTGTCTGTCTAGTCTTGTCTGTCTAGTCTTGTCTGTCTAGTCTTGTCTGTCTAGTCTTGTCTGTCTAGTCTTGTCTGTCTAGTCTTGTCTGTCTAGTCTTGTCTGTCTAGTCTTGTCTGTCTAGTCTTGTCTGTCTAGTCTTGTCTGTCTAGTCTTGTCTGTCTAGTCTTGTCTGTCTAGTCTTGTCTGTCTAGTCTTGTCTGTCTAGTCTTGTCTGTCTAGTCTTGTCTGTCTAGTCTTGTCTGTCTAGTCTTGTCTGTCTAGTCTTGTCTGTCTAGTCTTGTCTGTCTAGTCTTGTCTGTCTAGTCTTGTCTGTCTAGTCTTGTCTGTCTAGTCTTGTCTGTCTAGTCTTGTCTGTCTAGTCTTGTCTGTCTAGTCTTGTCTGTCTAGTCTTGTCTGTCTAGTCTTGTCTGTCTAGTCTTGTCTGTCTAGTCTTGTCTGTCTAGTCTTGTCTGTCTAGTCTTGTCTGTCTAGTCTTGTCTGTCTAGTCTTGTCTGTCTAGTCTTGTCTGTCTAGTCTTGTCTGTCTAGTCTTGTCTGTCTAGTCTTGTCTGTCTAGTCTTGTCTGTCTAGTCTTGTCTGTCTAGTCTTGTCTGTCTAGTCTTGTCTGTCTAGTCTTGTCTGTCTAGTCTTGTCTGTCTAGTCTTGTCTGTCTAGTCTTGTCTGTCTAGTCTTGTCTGTCTAGTCTTGTCTGTCTAGTCTTGTCTGTCTAGTCTTGTCTGTCTAGTCTTGTCTGTCTAGTCTTGTCTGTCTAGTCTTGTCTGTCTAGTCTTGTCTGTCTAGTCTTGTCTGTCTAGTCTTGTCTGTCTAGTCTTGTCTGTCTAGTCTTGTCTGTCTAGTCTTGTCTGTCTAGTCTTGTCTGTCTAGTCTTGTCTGTCTAGTCTTGTCTGTCTAGTCTTGTCTGTCTAGTCTTGTCTGTCTAGTCTTGTCTGTCTAGTCTTGTCTGTCTAGTCTTGTCTGTCTAGTCTTGTCTGTCTAGTCTTGTCTGTCTAGTCTTGTCTGTCTAGTCTTGTCTGTCTAGTCTTGTCTGTCTAGTCTTGTCTGTCTAGTCTTGTCTGTCTAGTCTTGTCTGTCTAGTCTTGTCTGTCTAGTCTTGTCTGTCTAGTCTTGTCTGTCTAGTCTTGTCTGTCTAGTCTTGTCTGTCTAGTCTTGTCTGTCTAGTCTTGTCTGTCTAGTCTTGTCTGTCTAGTCTTGTCTGTCTAGTCTTGTCTGTCTAGTCTTGTCTGTCTAGTCTTGTCTGTCTAGTCTTGTCTGTCTAGTCTTGTCTGTCTAGTCTTGTCTGTCTAGTCTTGTCTGTCTAGTCTTGTCTGTCTAGTCTTGTCTGTCTAGTCTTGTCTGTCTAGTCTTGTCTGTCTAGTCTTGTCTGTCTAGTCTTGTCTGTCTAGTCTTGTCTGTCTAGTCTTGTCTGTCTAGTCTTGTCTGTCTAGTCTTGTCTGTCTAGTCTTGTCTGTCTAGTCTTGTCTGTCTAGTCTTGTCTGTCTAGTCTTGTCTGTCTAGTCTTGTCTGTCTAGTCTTGTCTGTCTAGTCTTGTCTGTCTAGTCTTGTCTGTCTAGTCTTGTCTGTCTAGTCTTGTCTGTCTAGTCTTGTCTGTCTAGTCTTGTCTGTCTAGTCTTGTCTGTCTAGTCTTGTCTGTCTAGTCTTGTCTGTCTAGTCTTGTCTGTCTAGTCTTGTCTGTCTAGTCTTGTCTGTCTAGTCTTGTCTGTCTAGTCTTGTCTGTCTAGTCTTGTCTGTCTAGTCTTGTCTGTCTAGTCTTGTCTGTCTAGTCTTGTCTGTCTAGTCTTGTCTGTCTAGTCTTGTCTGTCTAGTCTTGTCTGTCTAGTCTTGTCTGTCTAGTCTTGTCTGTCTAGTCTTGTCTGTCTAGTCTTGTCTGTCTAGTCTTGTCTGTCTAGTCTTGTCTGTCTAGTCTTGTCTGTCTAGTCTTGTCTGTCTAGTCTTGTCTGTCTAGTCTTGTCTGTCTAGTCTTGTCTGTCTAGTCTTGTCTGTCTAGTCTTGTCTGTCTAGTCTTGTCTGTCTAGTCTTGTCTGTCTAGTCTTGTCTGTCTAGTCTTGTCTGTCTAGTCTTGTCTGTCTAGTCTTGTCTGTCTAGTCTTGTCTGTCTAGTCTTGTCTGTCTAGTCTTGTCTGTCTAGTCTTGTCTGTCTAGTCTTGTCTGTCTAGTCTTGTCTGTCTAGTCTTGTCTGTCTAGTCTTGTCTGTCTAGTCTTGTCTGTCTAGTCTTGTCTGTCTAGTCTTGTCTGTCTAGTCTTGTCTGTCTAGTCTTGTCTGTCTAGTCTTGTCTGTCTAGTCTTGTCTGTCTAGTCTTGTCTGTCTAGTCTTGTCTGTCTAGTCTTGTCTGTCTAGTCTTGTCTGTCTAGTCTTGTCTGTCTAGTCTTGTCTGTCTAGTCTTGTCTGTCTAGTCTTGTCTGTCTAGTCTTGTCTGTCTAGTCTTGTCTGTCTAGTCTTGTCTGTCTAGTCTTGTCTGTCTAGTCTTGTCTGTCTAGTCTTGTCTGTCTAGTCTTGTCTGTCTAGTCTTGTCTGTCTAGTCTTGTCTGTCTAGTCTTGTCTGTCTAGTCTTGTCTGTCTAGTCTTGTCTGTCTAGTCTTGTCTGTCTAGTCTTGTCTGTCTAGTCTTGTCTGTCTAGTCTTGTCTGTCTAGTCTTGTCTGTCTAGTCTTGTCTGTCTAGTCTTGTCTGTCTAGTCTTGTCTGTCTAGTCTTGTCTGTCTAGTCTTGTCTGTCTAGTCTTGTCTGTCTAGTCTTGTCTGTCTAGTCTTGTCTGTCTAGTCTTGTCTGTCTAGTCTTGTCTGTCTAGTCTTGTCTGTCTAGTCTTGTCTGTCTAGTCTTGTCTGTCTAGTCTTGTCTGTCTAGTCTTGTCTGTCTAGTCTTGTCTGTCTAGTCTTGTCTGTCTAGTCTTGTCTGTCTAGTCTTGTCTGTCTAGTCTTGTCTGTCTAGTCTTGTCTGTCTAGTCTTGTCTGTCTAGTCTTGTCTGTCTAGTCTTGTCTGTCTAGTCTTGTCTGTCTAGTCTTGTCTGTCTAGTCTTGTCTGTCTAGTCTTGTCTGTCTAGTCTTGTCTGTCTAGTCTTGTCTGTCTAGTCTTGTCTGTCTAGTCTTGTCTGTCTAGTCTTGTCTGTCTAGTCTTGTCTGTCTAGTCTTGTCTGTCTAGTCTTGTCTGTCTAGTCTTGTCTGTCTAGTCTTGTCTGTCTAGTCTTGTCTGTCTAGTCTTGTCTGTCTAGTCTTGTCTGTCTAGTCTTGTCTGTCTAGTCTTGTCTGTCTAGTCTTGTCTGTCTAGTCTTGTCTGTCTAGTCTTGTCTGTCTAGTCTTGTCTGTCTAGTCTTGTCTGTCTAGTCTTGTCTGTCTAGTCTTGTCTGTCTAGTCTTGTCTGTCTAGTCTTGTCTGTCTAGTCTTGTCTGTCTAGTCTTGTCTGTCTAGTCTTGTCTGTCTAGTCTTGTCTGTCTAGTCTTGTCTGTCTAGTCTTGTCTGTCTAGTCTTGTCTGTCTAGTCTTGTCTGTCTAGTCTTGTCTGTCTAGTCTTGTCTGTCTAGTCTTGTCTGTCTAGTCTTGTCTGTCTAGTCTTGTCTGTCTAGTCTTGTCTGTCTAGTCTTGTCTGTCTAGTCTTGTCTGTCTAGTCTTGTCTGTCTAGTCTTGTCTGTCTAGTCTTGTCTGTCTAGTCTTGTCTGTCTAGTCTTGTCTGTCTAGTCTTGTCTGTCTAGTCTTGTCTGTCTAGTCTTGTCTGTCTAGTCTTGTCTGTCTAGTCTTGTCTGTCTAGTCTTGTCTGTCTAGTCTTGTCTGTCTAGTCTTGTCTGTCTAGTCTTGTCTGTCTAGTCTTGTCTGTCTAGTCTTGTCTGTCTAGTCTTGTCTGTCTAGTCTTGTCTGTCTAGTCTTGTCTGTCTAGTCTTGTCTGTCTAGTCTTGTCTGTCTAGTCTTGTCTGTCTAGTCTTGTCTGTCTAGTCTTGTCTGTCTAGTCTTGTCTGTCTAGTCTTGTCTGTCTAGTCTTGTCTGTCTAGTCTTGTCTGTCTAGTCTTGTCTGTCTAGTCTTGTCTGTCTAGTCTTGTCTGTCTAGTCTTGTCTGTCTAGTCTTGTCTGTCTAGTCTTGTCTGTCTAGTCTTGTCTGTCTAGTCTTGTCTGTCTAGTCTTGTCTGTCTAGTCTTGTCTGTCTAGTCTTGTCTGTCTAGTCTTGTCTGTCTAGTCTTGTCTGTCTAGTCTTGTCTGTCTAGTCTTGTCTGTCTAGTCTTGTCTGTCTAGTCTTGTCTGTCTAGTCTTGTCTGTCTAGTCTTGTCTGTCTAGTCTTGTCTGTCTAGTCTTGTCTGTCTAGTCTTGTCTGTCTAGTCTTGTCTGTCTAGTCTTGTCTGTCTAGTCTTGTCTGTCTAGTCTTGTCTGTCTAGTCTTGTCTGTCTAGTCTTGTCTGTCTAGTCTTGTCTGTCTAGTCTTGTCTGTCTAGTCTTGTCTGTCTAGTCTTGTCTGTCTAGTCTTGTCTGTCTAGTCTTGTCTGTCTAGTCTTGTCTGTCTAGTCTTGTCTGTCTAGTCTTGTCTGTCTAGTCTTGTCTGTCTAGTCTTGTCTGTCTAGTCTTGTCTGTCTAGTCTTGTCTGTCTAGTCTTGTCTGTCTAGTCTTGTCTGTCTAGTCTTGTCTGTCTAGTCTTGTCTGTCTAGTCTTGTCTGTCTAGTCTTGTCTGTCTAGTCTTGTCTGTCTAGTCTTGTCTGTCTAGTCTTGTCTGTCTAGTCTTGTCTGTCTAGTCTTGTCTGTCTAGTCTTGTCTGTCTAGTCTTGTCTGTCTAGTCTTGTCTGTCTAGTCTTGTCTGTCTAGTCTTGTCTGTCTAGTCTTGTCTGTCTAGTCTTGTCTGTCTAGTCTTGTCTGTCTAGTCTTGTCTGTCTAGTCTTGTCTGTCTAGTCTTGTCTGTCTAGTCTTGTCTGTCTAGTCTTGTCTGTCTAGTCTTGTCTGTCTAGTCTTGTCTGTCTAGTCTTGTCTGTCTAGTCTTGTCTGTCTAGTCTTGTCTGTCTAGTCTTGTCTGTCTAGTCTTGTCTGTCTAGTCTTGTCTGTCTAGTCTTGTCTGTCTAGTCTTGTCTGTCTAGTCTTGTCTGTCTAGTCTTGTCTGTCTAGTCTTGTCTGTCTAGTCTTGTCTGTCTAGTCTTGTCTGTCTAGTCTTGTCTGTCTAGTCTTGTCTGTCTAGTCTTGTCTGTCTAGTCTTGTCTGTCTAGTCTTGTCTGTCTAGTCTTGTCTGTCTAGTCTTGTCTGTCTAGTCTTGTCTGTCTAGTCTTGTCTGTCTAGTCTTGTCTGTCTAGTCTTGTCTGTCTAGTCTTGTCTGTCTAGTCTTGTCTGTCTAGTCTTGTCTGTCTAGTCTTGTCTGTCTAGTCTTGTCTGTCTAGTCTTGTCTGTCTAGTCTTGTCTGTCTAGTCTTGTCTGTCTAGTCTTGTCTGTCTAGTCTTGTCTGTCTAGTCTTGTCTGTCTAGTCTTGTCTGTCTAGTCTTGTCTGTCTAGTCTTGTCTGTCTAGTCTTGTCTGTCTAGTCTTGTCTGTCTAGTCTTGTCTGTCTAGTCTTGTCTGTCTAGTCTTGTCTGTCTAGTCTTGTCTGTCTAGTCTTGTCTGTCTAGTCTTGTCTGTCTAGTCTTGTCTGTCTAGTCTTGTCTGTCTAGTCTTGTCTGTCTAGTCTTGTCTGTCTAGTCTTGTCTGTCTAGTCTTGTCTGTCTAGTCTTGTCTGTCTAGTCTTGTCTGTCTAGTCTTGTCTGTCTAGTCTTGTCTGTCTAGTCTTGTCTGTCTAGTCTTGTCTGTCTAGTCTTGTCTGTCTAGTCTTGTCTGTCTAGTCTTGTCTGTCTAGTCTTGTCTGTCTAGTCTTGTCTGTCTAGTCTTGTCTGTCTAGTCTTGTCTGTCTAGTCTTGTCTGTCTAGTCTTGTCTGTCTAGTCTTGTCTGTCTAGTCTTGTCTGTCTAGTCTTGTCTGTCTAGTCTTGTCTGTCTAGTCTTGTCTGTCTAGTCTTGTCTGTCTAGTCTTGTCTGTCTAGTCTTGTCTGTCTAGTCTTGTCTGTCTAGTCTTGTCTGTCTAGTCTTGTCTGTCTAGTCTTGTCTGTCTAGTCTTGTCTGTCTAGTCTTGTCTGTCTAGTCTTGTCTGTCTAGTCTTGTCTGTCTAGTCTTGTCTGTCTAGTCTTGTCTGTCTAGTCTTGTCTGTCTAGTCTTGTCTGTCTAGTCTTGTCTGTCTAGTCTTGTCTGTCTAGTCTTGTCTGTCTAGTCTTGTCTGTCTAGTCTTGTCTGTCTAGTCTTGTCTGTCTAGTCTTGTCTGTCTAGTCTTGTCTGTCTAGTCTTGTCTGTCTAGTCTTGTCTGTCTAGTCTTGTCTGTCTAGTCTTGTCTGTCTAGTCTTGTCTGTCTAGTCTTGTCTGTCTAGTCTTGTCTGTCTAGTCTTGTCTGTCTAGTCTTGTCTGTCTAGTCTTGTCTGTCTAGTCTTGTCTGTCTAGTCTTGTCTGTCTAGTCTTGTCTGTCTAGTCTTGTCTGTCTAGTCTTGTCTGTCTAGTCTTGTCTGTCTAGTCTTGTCTGTCTAGTCTTGTCTGTCTAGTCTTGTCTGTCTAGTCTTGTCTGTCTAGTCTTGTCTGTCTAGTCTTGTCTGTCTAGTCTTGTCTGTCTAGTCTTGTCTGTCTAGTCTTGTCTGTCTAGTCTTGTCTGTCTAGTCTTGTCTGTCTAGTCTTGTCTGTCTAGTCTTGTCTGTCTAGTCTTGTCTGTCTAGTCTTGTCTGTCTAGTCTTGTCTGTCTAGTCTTGTCTGTCTAGTCTTGTCTGTCTAGTCTTGTCTGTCTAGTCTTGTCTGTCTAGTCTTGTCTGTCTAGTCTTGTCTGTCTAGTCTTGTCTGTCTAGTCTTGTCTGTCTAGTCTTGTCTGTCTAGTCTTGTCTGTCTAGTCTTGTCTGTCTAGTCTTGTCTGTCTAGTCTTGTCTGTCTAGTCTTGTCTGTCTAGTCTTGTCTGTCTAGTCTTGTCTGTCTAGTCTTGTCTGTCTAGTCTTGTCTGTCTAGTCTTGTCTGTCTAGTCTTGTCTGTCTAGTCTTGTCTGTCTAGTCTTGTCTGTCTAGTCTTGTCTGTCTAGTCTTGTCTGTCTAGTCTTGTCTGTCTAGTCTTGTCTGTCTAGTCTTGTCTGTCTAGTCTTGTCTGTCTAGTCTTGTCTGTCTAGTCTTGTCTGTCTAGTCTTGTCTGTCTAGTCTTGTCTGTCTAGTCTTGTCTGTCTAGTCTTGTCTGTCTAGTCTTGTCTGTCTAGTCTTGTCTGTCTAGTCTTGTCTGTCTAGTCTTGTCTGTCTAGTCTTGTCTGTCTAGTCTTGTCTGTCTAGTCTTGTCTGTCTAGTCTTGTCTGTCTAGTCTTGTCTGTCTAGTCTTGTCTGTCTAGTCTTGTCTGTCTAGTCTTGTCTGTCTAGTCTTGTCTGTCTAGTCTTGTCTGTCTAGTCTTGTCTGTCTAGTCTTGTCTGTCTAGTCTTGTCTGTCTAGTCTTGTCTGTCTAGTCTTGTCTGTCTAGTCTTGTCTGTCTAGTCTTGTCTGTCTAGTCTTGTCTGTCTAGTCTTGTCTGTCTAGTCTTGTCTGTCTAGTCTTGTCTGTCTAGTCTTGTCTGTCTAGTCTTGTCTGTCTAGTCTTGTCTGTCTACTCTTGTCTGTCTAGTCTCTAATATTTTCTATTTCGATCTGTGAGTCTATTCTTCATGTGTATCTCAATAATAATTTTGTCCTAACTTTGTTTTTATGTAGATAGTGTAGAATTATGTAGATGCATACGGTTTAGTAATTTAGTTAATCTAGATAGTCGACAGACATGCAAACTTCAACTCTATAAATTGAGACAAATGATTTTCATCTTATGAAGATCAGCAATGTTGAAAATTTCCGGTAGTTGCCAACTCACAGGAACAATAGTAGCAAATGATATAAGAGAAAATGTCCAAAGTACCGATATCGCATACTAATTAACTATATAGAAGATTGATACACATGCGTACCGTTATTATGATTGGACGGCGAGACTGGGTCAGCATTGCTTCGGGGGCAACAAGTGTTGGTTACCCATGTGTTGGGTACCACTTACTAGTGCACCAGGACCACCATACCATTACACAGTGTCTGTCATGCATTTGTGAAGCGAGCTCGCGCCAATAAAATCGAACGCGACATACATTAAAAACATCGTGAATCGAGAAAATTTCTGAAAAGAAAAAACTTTGTGTGTTTAATTTTTTTATAATCATTTCAAATTATTGCAATGAAGTGTGCTAGTGTGCTGTTGTTTATTTTTGTTGTTGGTATGTCATTTTTAATGTAGAGATTGTATATTTTATTCTATTTGAAAGTCTTTTATTTTTTTTTTTAGTTTGTTTTTGTTCGATTTCTGTCTTCATTACCTACTTTACTTTTATTGGTAGTCGATTCGAATGAAGGCATTTGACCTTTAACTAATTTATTTTTTGTTCAGTTTTTTTTCAATCAATTTCTTGTAAATATTTTATTTTCACTTACCTAACAGTAAAATGTATATAACAGGTGGACCAATTATACTAAATTTCATAATTAGTTAACAAATTGAACTTGTTTTCAAGCTTACAGACTTAAATTTATCAAAACATAAGCATAGAATTTCAGCTCACTTCATCGAGGTTTTCAAATGTAAGCTAAATTTAAATTTATCTAGACTCCAGCTCATATAAAATAACTATAGCTTTTAAACTATAAGCCAAGCTTTAAATTTAACAAACAAAAATTTTATAATTTTCAACTAACAGTTTAAACTTATTTCAGATCTTCAACCATAAGCCCAAATTAAAATTTTTCAAAATCGTGTTTATTATAATTTGAAAATTCGCTTAGTTGGGATTTTCAATTATAAGCGATCAATTAATTTTTTTAAACAAAAACCGAACAGTTTTAGCTCAAATTTCAGTTTATCTGAGCTTTTCTGCGGCAAAATAAATTACCTGAAACAAATTTTGAAAGTTTGGTTTACAATACAAACTTTGAAATTTCTAATATAATAAGCTGGAATTTAAATTATTTATGAAATAAAATGTGAACTGTAAGCTCACTTAAAATAATAAACTAATTTCAGTGTTTCAACTCTGAAAAAGAAAAATTATGAAAATGAAAATAAAATTATGAAAATTAAAAATAAATGTTTGAAATTTAATATATAAAAAATAGTTTCAACACTCTAATGTCTAAATTTAATAACTTCGATTTAAAATCTAATTTATGAATTATAAACAAATCGAAGGAAACATAAGAAATTTGTTTACAATTTACCAAGTTGATAAGTGTGTTAGAAACTTTTGCAAATTGTATAATCTTGTAAAATTTGTGGAATACAGAAGTTCTACAAGCAACGTTGAGAAAACGCAAACAAATTATTAAGAATTCGATTCTAAATTTGGAAATTAAATTAAAATTAAAACAGACAACTCGTTATCACTGAAATTTTAATTTAATTAATCCAGAAGATTAAATTTTAATTCAACATAAACATTTAATTTATTCCTACTTAAGATATTGTATAATACTTAAAAAAAATGCGTTCGACGTTTAGATTGATCTTGATCTAGTCTTGTTTACCTTGTTAGGAATGTACATCTGTCCCAAAAAAAAGTTTAAGCATATTAAAGCACGCCTAATTCGACTCATTATTAAACTTTATCTTCAATCAAATCAATAAACCCCTTCCGAAATAACTACTTTACACATAACTGTGACTAGAATATGTATAAATATTAGACTAGACCACGTACAATTCTGACTTAACCATGCATAACTATGCCTAGATTACGTATAATTCTGACTAAATACTGTATTACTATAACTAGACAATGTATAATATTCCTAGACCATCCATATGTCTAGACTATGTATAATATGCCTAGCTAGTGTAATTTAACCTAGACCACGTATAATGCTGATTAAACAATGTATAACTTTGTACAAATATATAAATATAACTAGGCTTTACATAAATATAACATAACTGTGACTAGGAATATGTATAAATATTAGAGTAGACCAAGCATAATACTGACAAAACTATGTATAAATATGCCTAGCTTACGTATAAATCTGACTGAACATTGTATTACTATAACCAGACAATGTATAATATGCCTAGACTATGCATAGTATATGTAGACTATGTATAATATGCCCAGATTGTGTATATTAAACTATACCACGGATAATGCTGACTAAACTGTGTATAACTTTGTATTAATATAACTAGACTTTATATAAACATAACATAAGTGTGACTAGAAAGTGTTTAAATATTAGACTAGAACACGTATACTAAACAGACTAAACTTTGTAGAATAGATACTATAACTACACAATGTATAATATCCCTAGACTATGCATAATATGTCTAGACTATGTATAAGATGCCCAGACTGTATATTGCACTAGACCACGTATAATGCTGTTTAAATAATATAAACTTTATATAAATATAACTAGACAATGTATAGTTAGTATCCTGATACTGTGCACAATAAGTCTGGACTATATATAATATGTCTAGGCTGTATACAATATGCCTAGATTGAGTATAATATGCCTAGACTATGTATAATATGCCTAGACTATGTATAATATGCGGTGGTGGCCTAGTAGTCAAGGTGTCAGATTACTAAGCCACGCGTCCCGGGTTCAAATCCTGCGTATGGAAAAATAAGCCACCGTCCCCTTGTGCATGGTTGTGGCAAAATCATTAGAGTAAAAATCTGACACCTCCCCTAATAGTGGCTCGCCAACCACATTAAAAACTGTAAGGGCTTGTGTCTAAGATCAAGACACCAAGCACAAGTGTAGGCAGGGGAAGGGGATCCTACTTATAACTGTAGCACCCTTAGGGAGAGATGTATAATATGCCTAGATTGAATATACTATGCCTATACTATGTATAAAATGCCAACACTATGTATACTATGCCTAGACTATGTATAAAATGTCTAGACTGTGTATAAAAGTTAGTTGAATATAGCTGTCATTACTAAATGGCTTTGATATTAACGGTGAGCCAACTATTTAGACTAGATTTATAATTATATTTATAATTCCCGGATTTATAATTACGACAGAGACTATAACTACATTATGTAATAATTATCTAATATAGGCTATATATAAATGTGACTAGGCTATATAAAAATCAGTCTAAACTATGTATAATTGTGACTAGAATATGACAATGACTAGTATATCATTATGCACTCGAATGTGAGTGAACAAATTATGACAAGAAATAACTATGTCATAGAGTATGTAAATGTATGACTAGACTATGACTATACTACAACCAAATATGATGACTATCAATAACTGATATTAGACTATGTATTATTTTGATTAGACTATGTATGAGTATTGCCAGACTATGTGTAAATTTGACGAAACTATGAATAAATCAAACTAGCCTGTAATTGTGACTACAATAAGACTCGTATATGACTATGAACTTGAATGTGTGACAATAAATTACACTATCACATGTATAACCATGTCTAGACTATCTATAAATATGGCAAAATATAACTGTGAGTAGAATGGTGTGAGTAGAAATTCCATGAAACTTTATTGTTATGTAATAAATTATACTAAATTATGTATAACATAGTATATTAAGTATGACATAGAACATGTATTACTATGACATAGAATAGAGAATAGAGTGTGTATATCAATAACAAGACTATGCATAATTGTGATTAGTATATGTATAGTTATATCTAGACTATGAAAACTATGGTTAAATACTATTGTTAAATATGACTCAGCCACAAATAAGGCTAGACAATGTATAACTGTGACTTTAATGTGATTAGAATATTGCTATCAACCCAAGTCCGAGACATTAACTTAGAGTCAATCAACTAGATTATGTACAGTTATTACTCTATCTACGCTGAGTGCAACTGAGAATAGACTATGAGTAAATATGACCAGACAAAGTATATACATGATTAAATTTTATATAACGGTGACTAGGACATAACTATATCTAACGTCAATTGTCAATTATAACTAATGTCTAAACCATGTCCATAACTAGACTGAATAATGAGACTGTAATGAGATGTATAAACATGGCAACTCTATGTATAAGCATGACTAGACAATGTATAACTGTCTAACTTTATTATGAATATCACCAAGGATATATTACGACTATACTTATATTTTGACCACGAATATGACCACGTATGCTACTGTGACTGTGACTATGACTTTGATCGTGATAATGATTATGACCACGATTCTGACCATGATTATTACAATAACTATAGTATCATGATGATAATGACTATGACTATAGTAATGATGATGATTATGACTATGGTTATGACTATAACTAGTATATCCAGTATGTTCAATAGATTATGTAGCTTATCTTCAATAAAAAGTTTGTAAGTAGGACAAAGACTATGTACATCTATGAATAGAGTGTGCATGTACATCTATGAATAGACTATGTATAATTATGATTAGTCTATGTATAGTTATAACTAGACAATGTATAACTATGGTTAGTTAATATTGTTAAATATGACTAGGCCATATAAAAATGATTAGGCTAGACAATGTATAACTGTGACTATAATGTGAGTAGTATATGGCTATCATCTCAAGTCTGAGCCAGTAACTAAGAGCCAATCAATTAGATTATGTACAGCTATGACAGTATGTATGTGCAACTATAGTATGTGCAACTGAGACTAGACTATGTGTAAATATGGCCAGAACAATGTATATACATGATTAGATTTTATATAACTGTCACTAGAACATAATTATATCTAACGTCAATCGTCAATTATAACTAATGTCTAAACCATGTCAATAAATAGACTGAATAATGAGATTATATATAAACATGGCAACACTATTTATAAGCATGACTAGATAATGTATGAACTGTATATAAAATATATCTAACTTTATTATGACTATCATTATGGATATATTACGACTATAATTATAATTATTTCCACGAATATGACTTCGTATGTTACTGTGACTATGACTTTGACCGTGATAATGATTATGACCAAGATTCTGACTACGATGATTATTACTAAAACTACGTGTATCATGATGATAATGACTATGACTATAGTTATAATGATCATTATGACTATGTTTATGACAAAAACTAGTATATCCAGTCCACCCAATATATTTTGTAGCTTATTTTCAATATTAGGTTTTATTGAATATTATTTTTTAATGATTATCTGAAATAAAACTTATCAAGGCGATTGTAGTAAAAAGATTTGTTGATTGCAAAATGTCTGTTGATCAAGTAAATGAATTATTACGGTAGAATTTGATTTCGATTTAATATTAAAATTTGTTTCAAAACGAAAGAGCGGAAGAAGGAATTTTTCAAAACGGTTTTCAGAAAAAAAACAAATAAAAAAATTCATGTATTTGCAAAAAAACTTGTTTCAGAAAAAGTAGCAATGCGATTGCAATTTTGTAATAATGTAAAAGATTTTTAATTATTTAATATCAATAATTTGTAAAAGGCGCTTTTGATGTGTAAATAAGTTAATCAAAATTGGTTTTGAAATAGAGACTCCCAAGAAGAAAACTCTGTATTAAAAATAATTAGATTTAGTTTGGGCCAAGGCGAATGAATTTTCCAATTAAAACACACCATTTTCACAGTGCCGAACAATCCTCATTTCAACACACCATTTTTAGCGCTGCAATTACCGCACTAACAATTTAATATTCGAATAATTGCATTTAATAATTTATTAGACTGAATGAGGAAGCCCTCTGATGCAATATTAAATAATAAAATAACAAATTGCCCGAAAAATAATTACTGACCGCACATTGTTACCAAATATTATTAAACATCACGAAAAATAAGGAATCACCAAATTAAATAAATATTTTAGTTACTTCATATTTTTTAGACCGTCAAATACATTTCACAAAAAAACTATAATGTATATAAAATTGTAGAAATATAAGTTAGTTTGTTATGTCTAAAACATCTCAATACCCTTTATTGTATATTTGATCAATTATAAATCCTGCTCTTCTCTTGATTGAAACATTAAGCTCACTTTTAAATTTTTGGTTTATGTTTTAGAAGCTTCTTAAATATTTTGAACGTCAACGAGTTAAATGAAAAGCTTTAACAAGTTAAATTTTTTTTTGTCTCATCTAATAAAAGCTTTACTGTTATTACACGTCTTCAGTAGCGTCAAGGGCTTAAAAGCTTTGTTACGCTTACTATATTTTCTTTTATTAATAAGTTTCTGTCTGAATGAGTTGTAAAAATAAACATGGTACAAGTTTGACTGGTCAAGTCGCTTTTTGAATTTAACATGTTTACCTAAGGCTATCCCGTTCACTAACTGTAAAATCAAATATATTGTCTTGTTATTTTGTATAAAAAGTTTTAACTTTTAGGACAATATTAACATAAATCTCTGTAAAACTAAATGGAAACAAAATTTAAATATTTAAAAACTTATTTAGCATTAAGTTTAGCATATTAAAGCATTTTAATGTTTTTTTTTATAAAATCGTAAATTTGTAAATGCAAATGTGTAGATTGGAACTTTGTGCATTGATTGAGAATTTTAATGTTTTTTTATAAAATCGAAAATGCAAATGTTCAAATAAAAATGTTGTTTAATGAAAAATGTACGTAGATTGGAAGATTGTAAAAATGTACTAATATAGTGTAGAAAATGAAATAAATTGGTAATTGTATTACCCTTAATAGTAATTATAATAACACTTAAAGCAATTACAACGTTTTCTTCTGGCAAATCATTTATTAATAGTATTTTAAGTTATGGTCGTTAAGGATTTTGAGAAAGTTTTTCTTTTCCACTTGCAAAACGAAATTTGGCTGAATGTTGGTTAATTGTAACTTGATTGTCCCGCAAAAAGTTTCACTGTTTTCATTCCACTTATGGAGTAAAATAAAATAATAATAAAAATACTTAAAAATTCTGCAATTTTAATTTTGTCCAATTTCAAAATCTTATGAACAAATAAATTATTTTTAATCTGTGATTTAAACCTTTCTCTAATTCTCGAAATATTCAACAAAATTGTTTGATTTTGAATAATGTGCAAGGTATTGTTTAAATTAGTAACATAAAAGAATTTTTCACTTTCATCAGCAGTTATTTTTTGGATATTATATTTTTAAATTAGGGCTAATATATATATATATATATATATATATGCAGATGTGCGTGTGTGTTTGTTTCTTGTTCTTCGAGTCCGGTTCTCCGCAGCACCTTTAACTCCAGCCAGGTTTCCTTCAGAGTCAAATCTCATCCAGAACTCTTCTTTTCCATGTTTGCGCTGTTCTCCCTCTATTCCTCTTCCCTTGGGGGTTCCAGTCGAGAGCGATTTTGGCGATGTTGTGGTGGTCTTGGCGTATGGTATGCCCGATCCTTCCCCATTTTCTGGCAGTGATGTCTACGGCGATCTTCTTTTGGTGTGTTAAGGCCGGTCCAGACGCTCCGTTTTACACAACCTTTTGTCTGCGCTGTCTTAAGGCGGAATGAAAACGTTGCAATTTGTAGAGCGTCTACACGGTGTAGTTATATCTGTATATTTCGCACAGTTTTAGTGAAATCGTCATGGAAGAGGTACTAGTCTGGTCATTTTTGAACAAAATGAATCGGAAAACGGAGCTACCGTCTACATGCGCCGACTTGTCAGCACAATTCATGGATATCTATGGTCTTTAGCTCAGTTATCGCTGCAACTGTAAGGTCTCCGCGCAGTTTTCCTATCTACACGCAACGTTTTATCTGCAAAGTGTTGAACTGCGCAGACAAAAGGTTGTGCAAAACTGAACAGTTCTTGGTTGGAGATCTTGTCAGGCTAGTAGACACCTATGATTCTGCGCAGGAAATTGTTAACTGCCACCTGCAGTTTGTCTTCAAGATGTTTGGACATTTTCCAGGTTTCGCATCCATAGAGAAGGACGGATTTGACATTTGATTGGAGGAGGCGCATCTTTTCGAGTACTGAACCTTTGTCATTGAGATTAGGTCTTGGGGGTCGTTTTTTGTTTCTAGGACTCCCCTTAACGCACCATGCGATATACTGTCAAAAGCCTGAGCAAAATCGACAAAGATAAGTATAAGTGGGGAGTTAAACTCGTTTGATTGTTCCACAATAATTCTGATTGTGTTGATGTGGTCAATGCATGCCTTTGCTATTGTAACACTAGTTTGGTTGGGCCTTAAGTCTATTTTCTTTGACATTCTAGTTTGAACAATGCCTGCTAGGATTTTGTTTAGCACGTTTAATATTGTTATACCCCATCACAGATTGTTAGATCGCCCTTCTTGGGAAGTTTAATTCATCCCTCCCATCCATCCCTTTGATTCATCCCTCTTTTAGACCTTCCGGGATTTTGTTAGGAACCCATATTTCCGGTATTATGGGACCTAGCAGGCCAGCGATGCGTTGTGGATCGGCTTTAAGAAGTTCTGCGGGCAGAGTCTGCTCCCGGCGCCTTGTTAGATTTGAGTATTTTAATTGCGCCCACTATCTCCGCTTTTGTTGGACCATTTGTGGACTCCGCTGCAGTCCACAATTAGGGCTAAAAGTTCATAATTAGAAGTATCAATTTGTTTAGATTTTAACATTTATTTCAACGCGATGTAGGTCACTTAATGCTCAAAATATAGTTTTACCTTCTAAAGCAACTTTTGGGTTTTCGATTTTCAGAATTTGCCAAAAAAATTTCACTTTTTGCGAAAATTTGAAAACCAAAAACCCAATACCCATTAAGTGAACAACCCATTGAAATTAATGTTAAAATATAGAAAAACTGAAACTATTAATTGTGAACTATTAGTCTCATAAAAAAAAATGTTTAAGCAAAATAAAATTAAACTCCAATTTACGAAGTTTTTAACAAATGTTTCAAGTTTTTAAAATTAGACTCAAATTTTGTATTTTAGATTTTGGTTTGATTAAAAATATCCTAAGCTTTAAAAATTATTTTAAATCGCCAACTAAGTTTATTTAAAATAATTCAAATTTTGTAAGCCTCAACTTTAAGTCTCAAACAATTTTATCTAAAATATACAATTCACAAAATGAATTGCAATTAAAAGCCAATTTTCGTTTCAAGTTTCGACTTTTGTTGGACAAATTTTGGTCCTCTTCAAATAATTATAATATATTTATAGATTTATCAAAAGCCTAAGATACGGTAAACGACAATCTTCAAAGATGTGTAAGCACATAACTGCTAAAAGTTGTACATTATGCCAACTTTTACTACATCCCCGTTTTGGAATAATTTTCTGGGGATGAGGGAAAAGCATAATCGAAATATTTAGAGTACAAAAGCAAGCACTACGAATTGTGCTCAAGCTAAATTTCAGGCAATATATTTGAAACATTAACTTTTATATTTAAATATAAAAAATATTTTATAAATTATGAAAACATTCACCACATAAACACAAGAGGTAATAATGCCTATATATTAACAGCACAAAATTTAACAATGGATGGTAAAGGATAATACAATAATTGTATTGAATTAAATAATAACCTACCAAATTACCTCAAAGAATGTAAAAATGTGAGAAATTTCAAACAAGTCTATAAATGCATCAATGACATAGAACCCTATACCATTAGAGACTTCTATAAGGCAAACGTCTAGGCCAAACAATTTAGGATAATATTAGTTTAATTTATTATTATTATGAGTTTTTAAATTATTAAAGGCAAAATATAGCCTGAATATATAAATATATTCAACCTGTTCGTAGCTCTATAATATTAAGTCTCATTAAGACTACAAAACAAATCTCTTGTTGAAACAACTGCTTGCCTTGCTAATACCACGCAGGACATTTAATTATACAATAGATATTTGCCTGTTATTACTAGTCCACTTTCGTGGCACCAAAAGAGTACTAGATAAATAACATTGTTTTTTAAGATCATATCTTTCTGTTTAACTAAAGTGAATAGCCATCTACAGACGCGTTTCCAGATTCATCTCTCTACAGTGTAGCTTTGCTATTTTGAATTATTAATTGGAATACACTTACTTGAACACCTCGTGCATGACTGGCGAAGTTAGGTTTTAATTTGGCGTTTATGTAGAAAGACATGAACATGAACAAAATTCATATTTACTATTGTGAAACCATACTAATCATAGATAATCATATAAATTTATTAAAGACTAAATATAGCCTGAATATATAAATAAATTATAGAGCTACGAACAGTTGAATATATTTATTGTTCAGGCTATATTTCGCCTTTAATAAGTTTATATGATTTTCTATAATAAGTATGGTTTCACCAAAAGTAAATATTAATTTTGTTGACATATCTCTTTTAGCATGTATTTTTGTACAACTTAATTAGCTTAATTTGAATTTATTATTGTTTTTTATTATTAATACTGTTTTCTTCTTGTTATATTAAATAAAACACAAGACACATTAAATATTAATAATATTTTTTGTCAGTGAAAAATTTTGTAGAAAGTGCTTCTTCTATTTGAGAACGAAATTCAAAACGAAATTGATTGTCCAGCATTACACAAATGTCACTTGCTAAGGCAGATGGCAGAACAAAAAGTTTTAAAAAGGATAAACTAAACAAAAAACAAGTTAAAAATCACGTAAGAAGTATTTACATAGTACGTCGATTTTGAATCCACAACTAAAAAAAATTAATAATTGTGTCCACCTTGTATTAAGACGAATTAACGTGTATAAAATCTATTTCTGTCTAATTTTTTATACATTTATTTTATCTTATTCTTTCTATTCATTTTAATTTTTGTTAACTAAATATTATTGTTAACTACAGATAATATTTGTAGGTAAGGAAAGTTTGTTTGCTCAGTCAATATTATGTGGGTATTGTAATGTAGGTTAGTGGGTTTCTGTTCGACTGCCAAATAGTGCAGTACCGGTATCCAATTTTACTCATCATTCGTCACACTTTGACGTGTATATAAGCAAAAAAAATATTTATTTGTTTAGTTCCAACAATTTTTGATAAATCTCATCACTTGACAACAAGCAAAAAATACGAAAGAAACTATTAAACCAAAATGGGTTTAATTTTACAAAACAAAATTGTTTAAATTTCTTCCTTTTTTTCTTAATTAAACAATAATGGAATTATCTGACTCATAATTATGTTAACGACATAAAACACATATTTAGATCTTAGTTAGGCTTTGTGGCTTTGTGGTAGTTAGGCTTAATTATCTTTGCGGTTAAGAAGACAAACCTAGGTTCAATAAAGTCAATAATAGCTTTGTAACGTCTTTGAGATAATAATTTGACAAAATTTTCAAATTCTTCAATTTCGATTCTCTAATTTTAATGTTAATAAAGTTAGATATAAGGTCAGATTTAGCGTTATTCAATTTTAAATTTTCAATTTAAGGTTTATTTTGAAATTTGGCATTAATAATGTTTTAGTTTTGCGCCTTTCCGATTTGCCTAATTTGTGCAACCTCTTCAAAGATATTTCCAAACAAAATATATTACAACGTCGAGTATTCCAATTGAAAAACAATCAAAACCTTGAAAAAAATAAAGCAAATATTTCATCAGTATTTCGTTTGCCTAATTTGTGAAGTTTGGATTTCTTCATGTAAAAATGTCTTAAGGACATCAACATTAGAACAGTTACAGTAAAACTATTGTTAAAAATTATGATTTTTTTAAATATTTATAAACCTTTTATAATTTAATTTAATATTTAATAACTAATAAATTGAAAAAAAAGTATGTATCTAAAGAAACTCAAATATAAATTATGTAGCCTGCTGTCCTAACGGAAATAACCGACGGGCACCGACGGTCTAGACATATATATGCTAATACTTTGGTTACACATAGTAAATAGCTGCCTTTTAAACCCCTTAATTGTCAGGGCCGTCTTTAACCTATTGGAGGCCCTGGGCACATTAGGATAAGGGGGCGCCTATGACCTCGACAGGGCACTATTTTGTTAGAATAGGCAAAGAAAGTAGATAATCAAAGTTCTAAATTTATTTTAACATAACATAATATAACATAATCCACAAAAGTAACTCGTTTAGAATTCACAGGTTAGTGCTTAAAAATCTATGTTGATTGAAGAGGTACCCTTTTAGATTTGAGATGGGCAAAATCGTTAATCACGTCTTCAAAATCTATGTTTTTGAGCATATCACATTCTATGGACATCAGCGAAAAACAGACTCATTTTTTATTCTTTTCAATTTGTAGACGCAACGTTCAGTTAGTTACCATCATGCTTAAAAAGATTCTCTATGCGATTTCTACAAAAAATGTATCTTGAATTTTGTTTTCTTTCAAAAGATGATATATTTCCAATATACTATTAGTTCCTTCATTTTCAGTATGAACAATTTTCAAGTAATAGATTTCTGCAAATTCTTTGCAACTTTATCTCAACTTCTCGGAATTTGTTGACAGTTTTCAAACGAAAAAATAAACCAAAACGTTGACTAATGTTCTCATACGGACTTAAACGCTGTTTTAGATGAAAGCTCAGGATACTAAATATGGGAAGAAAGGTTTAGACATTGAATTTCTCTTTTCCATTCAGTTAGACTGACAGGACAGAGAAATCAAAAAAACTTCTATGAGATAGGTTCTTGTAGTCAAATTCATTATCGTTTGATTTTTTCGAATTAAAACACATTAAGAAGGTGAAGTAAAATCAATAACCCCAAAACACAAGACAGCTCTGTTCCAGAAATCCTACACTTACCATATTGCAAAAGTAATAAACGGACTACCCGATGATTTGAGAAATTTGAGCGTGAATTCATAAAAAAAAAATTGCTTCGCTCCTGGATTCTATGCTTCCGGAGCATAGAACAATGCGCCAGCCAAGAATGCAAACTATGTATTGGCGATGTGCACGAAAGTAGCGCCATCTAGCATGCGCAACTATTCGGGATTATGTCAAATAATGAAATACAAATATTTGATTGTATTATAATAGATAAAGTAGTAAAAAGAAAGATGGCAAATAGTATTTTTAGAGGATTTTGTTAAAAACAATATATAGAAAATGGCAGTTATTATAAAAACCGGTTTTGAAAGTGTAAAATATCCAAACTGTGATCAAGGGCAATAAATTAGTTAGCTCAACATCTAAGAAATGTTGAAGAGCTGTGAAATAACACAACAAAGTAAGTCTTTCAAAACAAGCAATGAACTACAATGGGGAAAACCCAGTCATTCGTCAATTTGTTAAAAGTAAACATGCGAAAGGGAGATATTTTTAAGACATGTTTCCACCAGCATCGAAGACTGAGTGTTATCAACCATGACTAATAACTCATAGTGAATTATTGCAAGAGTCATCTTTAAAACAAGTATTAGATTTAGTAGTGCAGACTCAAGAGAGAAGCTTATTTACAGAAACAATATCTGAAATGTTTGACAAGTTGAAGCACTTTTGGAGCGAGAAGACAGTTTTGCATTTTTAACTTATATGCATGTCTTGCATGTTTAATTAGAAACGAATTTGAATTACCATATGCCACAGTCATTACACACTAGAAGAAAATCTAAAAGTCTATTATGACAAACATGTAGCTGTAATGGATGAAGATATTATTCACATTTATTGTAAAAAAATCAAACAATCCCCATGCCTAAACTGGTATGCAATTAGACATGTCAGGATAACTGGAAGTAAAAATGACAATAAGTATATATAGATAGAAGTATAAATGGCATAAAAACTCGTACAACCAAAACTATTCAAAGTTTAGTGTTTCAAAGTATTTTAAAACCAAAGAAAGTTGATTGTGACCCGGTATGGCTTACGTAATGAACAAAAAGCCTTATTACTTTATGAAAAATTCTTTAATTCTTACTTGATTTGATGTGACCCATTTCAAAATAAACAAATTGACTATCCTGATCGTGTGGATTTCTGCCACGGCAAGCGCCGTGATCGCTTTCCTATATTCCCACCATGCACTTCGCTCATACCGAATATGTGCATCGGTATGTAAGGGTAAGTATATGTAAGTATGTGTATGCATGTGTATGTAAGCGTATGTTGGTACATGAATGTTCGTACAGTATGCGTCTGTATATGTATGTATGTGTGTGCATGTGTCTGTATGTGTATGTATGTGTATGCATGTATAGGTACGTGTATGTATATGTATGTATGTGCATATATGTGTGTGTGTTTGTGTGTATGTATGTATGTGTATGTATGTGTATATATCTGTAAATGTAAGAATCGTAAGTGCGTAAATATGTAACGTTTAGAACAATAAAAAAAAAAGAAAAGTTAACATTCAAACTAACGAACAAATATTTCAGGTCAATAAGGTTAAAAGAGCTTTAAAGCTTCTTGAACTGAATAAATTTATTCTAAATCGTTTCAATTTGAATGAACTAAAATATTACGTATCTACAACTTTCTTAAATTCCTAGATTCTGTTTTATTAAATTTTGTTTTAAAACTATCGTATTTATATGATAATGTTCAAAGTTTTACAATACATAAAACCATATAAGTATGCATGCTTCAATTAATATATAGAACGAACTAAAAAATAAATGGAAAATTGGAATGTTTTAAAGTTTAAAAAAATTGTTCGTAATTTCATTGTAAATATATTGACTGAAATTTAGTAGCTCGCGTAAAATCTAATTAAGGTTTAGTATTCCACATTTTAGTTTAAATCCAATTAATTAAATAAAAATGAATTTTAACAATTCGTGTAAAATCTTATCAAGGTTTAATATTAAACATTTTATTTTATATTCGATAAATAAAATAGAAATGTAAATTAAATAAATTTATTTGAAATTAATTTTTCCAGATTTAACACGATTAGTTTAATTCTGTTTGAATATTTGACACACTTTACTTCCTTTTCTTTTCTTTTTGTGTGGAAACCCTCTTTACTGTTCACACAAATCTTCGGATGAAAAAATATTTATATTTCGTGTTTGACGGTGAAAGTTCTCTCTTCGGGCAATAAAACAAAAAGAGCTTTTAGAATGTAGTTCAGACGGAATTATAATTTCTGTAAATTAAAATTAGTTCGCAAATTTTATGTTTGATTTTAGATTTTTGAATCTCATTAATAATTTAATCCTTTCACGTAACAAAATAAACAAATGTAATCCGTGTTAATAAAATTTACCGAACAGAAGTTTTTTTTGTGTATTATGAAAACTTAAAATAAATTTAGGTCAAGAATTCAGAGAATTTTTGAGATTTCGAATCTCGTTGATTTATTTTTTCTATTCAATTTTTATATATCATAGCTAAAATCCATAGTCGATAGCCTTTACTTAGATCTTATATTGTTAAACTTCGTGATTGCCTACTCCAGTTATCTGATGTTTAAAGAAATTACGAGATGATTAGTGATTAGTCATTGCGGTCAGAAAAAAGAAAATGACCTAAAAAGATTCGATAAAAACCGTTGCAGGATTTTTGGACTATCTCATTCGGAAACCCCCAAAAAATAATATTTTGTCAATATTTCATCAACAACTATCATACTGAAATTACAAAAAAATGTTTCAAAAAATATTGCTCTGTCAAATTGTTTTAATATTTTTTAAAATTTGTAATTTGTAAAATTTCTTCAAAATAAATTTGAAAAATATATATTTTATAACATATAAGTATATATTTTGGACGAATTAAACGATTGTTCACTTATCTAAACTTTATAAATTTAAATAAAAAACGTATTAACGCTGTTGATTATACAAATTAGAAGAATATAAAGGTAACAACTTAAACAAATATAACAGAAAGTTAAATATAATATTATATATTTCAATCGCCTACTTTGTGAAATTTCTATATCTTCATATAAATTTGTGGTCCAAAGGGGACAACTCAAAATGTTGGCCCCATTGTTTCAATTAAAACCCATAGTAAATAGAGATGCTGAAAATTTAAATATTTTATATTTAAAAAATAATTTAATCTGTAGAATTCATTTATCTTCAAAGAAACTTAATACAAAACATTCAACATTCTAGACCAGGGGTGGACACATTTTATGGCTGTCGGGTCACATAGTGGATGAAAATTAGATCGCGGGTGTCATTAAAACGATTTGTAATAATAATAACAATAAATAATCTTTGTGGACTTTAAAAAGTCCTGCTGAACATCCTCAACGAATTTGGGTTTGACCTGAAACTAATTAGAGGCACCCTAACTGAAACAAAATCCAAAGTAAAGTTCATAGGATGTCTATCGGACTCTTTTAAAGTCAAAGTGGAAGTCAGACAAGGTGACGGGCTCTCTCCAATGTTTTTCAACTGCGTTCTCGAAAAGATCATTAGGACCTAACGAACACAATTATTAAAAGCTGAGTATAGCCCTATGAGAATGGGAACAAAATCTAAGGGGATTGTGGTTGACTGTCTAGTATTCGCTGATGACATCGCCATTTTGTTAAACGACATAGAAACTGCTAGGATGCAAATCGACCTTCTAAAAGAAATCGCGGAACAAACTGGCTTGCAGATATCATTTGAAAAGATAGAAGTAATGACCAACATGAAAGATGCCCCAGCAAAACTCCAGACAAAATACGGGAGGATCAACCGAGTGGAAACATTTAAGTACCTGGGAGCGATCGTCATGAAAAGTGGACTGGACAAAGAATCAGTTAAGGAACGAGTACGCAAACTCAAACGTCGCGCTCAATCTTCAACAAAAAATGCCTGTCCATAAATACCAAACTCGGTCATTATGAAACTCTTCTGAAGCCAGTAGTTATTTATGCAGCCAAAACCCAATCCCTAAATGCTAACAAAGGACTCGTCGAAGAACTAGAGAATATGGAGCACAAAATCGTTAGACATGCAATGGGAACGAATTGCAAGAATGGCATCATAAACAAAAACCAACAAAGAAGTCTACAGTGAAATAGAAAAATTACAGAAACAATTCGTAAGATACCGTAATACCGTGGCATTCGTAAGATGCCATCTTACGAATTGTTTCTGTAAAAATGTCATCTCAAACGAATGACTGGAAATAAGTTGACAAAACAGATTTTTCACTTTTGACTCCAAACACAAAACCACAATGCCCTGGTTTATAAATACCAAAGAAGACCAGAAAATACAGCAACTAAAACCAGACGACGCCTTCAATAGAAATCTCTTCCGCAAAAAGATATTGACGAATGGGTTAAACCAAGATGAACCAAAAGGAAGACAAGGTACCACCTGGACAGCGGAGCGCAAGCTGACCCACTCACAGAGAATGAGGGAATATAGCGACACAAACTGCCAAGTGCAACAAAACTTAACGTGGTCCTAGATGGCCTCGACGAATAATAATAATAATTTTTATTGTCACCAAAAGGAATAAATGGCCATATTAACGATGAGTATGAAGTAGTAGTAGGTAGATAATAAAGATAATAAGTAGTAGTAGGTAGATAATACACATCATACCTGGTAACCATAATAACAATATCATAGGCATGCTTTTGTGGTTTTCTTAGCTTCTTATGCTGGAATATAAAATGGTCGGCATTTTATTGCGACCCGCGGGTCGCCATTTGCCCAGGCCTGTACAAGACTATCACAACAGAAACTACGAACCAACTTTTAATATTCACATTTTAATCAAAGGGTATAGCCGGATTTATATATGAAATTTGCCCCCGCGGAGTTTTTTCTTCGCACTTTGGGGATCATTTTGGCACCAAATAAAAATAATTCAGTCAAAATTTGAGCTCTTTATCTCGAGCCGTTATCGAGATATTGTAAGAAAACTGATTTTTTGATGTAATTTTTTTTCCATAGTAAAATTAAATTTTAATAAACGCCGATTTTTTTGCCAATACTTACGAGTTAAAGGCATGATACAAATTTTTTGTTATGATTCCCAGATCGAAAGCCAATTTTTAAAAAAAGTAATCAAAATAAAATCATATTTTTGACAGTATTTTTGAAAAGTGTCATCCGGCAAATTTTGTCAGAAACTGTCGTCTGTACTCCTTTATACACGGGATTTTTTTTTGATGTGATGGAACAATATGAAAAAAATTAAAAACAATCTTACATTCCAATGAACATATTTTATTATTGCTAGAAGAAGAAGAAATGTTTATTGAAAACAAACTTTTACAAAAGGCTATCGACCACTAGGTCTTTCCGCCTAGGAGTTTCCATTTTAATATTCAGAATAATTTTATAAAAAAAAAATACTGAATTTAGCTGCTGAATTTACAGATTATGGAGGGTATTGCTAGAAAAATACATAAAAAGTTGTTTTTGACTGAAAGAATACGTCAGTTGATCAACGTTTCTTTCTATAATCAACATTTTATTTTCTATAAACAGACGACTTAATACTTCGGCAGGTCTTATTATTTTAGTCAAATCGAGCATGGGAAAGATAATATATAATCGCTGCAATGTGAGAGCAACATCCAATAGTACGCCTTCCATTAGCACAATCACAACAATATCGTCTAATACCAGAGATTTTTTTCCACAGATTTTATTCAAGTTTTAGGGAGTAGTTTATTTTCTAGTTTACGATCTAAAAGCTTGAACTTTTGCTTGATATTGCCATGAACTGCTTCAACTACCCAACGCAGTTCGGTTACAAAACGGGATTGATTTGACTCGACTGTAGTAAGCTGATTACATTTCCCTTTAAGAGCCGGCATTAACACATTGAATTCTAGTTGTTCTAAATATTCTGTTATATTACGAAAGCATCGATCTACTTCGATAATATAATCTTTTTTAGTAACTTAAAGGGACCGATTACCGAAGGGACCTTAAAGGGAAGAATTGCTAAGGACGATTTTCATAATTTCAGCATCGATCATATTAGCCACGTAAGGCACAAGCATATCTATAATCAAACCATTTGTAGTGCATATTGTAAATGGTTTGCACAGAGGTACTTTTTTTGAGCAGAATATGATTTTCTCTGGCAATCATTATTTGTACTTTTTTGATGGGAAATATATGTTCCATCACAAATAAATATCAGTTGGTAATTTTTTAGTTCATATAATTTTCTAGCTATGTTTGTATTAGAAAGTAAAGTTTCTCTATGGACAACGTCAATTCCAAAATTCAATGGCAAAACGTCGATTCACTTCACCACAGTAGTCAAATACCATTTTTTCACAGGCCAAACCAAAAATGGAAGATATTGTAGCGTTCGAATTCCCAGTTTTTAATTTAAATAAAAAATTGAATGAGCTTGAGTGACATTACGATTTTTTCAAATGAATAATATAGGTATATAAAGGTAATACAAATGTATATAAAGGAGTACAGAAGACAATTTCTGACAAAATTTGGCGGATGACACTTTTCAAAAATACTGTAAGAAAAATGAATTTATTTTAATTTCTTTTCTTAAGAATCCGCTTTCGATCTTGGAATCATAACAACATTTTTTTTTCATGCCATTTACTAGTAACTATTGGGGAAAAAATCGGCGTTTATTAAAATTCAATTTTACTATGGAAAAAAATGAAATCCAAAAATCAGTTTGTTTATAATATCTCGATAACGGCTCGAGATAAAGAGCTCAAATTTTGACTGAATTATTTTTATTTGGTAACGATCCCCAAGTGCGAAGAAAAAATGTCATATATAAATCCGGCTATACCCTTTTTGCCTAATCTGTGATATAGTTGAATTACTACGTTTTTATTAACTCGCTTTTTCGTCTGTCTTCTCCATCCGATGGGGTGTTAGTAACAGTTTTACTTTATATATAATTAATTTATATTCTTCCTGTTGGTAATGGCGCTAAATAGGCAACCCTGTATGCTAAGCAAACCCGGGGTTAGCTGTTCAAAAATAAAATCGAATATGCGAGTGCAGTTTGATAAGTCCGTGACTATTTGAATTTGACTACGGTCAGCATTTGAGCAAGCTGCGTCATTGCGTTTGTGGTTGACGGCCATTAGAAGCAGACAACCTCGTGGATTTTAACAAAAATGGTAAAAAGTGGTTTGAAAAAAGTACAATAACAGAAATTTACTTTCTAAAACTGACACGCTAGGGTTCCTAAACTCCACGCTTACCATGCTCACTTGAAGAGAGTCGCCTCTCCTTATCTCTTCTTATTTCAATATAATATTGTTTGAAAACCCAAAGTCCCCCCCCTGGCTACGCCCAGGTCGTGTGTTGATTAAGCATTATTTTTTGCGTACAAAAACCGTCACCAAAAGCAAGTCAATAGTCAATGTTATTACATTCCTGCAATAGCAATTCTCTTAGCTCCTGGGCAGTTCTTGAAGCTAGTATATGCCTTCGGATACGTCGTCCCAACTCATACCAGACATGTTCGAGGGTACTCAAACCTGGACTAAGTGCTGGCCATTCAAACCGCCTAATTCCCACCTCGTCTAAATATTCTCTGACAACTCTGGCTGTATGAGACTTAGCATTATCTTGCATAAAAATCCCATTCTCATCCTTAATGACCATGAAAGGCATAACATGATCGTCTAGTCTAGAACCCACGTAAAGTATCCGTGAGCTGTCGGAGATTCATTCTGTATGAAGACTAACGCAGCGCGTGCTCGTGGAGAAATTCCTGCCCAAACCATAACCGAGCCTCCGCCATACTCGTCGACGTCCGTCTGGCTCAGTAAGGTAAAAACGCGACTAATCCGAAAAAGGACATTGCTCCAGTCATCATTTTATTCCAGCCAAGTGATTTCTAGCAAAAGCCAATCTTGCGATTCAATGTTGGCATTGTAATGGTGGACCTGTAGCCATCTTTCTACAAGTTAATCCAGCAGCATGAAACCTTCTTCTAACGGTTCATTTACTAACATTGACATCTCTAACTTGAAATTGATTTCGTAACATAACCTCAGAAAATGTTTTATTTCGCACACCTGGGGACACCAAAAAGCGGTCATCTCTGTGGGTGGTGACTCGTTTTCGCCCGGAACCGGGTCTTCTGCTTATCAGGCCAGTCTTAGTTGCAATTTCTTAAGTTACCTAATTTTTTTGCTCGCCAGTGTATTATGGGGACTCTGCATTAATTTCAATTTCAATGGTTAAGAAGTTTTTTACTGAGTTCCGATTGACGTAATCTTCGAATTGACGAAAATTTTTTTTTCTCCTTTTTAGTGTATTTTAATAAAAACGTTGTTTTTAAGAAGTTATAATTTTTTTTCAATAGACTCGAAATTGAAATTAATTAAATAGTTTTAATAATAAACACTAGGTATAGTTTCACAAATTGATTTATTTATCACTTTATCGATTTCGGCTTCTTAGGCCTTCTTCAAAAGATTATGTACAATACAAAGATGTTACATGTTATTTACACTTTTTTATCATCTGTGCGGGAGAAGCGATTATTTTAGGAAATTCCTAATTAAGATGTGGCAGACGTTGGAATGTATTAAATCTGCCTGGTCGTTTAAGATGTTTGCGCCTTTCATAATGGCTTTTTGAATTTCTAGGAACATTTTCTAGATAAGTTTCTAGGAAATCCATTTTCGGGCCTTTATCTACGATCAATGTTCCCGTTAAGCTGTGCGGGTGCGCGGATGCGCAGCAGTTTTCGTGATATTTTAAAATCTGCTCAGATAAATTAAGTTTCCGCGCACTTAAATTACGAGACCTTGATTTTGTCTTCGAAATTGGGGAAATTTCGGAAGAAAAAAGATTAATTAATATATTAAGTATATAAATAGATTATTTAAAAAGACATATTATTCAAAAACAGCATAGAGAAGCTGTTAATAAACAACAAATATTGAAAAATGTTAATTTTAAAAATGTAGAAATGATAATGGAAACACCTGAAGAACGTTACGAAAAAAAGAGAAAAACAAGAACGGTCAAAATCTGGTTTTAAGCAAGTTAATGTATTAATCTAAAATGTAATATTGGCTATACGTATTAACTGAATAACTAATACGTATCAATGAATTCCGTTCCTAAGATCCATAAGCATATGGAAGCAAAAATTAAGTTGCCACAATATTGGCGAAGTCAAAATTATGCTTTTGAATTCACCGAATGTATAAACTGGTAATATCCTGGAAAAAAATGTTTTTAAAGAAATGAAAATTCAACCTTCCATACATTAATTGTAGACGAAAGCACCGATATTTCTGTACAAAAGTACTAATTTTGGATTTTAAATATCGTGATAATGATATAAATTACAAAACTGTATTTGTTGGTATTTTGAAACTCGAACATTGTGACATTTGTAACAAAAAAATTAAAAATGTGAACATAACTTAAACAAAACTCAAAATATGATAATGTTTACTGGAGATAATGTCACGCTTGCAAAGAAAAATGGGGTAGCTGCAAAATGTACCGGTTATGCAGAAAAGTTAGTCTGAACTGTTTACACAATGTTTCACCGACAGAAAATGAAAGCGAAAATTTGAAGATTTAGCTCAAGCAACTGCACATGATGCCATAACATTAAACTAATCAATGAAGTAAGGTAGTTTACCAGATATTTCGCAGATAGTGCAAAAATTACGATGTTCTAATTGACAATTGTCAAGTTATGGAACGAAATGATCCTATCTGTAAATATTGTGCAAAAATTCTGACGGATTCTCAATATCGGGTAGCAATTTTTGCTTTCAAAGTCATATTAGAAGAGCTTTCATCTTAAGCTTTAAGCTTTTATCTTAATTTGTAATTAATACAAATACCCACAGAAAAGTTGTTTTCTTAAACTATTATTGATGCACATCAGCATGTTAAGACGAAAATAAGAAATTTCAATAAAAATCTCAATACCTAGGAGACAAAATCCTCTGGAGCAGTCATGTAAAAAACTATTATTAGAAGATCAAAATAATATTGATACTTCATATATGTATAATGCAATTTGTCCAACGTGTCTGATTTCCCGATGACGATCAAAAACAGTGGGATGCACTTGATAATGAGATTATTATAAATTCAGGGAAAAAATAAAGTTTTGGGAAACAGAATATAATGAATCTTTCCGAAAAATATTCTATATTTATGATAAATCAAAATATTGACACTGGGGACTGGGGCAAGGCGACCCTCTGTGTACTACGTTATTTAACCTAGTACTCGAAAGATGTATAAGAAAGATAGATACAAATCCAGGAGGGAATATTTATAACAGAACCTGCCAATATCTAGTATACGCAGACGACGTAGTGATACTAACAAGAACAAAACAAGCCCTAAAGACTGCATATTGTGAATTAGAAAAAGAAGCAAGAAAGGCTGGATTAAAGGTAAATGTAGAAAAAACCAAGTACATGCTGATGACGAGAGACACGAGAAGGGAATAGACGAATATAAGAATAAATAATAACAACTTCGAAGAAGCTCAAAAATTTAAATCCCTAGGAAGCACAATCACAAAAGACAATGAAACAAGCGAAGAAATAAAAACAAGAATCTCAACAGGAAAAAGAAGCTACTATGCACTAAAAAAGATATTCCAGTCAAGGAATATATCAAGAAATGTCAAAAAGAGAAGAGAATATATAAAACAATAATAAAACCGGTAGTAACATATGCAAGCGAATAGTGGGTTCTAAAACAAGAAGAAAGAAAAAAGAAAAAAACCTGTGTATCTTTGAAAGGAAAATATTAAGACGAGTATACGGACCAGTGCAAGAAGAAGGGGAATGGATGATACGAATGCATCACGAGTTAAGAAACCTATATGAAGACCCAGATATAGTTGCCACAGTAAAGTAAAAAATGGCATTTGACAAAAAAACCAGAGGGGACGCGAAAGCGAGGCCGACCCAGAAAAAGATGGAGCGATGATATGGAAAACGACCTAAGAGAAATGAAAATAAGAAGTTGGAGGAGAAAGGCTCTAAATAGAGAGAAATGGAAGGAAGTAATTGAGCAGGCCAAGGTTCTACATGGACGTAGTGCCGACAGAAGAAGAAGAAATATTGGCATTGTTAAAATATGAGATGAATATTCTGAAATTAAATTTACAATACTGAAGAAGAGTAAACTTGGATTGTTCAAAACATTCTTCGATACGTTAACTTTGTTACTAACCCATTCATAATTTTGTAATCTTGCTATTCTTTACAATATTATGGGTACTTTCCAAGCGTCCAGTGCGGATGGCGAACGTGGATTTTCAGTCATGAATTCCATTAAAACAGCAAGACAGCAATATGAATACGTAAGTGATCTAATGAGAATAAAAATACATTTATCAAATGGGAAATTAATAAGAACCGAGTGTAAAAACAATTAGTTAGTACGAAAGTCGGAAGACAACAAAATTATAAATTTTCATTGGAAGTATTCAAAACTATTAGGTACTTTGCTATTTGATATTATGGTTTGAATAAATAAAAGTATAAAAAAATTGCGCAATTTTTTTATACTTTTATTTATTCAAACCATAATATCAAATAGCAAAGTACCTAATAGTTTTGAATACTTCCAATGAAAATTTATAATTTTGTTGTCTTCCGACTTTCGTACTAACTAATTGTTTTTACACTCGGTTCTTATTAATTTCCCATTTGATAAATGTATTTTTATTCTCATTAGATCACTTACGTATTCATATTGCTGTCTTGCTGTTTTAATGGAATTCATGACTGAAAATCCACGTTCGCCATCCGCACTGGACGCTTGGAAAGTACCCATAATATTGTAAAGAATAGCAAGATTACAAAATTATGAATGGGTTAGTAACAAAGTTAACGTATCGAAGAATGTTTTGAACAATCCAAGTTTACTCTTCTTCAGTATTGTAAATTTAATTTCAGAATATTCATCTCATATTTTAACAATGCCAATATTTCTTCTTCTTCTGTCGGCACTACGTCCATGTAGAACCTTGGCCTGCTCAATTACTTCCTTCCATTTCTCTCTATTTAGAGCCTTTCTCCTCCAACTTCTTATTTTCATTTCTCTTAGGTCGTTTTCCATATCATCGCTCCATCTTTTTCTGGGTCGGCCTCGCTTTCGCGTCCCCTCTGGTTTTTTTGTCAAATGCCATTTTTTACTTTACTGTGGCAACTATATCTGGGTCTTCATATAGGTTTCTTAACTCGTGATGCATTCGTATCCTCCATTCCCCTTCTTCTTGCACTGGTCCGTATACTCGTCTTAATATTTTCCTTTCAAAGATACACAGGTTTTTTTCTTTTTTCTTTCTTCTTGTTTTAGAACCCACTATTCGCTTGCATATGTTACTACCGGTTTTATTATTGTTTTATATATTCTCTTCTCTTTTTGACATTTCTTGATATATTCCTTGACTGGAATATCTTTTTTAGTGCATAGTAGCTTCTTTTTCCTGTTGAGATTCTTGTTTTTATTTCTTCGCTTGTTTCATTGTCTTTTGTGATTGTGCTTCCTAGGGATTTAAATTTTTGAGCTTCTTCGAAGTTGTTATTATTTATTCTTATATTCGTCTATTCCCTTCTCGTGTCTCTCGTCATCAGCATGTACTTGGTTTTTTCTACATTTACCTTTAATCCAGCCTTTCTTGCTTCTTTTTCTAATTCACAATATGCAGTCTTTAGGGCTTGTTTTGTTCTTGTTAGTATCACTACGTCGTCTGCGTATACTAGATATTGGCAGGTTCTGTTATAAATATTCCCTCCTGGATTTGTATCTATCTTTCTTATACATCTTTCGAGTACTAGGTTAAATAACGTAGTACACAGAGGGTCGCCTTGCCCCAGTCCCCAGTGTCAATATTTTGATTTATCATAAATATAGAATATTTTTCGGAAAGATTCATTATATTCTGTTTCCCAAAACTTTATTTTTTCCCTGAATTTATAATAATCTCATTATCAAGTGCATCCCACTGTTTTTGATCGTCATCGGGAAATCAGACACGTTGGACAAATTGCATTATACATATATGAAGTATCAATATTATTTTGATCTTCTAATAATAGTTTTTTACATGACTGCTCCAGAGGATTTTGTCTCCTAGGTATTGAGATTTTTATTGAAATTTCTTATTTTCGTCTTAACATGCTGATGTGCATCAATAATAGTTTAAGAAAACAACTTTTCTGTGGGTATTTGTATTAATTACAAATTAAGATAAAAGCTTAAAGCTTAAGATGAAAGCTCTTCTAATATGACTTTGAAAGCAAAAATTGCTACCCGATATTGAGAATCCGTCAGAATTTTTGCACAATATTTACAGATAGGATCATTTCGTTCCATAACTTGACAATTGTCAATTAGAACATCGTAATTTTTGCACTATCTGCGAAATATCTGGTAAACTACCTTACTTCATTGATTAGTTTAATGTTATGGCATCATGTGCAGTTGCTTGAGCTAAATCTTCAAATTTTCGCTTTCATTTTCTGTCGGTGAAAAATTGCGCAATTTTATTTTTAGTTTAATTTTTTTTGCTCACACGCGACTTTGGACCGCGCAGCACTAACAAAAATTAGAGGGAACACTGTCTACGATATGTAAAATTTGTAGATTTTCTTTATAGCAGGTATGATTAGACTCATTCAAATGTTTGGCTAGATTTGAATCTGATTTTTTATTTTTGTAGGATCTCATGTGCTCATTAAACCTAACATTAAATGTCCTGCCTGTTTGACCTATATATGATGCATTGCAATCGTTACATTCTATTTGGTAAATTCCACTTCGTTCGTTTCGGTCTATAGAAATTAGTTTATTGTTAAGTAATATGTTTTTAGTTGTGTAATTGTTGTAAACTGCTGAAGTCATATTGCATAGATTTAGATCATAACTTATTCTACCACTGCTATTACCTATGTAGCTTTATCTACGATATTGTTTAATTTCTTCGTGTTTGATTCTTTGAAAATTAATCGTGCTTAGAAACAAAAGTCATAAAATATCTAAAATACAGAGTGCGGACTGTAATGTTTGCAGCCCACGATATACATATTACAAAAATCCAGCTAAATACACTAAACTCGGTCTGCACTCTATACATACATATTTCATATGCATTTTCATATGCATATACATGTTATTTAAAAAGATTAATAAACCTACCTTCGATAATAAAAACACGCTAACTGCTGCAATTTGATCTAACCTATATGCAAACGAACGTATTAGTAGTAGGGAAGCTACACACAAGTAGATGGCCCTATGTATTATAGATCACGAAAAAATGGGGTGATAAGAATTATGCGGTGGTACGATTTAGGCAAGTTTACCCTATAATGAATCAAATATCATTACTTCAATAGCCTAATTCATGAAATTCAATCGTTATCAAAATATAGCAATTTGTTTTACTTCGAGTATAACTCAAGATATTCGACGAATATTACAAAATTACAATACAATTATTAACATTTACAACTATATTTTCTACAATTTTATGTTACATATGAATTTCTATTGCATTCCATTTTTTGATCCTACTTTCGCTACTCATTTTTCCATTATAAATGGACGCAAAAAATAACCTTTAACTACTTACAATAGCAACAATACACATGTAATAATATAAGTTTCAATAAATTAAAGGTAAATTATCCATTATTCAAATCTCCAACCGTTCTAAGCAATCATTATGTTTCGAAAGTAATCTTAATTAAAGATATTCAAGGTTAATTCAGATTTAATATTCAATGTTATCTAAGTTTTATTTAATAAAAGAGAAACTACAGAAGAGACTTAATCATAGCTCTTCGTGTCTTAACCCATTTTTTACTGCTGTACTCAAGCAAGAACACCAATATTTTATCACTTTTACGCCATCTAATAATATGTAGCTTAAACTGTATTGCGTATATATGTTTTTTAATTGTTTGGAACTTTACCACACTCATTGAACCCAGATCTGCCCAGTGTACCCACTTGAGTACATACACTCCATTCTCATTTATGATTTTGAAAAAAAAAAAATTATAAAGCATTTACTATTTTTGAATAAAATAATAGGTTTTTGCAATAAAATCATTGTTATTTTTTTTCCTTCGTGATTGGTAAAAATGGGTTAATGTAAATTACTAAATCTAATTTGTTGTAATTTTCAAGTTGATCACGTAATTTACATTATGATTTTTTTTTAACAAAAGATTCTCTTGATGTAATAAGAAATGCAAATTTCATTTGGAAAAAGAAAAGTTAGTTTTAATTAAAATCTTCCTTCTTCAATCTTTATTTGTAATATAAAAGCAATTCTGTTTATTAATATTTTATGTAAAAGCTTAAAGTATGTTCTTTACATAAAATATCAAACAGCAAAATATTTACAGAGGTTTTTTTCATGATTTCTCTTTTTGAATTTTTTATTTTATCAGTTTGTCGATAAGGAAAACTCAATGGAATTTGAATATTTTCTAGATTATCAATTTTTTCAAGGGATTCTTTCAAGGGTTCTCACTACAAAAAAATGTAGATTTTAACTAAATCAAATTTTGATGGAGAAACTTTCGAATTCTGATAGATTTATTATGATATGTGAAAGAAAAAATGGAAAATTTATCTAGAAAAAAATTATATAATGCAATTTTAAACCAAATGGTCCAATTTCAGTATTTTTGATCACTGGTTCTTAAGCAGAAACCAGAAAAATCAGGTTAACAATATTATTTGCTCACTCTGTAAAATTTATATTATTTTAACAACAAATTTTAACAAACACTTGACTGGAAATTAAATAAATAAATTTACATTGTTCACAAATATACTGTGCAACATTTGAACACCTAATATTTGTTTTAAGTAAAACATCTCTTAACAATTTATGACATTTCCAACATTAAATAACAATATATTTGCCGACTTTGTAAAAATTCGCGTTTACAAACAGCAAACATCTCACCAATTTGTAAAAAGAAACCAAAATCAGTTTCTCCAGTACATTAAAATTTTGTTTAAGAAAATTAACACTGCAACAAGAGCAAACATTAACATGCTAATAAACGTTTAGTAAGAGCCAAATGCCATTACGTTGTGCAACATTTGTCAAAACCAAAATATTTAATTGAAAAAAAGATCGTCAATTTTTTATGCTTTTTTCCGTTTCACATATTGCAACAGATAAGCCTTATCTATAAATAGGATACATTTAGAAAATACATAAAAAACTTTCTTTATAAATTAGAGGAGTTATTTTGTTGTTATGACGAATTGCAAAATAATTTATAAAATATGGTGGCTTTGCGTAATAACATGTGCAACTTTAGTCGATTTGGTTAAATTCAGAGAAGGAGAAGAAAAAACGCAAAGGAGATAAATACATTCTAATATGTACAGTTAAATATACAAGTATAATAAGACATTAATATATATTCAAGTATGTCATCAAACATTAAAGTATAATCAAATATATACTAATATTGGGGAATAGTTAAATATTCAAATGCATTTAAATGTGAAATTATAGTTAAACATTAAAATATATAGCCATTTGATACTGTTGGTGACAATAAAGATTATAATTATTTATTAATGTGCAAGTATGGTCAAATATTGAGGTAAAGTCAAATATTCATGTACAGTCTTAAGTGTAGTCGAACAAAGAAGTATTCTCAAGTATGATCAAACAAATAAGTATACTCAAGTATGGTCAAGTATTCAAGCCAATTATAAAATAGTCTAAAATCGTCTAATGTACTTAAATATAATACTATAGTCAAATATGCAAGTATAATATAATATAATATAATATAGATTAGTTTTATATATGTGTAAAATATTTACTGCTTTTAATTTAAAGTATTAAAATGCATGTCATGTAATGCAAAATGAATAATGTGTGAGTTAAGTATTATAGATAGTACGATTAATTAAAACCAAGTACGAACAAGTATTGGGTAATAATAACGGCTGGTATAAAAATGTATTCAAATTATATTATATGTAGATAATAAAATATATATATATATATGTATATATATATATATATATATATATATATATATATATATATATATATATATATATACATCTAACTCAATAGATTTTTAACTGGACAAAGCGGACCAAACAAACTAAATTAGATAATCTAGGCAAATCTAAATAGATAATGAAGAACAGACAAATCAGAACACACAAACCAGATTAAACAAACCAGACTATACAGACCATAACAGATAAACCAGACTAGACAAACCAGATTAGATAAACCAGACTAACCAAACCGGTCTAAACAATACTAGAATAAACAGACCTGAATAGACAGAAAACACTAGATGAACCAAACTGTTGAAAGCAGTCTAGACAAACCAAACTAGACAAACCAGAGTAGAACACCAAATAGACATTTTATTTTAGACATCAGAAACAGACTAAAGAAACCAGACCAGGTACATACCAAACAATCTGGACTAGACAAATCATACTAGACAAAGTGAATTAGATAAACCAAACTAGACAAATCAAAGTAGACAATGAAGACTAGATAAAGCAGTCTAGAAAACTCTGAATTGAAAAGTTTTATGTTTTTACCACTAATTTGTGAAGATGTTATATAACTTGTAAAGTTATCTAAATCTACACACTTTACACGACTCGAGTTTGGACATTTTCTTCCTCAGGCTGTCGTTCCATTCATCCACTCCAGGATGTAGGCCTCTTCCCTACTCTTCCACCCAGATCGGTTTTGTGCTGCTTGCAGCCAGTTTTTACCCGCATTCCTTCGGATATCAACCATTCACCTTAGTTGCGGCCTTTCCACACCTCTTTTCGTTGTTCTGGGCATTCACTAGACGATCTTCTTGGGCCATTTTTCCCCATTTTGCCTCGGCAGATGAGCCTCCCATGTCCATTTCTGGGAGTAAATTCTCCGCAGGACCTCCGTCACTTTAGTCCGCTTCCTGGTGTCCTAGTTTATTATCCGTTCTCTCAACCTTATCCCCAGCATTGCTCGTTCCATCGCTCTTTGGCACATCCTCAAACGGCTTGCGCTGTAGCTAGCGCTACGGTTTCCATGCCATAGGTTGCTACGGGCAGTACACAGGCCTCGAAAACCTTCCGTTTGAGGTTAAACGGCATTTGTAGATATTTTAGGATGAAGCCGAGTTTTCCAAAAGCTGCCCACTCTTCTGATTGTTTCTGTGGTTTGGTTTTTCTTGTCCAGTTTGATGTTATGCTCAAGGTAAATGTAGTGGGCTACAGGCCCGCCGCAAGGCACTTCACCGTCCGCGTACAAAACTGACAACGCCGCCCCCTCTTTACTTTCCTGCTTACCCTCCTTATTAGGCTTCTAGGGAGGAATTTGATGTTGGTTAAGTTGTCATGGAAGTGCATAAAAAAGGAACAATTTTAATTACCAAACAAATTATTTTAATATCTATAATAAAACATAGATGTAGGGTACCTGAATAATTTTACAAAAATTTAACTTTCCTTAATTTTAAACTTGCGAAATCTGCTACTATTTGTTTTGTATCTAAACTATCTAATACTTCAATAATTGTTATAGGGCTCCGGAAAGACTGAATATATTTATATATTCATGCTGTGTTCCGTTTGTTTTAAGTTTAAGTTTGTATAATTATCTATAACGTAGGATGGTTTCATAAATTCTATCGAAATAATAATAACAGATAAATTAGGCGTCTTTGTTGATGCATAGTTGACCTTAAATAATGTTTAATCAACTTTAACTGAGAAAAAGATTTTTCTCCAGATGCAACTGTAACTGCTAGAGTAAGATGCTAGAGTGTATATATATATATATATATATATATATATATATATATATATATATATATATATATATATAGTATGCGTCTAACGGTTGACCCGCACGGACGCATATATCTCTTGAGAATGGCGAATGTTAGTTCGCCGAAACGTCGACAATCCGGTTCTTTTCAGAGCCAACCCTCAGCATCAACGCGGAATCCCCGAGAAAACAATACAACACAGGTATCTATCCTCGAAAACCTCAAATACAACATTATAAACCTCCACGGGGAGGAAATTTACCACCTCACCCGTAGTTTCGAGAAACTACGGACAAAGCGCTCTCAATTATTATGCGATTTAGCATTTTTACGTCGCTGTAGAGATACAGACATAACACCCGTCTGTATGAGGCTGTCACACCAAAATCCGACAGCCAGGTTAAACAAAATACTACACAACGCAAGCCAAGCTTTGCTTCGGGACGAAATCCAAACCAAACGACAGAAACTTGACAGCATCAGTCAAAATATCCTGACAACCCACATAGCTCTAACCACTACGCTACACCCTCTCCTCTGGCAACAGATAGACTTAATATCTAACAATAGAGCCGAACAGAATAGATTATTAATTACCAATAGACAGAAAGAAAAATACAACCTTCTCAGACGGAGACAAAAACCTGCACCAAAACCACTCAACATCGACAAAGTGGTTTACAATCTTTCAGACCAGCCCCTAGACGAACCTACCAAAACCGTACTGGCCAAGGGTTTTAACTTTGCAATAGCACCAACTCGCCTTCCCAAAGAAGACATAATCACTGGTGTCGAGACTGCTATTTCACAACTCCCTGCCACATTAGCCGAGACAATAAGACAGGAAACATGCCACATTTTAAGATCTGCCAAACCACCGACAAGAAACATCTCATACGAGGAATTCAAAGCCCTCAAGGCACTAAGAGAAAACAACAGCATTGTGGTCCTACCAGCTGACAAGGGAAATTGCTCTGTAGTCATGAACAGTGCTGACTATTAACAAAAAATGACCACAATCTTAGATGATCCAGCTTATCTACCCAGTACAACGGAACCCACAACTTACCTTGAGAAAACTACCAGACAAAAGATCCTAAGCTCTAGCATTGACAAGGAAACAATGAATTATCTTATACCAAGGGAGAAATCTTCACGGTGTCCCAAGATATATGGTTTACCAAAGATCCACAAAGATGGAGCCCCACTACGACCAATAGTAAGCTCCATTGGTTCACCGGTCCAACTTCTTGCGAAACATTTAGCAAAATGTTTACAACCATACGCCGAAGATTGTGATTCCTATGTCCGCAATGCTGAACACTTCATAGACATACTGAAAAATCACCAACTCCAGACCGGCCACCTCCTTGTGAGCTTTGACATTGTATCTTTATTCACAAAAGTACCGGTCCCTGAGGCCTTAAACATCATTAGATCAAAATTAAAACCAGAAAAGTATGTATCAGATCTGGCAGAACATTGTTTAAAGAATACATACTTTAGGTACGATGGTCTAGTATACAAACAAGTCCTAGGAGCACCAAGGGGTTCACCTCTATCCCCAGTAATAGCCAACATATTTCTTACAGATTTTGAGGAAAAGGCAATCTCATCAGCCACACTTAAACCTACACTCTGGTTAAGATATGTTGACGACACATTTGTAATCTGGCCCCACGGCAGACCAGAGCTGGACAAATTCCTTAACCATCTTAACTCCCAACACGACCAAATTAAATTCACAATGGAGATAGAAAAGCATCAACAACTTCCTTTCTTGGATGTTTTGGTACAGAAGAAACCTGACGGCACTTTGAGCCACACTGTGTACCGGAAACCAACCCACACAGACAGATATCTGAACGCTTCTTCGCACCATCATCCCAAACAACTAGCATCTGTAGTCAACACTCCTACCACCCGATCCAAAAGACTAGCCGACCAGCTTAACTTACCGAAAGAATTGAGGAACTTACGAGAAGCTCTTTCTTCAAATGGATATCCAAACAGATTAATATCCAGAGCTTTCCGTCGTACAGAGAACAGTAGCCAAACAACTGAAGAACGACAGAAACCCGTTAGCACAGCATACCTACCATATGTTCATGGATCAACTGACAAAATCGCCAGAATCCTTAAAAGACACAACATCGACACCATTTTCAAACCTAACCAGAAAATATCCTCCATGCTACGCAGCGTTAAAGACACCATCCCGTTAGAATCCCATGGAATTTACGAAGTACCTTGCGGTTGAAGGTTGAACCCCTTTCAAAAAAATAAGAAACTGGAAAGATCACCGGCCAAAAAGGAAATGGGTGAGGAAATGAAGATGCTGACAAAAATTATGGAAGATATAGGGGAGATAAAGGAAGAGAATCGGAAGATGAGCCGGGAAATGGAATATTTGAAAAATATGATGCGTGAAAAGGAAGAAAAAGGGGAAAGAGAAAAGACGCAACTAAATGAAAAAATTAAAAGACTGGAGGAGAAAATGGAAGACAAGGAAAAAATAATGAGAAAAAAGAATATTGTTGTGACGGGACTGGACGAAGGGGAATGTGAGAACGAGAAGAATCTAGAAGAATGGATAAAGGCAGAATTAGAGGTAGAAGTGAGGGTGAAAGAGATGTATAAAGTAAGTGGAGGGAAAATGTTGGTGGTGGAACTTGGGACCTGGGGTGAAAAGCGGAAAGTTATGGAAAATAAGAGGAAACTAAGAGAAAAAAGGGAGAAGAGAGTATACATTGAAGACGATCTGACAAAGAAGGAAAGAGACATACAGAAGGAATTAAGAGCGCTAGCCAAAGAAGAGCGACAAAAAGGACGGTGGGTGAAAGTTGGTTATAAAAAGATATGGATAGACGGAAAAGGCTTTAAGTGGGATGATGAAAAGGGAGAGTTATACCACAACAAATTTTTGAATAAGAGCACAAGGAAAAGAAGACAGGACAAAAAACGGAAAACGAACACGGAGATGATTAAGGAAGAAACGGAGCAATTAAGAATAGTATACTGGAACACAGCGGGGATAAAAAACAAAGACAATGAGTTTTGGGAATATTTGGGAAAATTTTATGTAGTAGGAATGGTAGAAACCTGGGTGGAAGAGAAGGGGTGGGAAAAATTGGAAAAAATAATGCCGAAAGAGTTTAAGTGGAAGTGTCAATTTGCAGAGAGGGTACGCAGGAAAGGGAGAGCTAAAGGGGGGATAATAATGGGAGTGAAAAAGGGTTTGGAAGAAGAAAACAGAACCGAAGCAAAAGAAGAAAGAGGGATTATGGAAAGAACGGTGAAAATTAGACAGAGAAAACGGAGAAATATAACAATATACAGCAGAAGTATGAAAGAAACGAAGAGAATGATAGAAGACCGAGTAAAACAGCAAGACGAGGGAACTCTGGTGATTGGGGGGGGCTTTAACGCAAGAATTGGGGAAAAAGGAATACGGCTAGAAGAATAACAAACAACAATAGAAAGAAGACCAACAAAAGACGCAACAGAAAACGCCGAAGGGAGACTACTGATTAGTCTAGCAGAAGAAAGAGGGTGGGACATACTTAATGGAAACAGTATAGGAGATGAGAAAGGAGAGTACACATATATCGGACCAAGAGGGGAGACAGTTATTGACTATGTTATGGTGATTGAAGAAGCATGGGATGAAATAGAACAATTCAAGGTGGGAGAAAGAGTCGAGTCGGATCATATGCCATTGGAAGTGAAGACAAAAGGAAGAGAGAAAAATAGAAGAAGTGAGAAGGATGTTAGAAGAAAAATTGTGAAGAATATCTGGACGGAAGAAGGAATAGAAAAGATACGTAAGGCATACACGAAAAAGTGAAAGAACTGGGTGATCACGTAAAAAATGCAATAGAAAAAAAAGTGATAGAGACAAGAGTGAAGGTGGGGTCTTGGAAAAACGAGTGGTGGGATAATGAATGCAGGGAAGGAAGCAAGCAGTAAGAAAGAAATTAAGAAATTGGAAAAGAGGAAAAGCAAGTAATGAGGAGTACAAGAGAGCACGCAAGAGGTACAAATTAGTATGCAAGGAGAAGAAGCAAAAGAAATGGATGGAAGAAGAACTAAAGATGAAAGGCATAAAGACGGAAGAAGCGGTATGGAAATACATAAATAGGGAAAGAAAGAAAAAAGTAGAAAGAGTGAGTAACAGAATTACTATGGAGGAACGGAGAAAGTACTTCAGTGAGCTGCTGGGTGGTGATGAAATCAGACAGGAAAAGAAAAAGAGTCAACACAGGGTGGGAGAAATAGAAGAGATAACAAGAGAAGAATTAGAACAACAACAGAATGAATCGTGGATATATGGAACTGAAAGGGAAGCTGACAGGCTGTTGGAGATAATGAATGGAGTGTGGAAGGGAGAGGGCTTCCCACAGGAGTGGAAAGAGGGGATAATATGCCCCATATATAAGAAAGGAGAAAGGGAAACAGCAAGCAATTACAGGGGGATCACCATGCTCAATACGGCATATAAGATGTATGCAATGATTGTGGAAGAGAGATTGACGAAGGAATTGAAGGAGCGGGGTGTGATACCAGACGGACAGGCGGGATTTAGGAAAGGGAGAGGGACCATGGATAATGTATACATCTTGAATCACATAGTAGGGAATGAGATAAAAAAGAGGGGTGGCAAGATGTATGCATTATTTGTGGACCTGAAGGCGGCCTTTGATAATGTGTCAAGAGAGGCACTGTGGGAATGCCTGAGAAAGAAAAGGATAAAGGAGCATCTGATATCAAAATTAGAAGAGATTTATGAAAAAACAATAAGTAGAGTGAGAGTTGGTGAAAGGGTGAGCGAAGGTTTTAATACGCATAAGGGAGTGAGACAAGGCTGCCCACTAAGCCCCAGCCTGTTTGCAGCATTTATTGGAGACATAGAGGAGATGTTCAGCAAGGCGCAGACGGGTGGGGTTGTGGTGGGCAAAGAAAAAGTGTGGTCCCTAGCCTACGCGGATGATTTGGTGGTGCTAGCGAGAGACGAGAAAGGGATGAAAGAAAAGATAAGAAACATGGAGAAATATATGAGGAGGAAAAATCTGACAGTGAATGGGGAGAAGTGCAAGATGATGGTGTTTAGAAAAGGGGGTGGCAGGAGAAGAGTAATTGAGTGGAGATGGGAGAAGGAGAAAATTGAAGAAGTAAAAGAATTTAAATACCTAGGGTACGTGTTTAATGAGAGAAATACTGAAACAGCACACGTGAGAGAGTTAGTAAAGAAAGCCAATAAAATACTAGGAGCGGTATGGGGAATAGGAGAGAGAAAATTTGGACACGACTATAGAAGGAGAGTGATGATGTTTGATATCCTGGTGAAAAGTGTGATGATGTATGGAGAGGAAATATGGGAATGGAGAGAGCAAGAAGGGCTGGAAAGGGTGCAAGAAAAATATTTGAAATGGGTGCTAGGACTAGGTAGAGAGACCCCGGGGTATATAGTGATGGAGGAAACAAAGAGAGATGGAATAAGAATAGAAGCAGGAAAGAGAGCAATAAGTTTTGAGGAGAGAGTGATAGAGAGAGGAGAGTGCAGAATTCTGCAAGAGTGCCTAAAAGAAAAAAGGAAAGAAATAGAAAAGGGGGTGTGGAAAGAGAGGGAGGCATATCTAGAAAGAAACGGGTATGCAGGAGCGGAGATAGAAAGAATGAGAGAAAGAGGTAGAGTAATGACAGAGGAATTAGTCCAGAGAGATAGAGATGTGCAAAGGCAAGAAAGGAGAGCAAGAATTAGGGAGTCTAGGTACAATGGGAAATATGAAAAAATAATAACGGAAGAACTGCCAAAGTACCTAGGAAGAGAAATTAGAAAGGAGAGAGTGACAATGGCAAGATTCAGATGTGGAAATGAAGAGAGAGATAATAAATTTTGGATGGAGGATAGGAATAGAGTATGCAGGATGTGTGGAGAAAACAAGGAGACAATAGAACACTTGCTGAACGAATGTTCAGAAATGAGAGAAAGATCCGAGTGTAGAGAAGAGATTTTAAACGAGGATGGAAGAGGGATAGATTGGATGAAGAAAGTTGAGGAGAGAAGAAGAGCAATATGTGGGGAGGGAAGCTGGTAATCGGGGTTTAGGGATAGGAATTTAGTGACTTTCTTTTTTTTTGTTTTAAGTTTGAGCAGCATATGTTTCTTTTTTTAATGTTTATTTTTTCTTTTTCTCTTTTTATTATTATTCTTATTTATATTATGTTCGATGTTAGTTTTAGTATAGATGTAAATTTTGGATTCAATTTATAAACCCGTAAGGGCAATAAATATACATAATACCTGAAATACCTTGCGGAACATGTGAACGAACCTACATTGGACGTACCAATAGAAAAATATCTGCTAGGATTCAAGAACATGTAGTTTCAGTAAGACACAGAGACAAAGTTTCATCGGCACTTGTCCAACACACAAACACCGGTCACTGGATGGACTTTAGAAATTCAAGGACTGTTGCACAGATTAGCCACGAAATGTCACGAGTATACAGAGAAGCCATAGAGATAGAAAAACGAGACTACTGCATGAACACGAGAGACGATTCCTTGAGACTGCCCCCAGCATGGCGACCGATCATATCCACCCTCAGAATGCAATCCCAGACACCCCAGACTCATGTACGACCAACAAGACAAACAAACAACCGTAACGAAGCACCGCACACAACGCGCATGACCCGAAGCCAGACAGCTATAAGTAGTCGCATCGCAAGAACGAGCTCTCAGTATGCTTCTAACGGTTGACCCGCACGGACGCATATATCTCTTGAGAATGGCGAATGTTAGTTCGCCGAAACGTCGAGAATCCGGTTACACTTTTAGAGTGGATCCATATTATTATATACATCACTAGACTGATTTTTTTCAAAATGCAACTTAAAAGCTTTAAGTTCATTGTACAAATCGATACCGTCAATATCGACTTCATTCCTTGAATCGTCTTTGAGTTTTTGATGTAAATCTTTACAATGTTTCGTCAATCTTCGTTTGGGTTAGTAAATAATGAACTACATTAATGCTTGATCTAAGGTTCTAAAAAAAACTCTACTTTGTAATTGGTTTTAAGAATCTAATACAGGATGCGCCGTGGGAAACGGACGTTTTTTCGAAGAGGAGAGCCGAGACCATCTTCGTCCTCCCCTGACCCTGCGCGAATGGTATGTGAATGGTTATTGTGTAGTTTCAAGGTAGGGGCTGTGGACGGTGGCGTCACCGCGTTTTCGTGTATGACAGTTTTGTGAGGAGCGGCAAATCAGTCACTGAAGTTGAAAGTGTCTTTCGTCGAAGGTTTAACGTTCCTCGCCATAGAGACATACCGAGCCGGAAAACCATTTTGCGATGTGTTAATGTCCTTCGTTGTGGAGGGAGTTTAATGAAAAAAAATTCAACTGGACCACGTCGCACAGTTCGGACTCCGGAGGGCGTGGAACTTGCAAGTCAGGCTATGTTACTTAGCCCAAGGCGTTCAGCTCGTCCGCATTTTGTAACACTACGAATATCCAACACTTCAGTACGGCGGATTTTTTACCAATATTTACGTTTTCACCCCTATAAAATGGCAGTTGTGCATCAGTTGATGAAGGCCGACTATCCATAACGTGCAGCTTCTGCTGAAGATCGCTCCAACTTTTGGAAGATGAGCCTAATGCAATTTTGATAATGAACCACGAGGTTCATTTTCATGTTAATGGTGTTGTGAATCGTCAAAACTTCCGATACTGGGCCTCTGAAAATCCACAAAATCAACATGAAACACCACTACACTCAAAGTTACGGGGTGGTGCGACATCGGGAAGTTTGATGTCATAGGGCCCTACTTTTTTGAGGAAAACGGGAACATTGTGACCGTGAGAGCAGATCGTTATGTAAATATGGTGAAAAACTTCCTGAAAACTGAGCTGAGAGAACGACGAATCAATCTGCGAAGCGTTTGGTTCCGACAGGATGGAGCTACGGCCCATACTGTCCGAGTGTCGATGGCTGCTGTTAGACAACTGTTCCCTAGTCGCATTATCCTATATACCAGATTCGGTGATTTGCATTAGCTCGCATTAACTCGCTCTCCAGACCTTTCAACGTGTGAATTTTTCTTGGGGGGTATATAGTCTCGTATGTATAAAACCAAACCTCATACACTGGCCGAATTGCGACAAGCGATAGAGCAAAACATCGCATAGATCGATCGTCAATTATTGGAGAGCAGAAGCTAACTGCAGAGAGCGTCTTCACATTAGTCAGTGTGAAAAACGATACCATCTTAATGATATTATATTTCGTACATATAACTCAAAGATAACACAAACTGCATGTTCTGACCTACTTATTTCTGCCAATTTAGCTATTTTTAAACCCTAAAATAGTGGAGTATCGTTCATTTGTAAAACATCTGTTTACCATGGCGCACCCTATATAACTTTTGCGTAACATTGCGTTGTTCATAGTGGAATTGTGCAGGTTTTCTTCTTGGACGAAGTGTATTTATTGGCGTAAAGTATGTTTCTGCATTTAATGTATATGCCATGTGCGTACCATCTTGTAAAATCATTTCAAAGTGTTTATACGTGCGATAATTTGTAAACTTATCGATCAAATTATTTAGCAAATTTATGCACATTTGAGTATTAATCGTTGGACTTTGCATCAATTTAGTTAAATAATTAATTTCGTTCAAAATTTCATACAAGACTAGAACAGAGAAAATAAATTTAAAATTTTCAACCTTCAAAGCTTTTATTTTATTTTCAGATGTTTTGAACAGAGCATTAAATACTTCATCTAAGTGATACCCTAATGATTTGATTGCGTCAATTCTACTGGACCACCGCGTAGCACAATGATTTTAATTTTAAATCCGCTAAATGTTTGCAAATGATGAACCACCTTTTTGTATATGATGAAAAGAAAACATTTCAAAAGAACAGATTTCATGAATTATGTCGAAAAAAATACAGTTTCGTGGGTCGGAGACTCGAAACAAAGGGAACTTTTCGGAGACTCGAAACAAAGGGAATTTAACCGAAAACTAATCCTCTTGGTCCGAGAGAGAAAAACTGACGCTTAACTTGCTTCACCTCCACCTTATCACCTCGGTCCTAAAATGTGTTCTAATCGTTTCAAATACAAATATCTCACAAATATTAAATTACATCATTTGGACCCACGCCTAATAGGCGAGAGATTCCGCTTTCCGCTAACTATAGGTACTGTACTACTGTACGTAAAACTATCGCCCTGTATGGCAGAAAATAGAATTCTTCACGTGCATAAAACCTTTTCATTTATTTTCTAAACAAATACAAATAGGCAAATGCCGACCCCTAGAAAGTGCCGCCCTTGTGCGGTGCACGCCCTGCACGCCCGGTCCCGGCGGGCCTGGTGGTCTACGACCTCCAATGTCTGGTTCTACACGGAAACCTGGATATCATCTGGGCTCAAAATTTTAGTTCTCTGGGGGTTCTTCTTCAGCCTTACTATTTTTGATGCGAGGTACAGTTGTTCTGTCATGATTTTGAGCTCATCTGGGTCGCTACTTATTAGTACAATATCGTCGGCAAATCTTAGGTGAGGTATGTACCGTTGATGTTAATATCTTTTCCCTCCCTTATTGAATTAAACAAAACTCAAAAAAAAATCATCTTAGAAATAATTTACAAAAATATAAAACAAACTAAAATAAATGAAAAAACTTTAATGTAAAGGATGCACCTGCTTCTTTGATTCAATTATTTTATTAAAATTAGGCGTTATGTTTGATAACTGAATTCGCATATATGGTAATATATAATAATATGGCAATATATATTTTGTTTATGTTTTAGTTAGATATTACGGTATTTCTTTTGATATTGAAACTTTGTATACGATCTGAATTATATGGTCGACCTGTACTTACCCAGCTATAAATGTTCCTTAACTGATATTCTGGTTGGAATTTTCAGTCACCTTGAATCACCAAAATTTTTAAATTAAATTTGGTGGTCGATTGTAAACCAGTCTAATTTTTAAAAAGAAATAAAACTTGTCGCGCCGAACCCCCAGTTTTTATCGCGGAACCCAAGGGTTCCACGGAACACACTTTGGGAACCACAGGTCTAGACAAACCAGACTAACCAGTATGAGTAAATGCAATGAAAAAACATCGTTCTTCATTCAAACTCTGCAGTGCCATTCTTACAGCTGTTTTCCAACTATTTTGGTTAAAAGTGCATGAAGTTTATTCTGGAATACTGTTTCATTAGTTAAAGGTGCTCTATATATACCAATGATAATTGTATCTTATTTATTTTCATTTCGATGGCTGCGCATTCAAAAACTAATATTTCAGCTAGTTGGTTAATATCATTTCTGGTTATGTAATTACTTATATGACTGTAAATGGCTACACCGCCATGTTTACCTTTCTCTCTGCAAAAACAGGTAGCAAGATGAAAGTTATTAATTTTGATTATATTCAATTGTTCTAAGCTCTTCCAATGTTCCGTTAAAACTAGAAATTGACAGTGATCATTGTTTTCTAACATGTGTTCAATTAAATTTATGGAATTTCCTATTGATTGCGTATTTAAACTTATAATGCTTACTTCTGTTTCCTTCTGGTAAGTGTTAGAATCCCCTCGGGTTTTTAATCCCTTTTTATATGTTTTTCCCTGTGCTTGCAGCATTTTTATACAAGTTTCATACATGTGACAGACTCTATATTTTTACCCTGTAGATAGTCAATAATGTCCTTTTCTCTTGTGCTAGGTTTCATCTTATATAGATGTAAGTAAGCTAATTTCTTAGCTGCTGTAATTTCTGAAGTCTCCGAGTTTCCGTATATTACTGCCTGTTTTCTGTACTTCTTACTTCTGTATTTTTGTGTTTCCCAGATTCCTTTATTTATAATTGAATCATTTTCTTCCTGGTTGTTTTTACCACACTCACTCACTTTATCAATTATATTTATTGTTTTGATATGAATATTATCTTGACTTCTACCTGGCTTATCAGTAGAATCCATTTTTTGTGTGGTTGATTCTTGTACGATTTCTAGATCATCATTATTCACAATATTCATCACGATATTCTTCTGCTGTATTAAATGCATTAGATTAGCATTTTGCTCTGTTAGATTCTTAATCTGTGACATAAGTTGTGCCACTTTATCTTCAAGCGCTACGGTCAGCAATGTCACTTTTTCATTTACAATTTCCTTTATTAAATTTTTAAATTCGGGCCCCATAAAATACGATAAGACATTATCGCACTCGATTAACGCGGTATTTGCGTTGGATCTAAGGTCTCTCGGCATGATTAATTATGTACAAATATATATCTTTCTTCTGACTACTCGTACACATCTAATCGCTTTGATTTGACTGTTGTCACTGATATAATCTTAGTTAATGATGAAAATAAAACGTGGATAACCAGAGAAATTAAGAACTCTAGTAAAAAAACTGAAAGATAAAAAAATACCCGGTATTGAAACCCAAATACCTACAAGTTAAAAGATTCCATAGATATTTATTAGATCAAACAAAAAGAACTTTCTGCCAAAACAAACTTCTACATTCGTATAACAAACAAAAACCGATGTGGAAAATAATTAAGGACAATGAGCAAGAACTTAAGACAATGAGCAATAATCGAGAACGAAAAGATGAAAAAAAAACCTACAAAAAGAACAAGTTACACTATACACTAACAATACTAAAAAGTCCTGTGAAGTTGGCTAACGAGTGATTTTTTTACAAATGCTCCGGAAGAAGTAGCGAAAAATATCCCTTATAGCACTCTAAATAACAACCATTACATTAACAAAACTATCCGGCTAATAATTAAAGCATTAAAAAGCACAAAACTGTGGACCAGATCATATTCCGGCTCATCTGATTAAAAGCTATGAAAATGAACTGGTAGAAACTATAAAACATATAATAAATAGCTCATTTCAACAGGAAATTTTTCCCACTCTACTCAAAACTTCTGTTGTGATTCCTCTATATAAAAAGTGACAAAACCAACATTAATAATTATAGGCCGATAGCACTAGTCTCCTATCTATCGAAGATAGGCATAACTTAATTCCAAACGAACAGCATGGTTTAAGAAATGGAAAATCCATAGATACTGCTATAGTTGATTTTCAAAATAAAATCCTCTCAGGGATTGACCAGGGAAAATTATGACCAGGGATAATATGGCGGTAGCTGTGGATTTTCCTTGTTATGGTTAGCTAAGCCCATGCGTGTCCGCAATGTTTAAAAGGTGGTTATATGAAAGTTTCTGACACATTTTGTTTTTTTCATTGGTTATATGTCAAAAAAATTCGGGCATTTTTTTGACAAATTGACGCGATTTTTTTTGACGTACATGGTGAAAATTGACGCATGCGTACAAAAAAACTATGAAAAGGTCTTTTGGCATATTTTGTGACCTAACAAAAGCATTTAACTGTGTCTACCACAATAAGTTAATGGACAAATTGCACCTTTATCGTATAAGAGGAAAAACGGGCTGCTGGATAGAATCTTTTCTGCGGGGAAGAAATCAATATGTCAAGATTACTCAGAACAACAAGGTATGGTTTTGTCACCGACTCTATATTCTCTATACACTGCAAATATAATTAGCTACATTGGTACCAAATTTTGCACTTTATATGCAGACGACTCGAGTTTTATACTCTCAGAGGAGTCTAGACAAAAACGGAGGATGGGTCCAGCAGACTCCTAAAATGTCTGGAAGAATGGTTTAATAGTAATAATATGTATTTTAATATCTAAAAAACTAATTACATCATCTTCCAAACATCAAGGAGAACTTTGTGTGAAGATCTAAACCTACAAATTGGCTCAAGGCTGCTTCAAAGGACCAATTAAATAAAATTCCTAGGTATTCATCTGGAGTACAATCTAAAATGGAATGTCACAGTAAATAACATCGTCACCAAAATAATTAAAACCACGAATTTGTTGCGTACCATGCGAAACCTAATCAGTACTTCAGTTTTAGTTCAAATCTTTCAGGAGGAGATTCAAACTAGTGCCAGCTATGATATTTTCGCTTGGAGGTCCACGCCATTAATTAAAGATATCTTGAAAGCTAAAAGGAGAGCAATTCGTTGTTTAGCGGGCATCTCTAAATATACGTCTGTAGGACAATTCTTCATCGATATGAATGTATTAACAGTCCTGTGTATTTACATATGGGAACTTCAAAAACAACCATCTATATTACACCAAACAGGATCATTATTGCACTCGAGAGAGAAGAAAGCTATTAGTTCCCAGAGTAAAATTAACATTTTGCAGCACAGCTCCAGATAGTATTGGAATTAAGGTGTACATGTTATAACATGTTACCTGATAATATGAAAGAAACACTCCTTCAAACTGTTCAGAAGAAAAATTAAAAACGTCCTAATGCAGAAGGTATATTATAGCCTGTAAGAATTCTTCGGAAAGAATTCTTCGTGTGATAATATATACTCAGACTACACAAACTAGACTAGAAATAGATAAAGTAAACTAGACAAATCAAGGTAAAAATGGAGACTAGATAAACAAGTCTAGATAAACCAGTTTACACAAACTAGACTCGACAAAATAGCGTAGACAAAACTTTTTTTTAATGAGGAGGTAGCAAGCACTTTATGTACACTTGGCAAGTGATGTTCCTGAATCGCGAGCATCGCCGGCGATGACTAGCACGGCCTCCCTCCAGATCGTTCTGTATGCTTTCTGATCTCCATTTTCCTTTGTGCGGAGGCAATCATATTTCTCAAAATTACTATGGCAAGTGCCTTGACCCAGATCGGGGCACCGTACAGGATGGTCGAATGGGCTACCGAGCAGAGTACCCTTCTGTTACCGCTCTTTGGCCCGCTGGTGTTAGGCATTAGCTTTTCCAGAGGTGATGTAATTTTCAGGGTCTTTGCTGTATTTTTTGTCTCGTGTTCCTTGAAGGAAAGCTTTTTGTCGATGGTGATTCCCAGATATGTAATGTATTCTTTGGGGAATTTTCCTCATTTTCACCAGCTTTTATAATTTCACCAGCCTAGACAAAACAAGATTTGGCAAGCCAGACTAGATAAACCAGACTAGAAAAACCAATATAGAGAACGCAGACTAGACTAAAATCTAAAATATACAAACTAGTAAGAAAGAACTCTAGAAGTTGTAAAGAACTCAAATCAGTACACAAAAATCAAATTGTTCTAGACAAATCAGACCAGTTAATATATGGGCAAATTAAAATGGATAATACATAAATTATATTCTAACAAACAAATCCTTTTGGAGAATTATGACAAACTAGATGAACTAGAGTATTCAAATATTTTTAATTTAAATTTTTTTCAAAAATAGCCAATGGGTTTTTGTCTTTTTTTTAAATATCAATACTAATTATCGAAAACCAAACCAAAATAAATATTTACAATAAAAATAACGTAAGAGGCAAAATAGGCAAGGCTATAGACACTAGATAGTAAAACTGGATAAATTACACTAGACACATTGGTATGGACAAAGATTTGGACAAATTCTAAACATATAAGTCAGGGTACTCAGACTAATTAAACAAACTCTGATAAAGTAGAATAGATAAATAAGTCTAGAAAAATCAAATTAGACAAACCATAATGGTTAAAGTAGACAACAATTAGACAATTTAAAATAAATAAGATAAACAGGACTAGGTGGTATTCTTTGGGTGTGATTAGAATTACTACTTAGTATCTAGTATTATTGGTCAGATAAGCTATAGTATTTGGGTTTTGTCCATTTTAAGAGTAAAAAATTTAAAGACTAATTCAAATTGATTGTCACATAAATGCAAATTAGAGCTTTAGATCGTCAATCTAGACACATATTATGAAAGTTAAGCTCAATTTGTTTATGATAATAGAATAAATAATAATAGAACAGTGTAAAGGGAACTGAAGAATTATTACTAGAATAATAACTGAATAATAATAAATAATTAAGTGTTGTGTGCGGAGATTATAAAATATTTATGATTATTATCAAATGAATATAAATAATTAATAATTGGCAAACCAATCATAGATTATAAACATTGTTATTAATTATCATTAATTAATAATTAAGTACTGACAGAAAAAGTCTCATTAAATGACTATTCGTACACCTTATCACGTACTAATGGATACTATCAAAACAATAGTAGAAAATATTATGAGAAATACTAAGTAGTTATTAATAATGGTTAATGGAGCTTAAAATTACTAGTATTTGATAACTATTAATCTTAATCTACTATTATTAAGTTAAGTTAAGTTTTTCACACAAGGAGAGTTATAGATTGTGTCATCGGTATGTCACAAATATGTGACGCTAGGCTATGGAGGTTATTTAAGCATAAACGTCAGCCAAAACATAACAATTAATAACATAATGTTACATAATGATTTATAAGAACTTTGTTGTTCCAAGTGAGAACGGACAACATAAAAATTGAGAGAACCGACAAAGGTTTATAAACCATTCCAAAAAATACAATATGAATTACATTAAATAAACCTAGACTCGATAGCAAAGGCATGAATTAAACATTCAGGTATTACTGACATACCTGTCCCGTACATTAATTCATATGGTTATATAATAATCTCTGTCCCATATTTGTGACGCTGGGGCATTAAGTAGTAATCAACTAGTGCGACACATATATGTGACGAGCGTTATAGTATTAAAAATTGATAGATATTTAAAGTTATAGTTGGATGATTGAGGCATTTGAGTGTTTAGTGTATAAACAATTAAGCGTAAATTAGTGAAATAAAGTATGAAATATAAATATATGAAATGAAGTTATTGGTTACAGGCGGTACTTGGCGCGTTGGCCGAGCCACCTGTGTCCTGGAGTCAGATTTCGGATTTATACTCAACTGTGCTTTTAAGAAATCAGGCCTCTTCCGAATTAGAAACCTAGGGGGTGTTAAAGCACACGCTAGCCTTGGTAAAACTCTTGCTTTTATCTTACTTTAACCCTAACAACATTCATCTTCACCCATTAACAACACCACAATATTTTTTATAACAACACAAAGATGTACATATAAAAATATTTCATTAAGAAAACAACTCAATTTTATATTAATCTTCATCAAGCAACCTGAAACAACGACCACTGTAAATAAAATAGAGGCTTAAAACTTACATTTTTTATTGTTTAACAAAACCACAAATTTTATCGTTTTTATCGCAGGGTAATAAAAGTAATACTCACATTTCGCGTTGGTCAATTTTTGTTTTTTCCAGTTTTTGTAAATTTATTTGTAAAAATAAATCTTCTCTGTAAAAATTGTAAATATTTATTTATTAATTTTTCACTAAATTTCTAGCTCTCTATTTTATTAATACTAATAATCATCTTCATGTAGTTAGTAGTTCATATTTGTACAAACTTACTAAATCGAAATATAGCTACAATATATAAATGTATTCCACCTGTTCGTATCTCTATAATATTAAGTCTTATTACGAACAAATCTCATGATGAAACAACTAGAGATTTGCATGCTATTCCTAGAACAGCTCTTTTGCTTTATTAAGTTTGTATGATTGTATCTATAATTAGTATGGTTTCACCCCAATATTCATATTTGTAGTTTATTATTACAATTTAAGGTGATACACAAGACAAAAGTTGACAACCAGACAAACATTTACAAACCAGACAAAAGTTGACAAACAAGACAAGAATTGTCAAACCAGACAAAAGATGACAAACAAGACAAAATATGATAGGCAGGACAAAACTAAACGAGGAAGACAATATAAAAGATAATAAACAAGACAACAACTAACAGACAAGATAAAAATTGAGAGAACCGACAAAGGTTTATAGACCAGAAGGCAAAAGACAAGCAAAGCAAACGTTAAAAGCAAGATTTTTTTATTTCAACTTTCATTTTATCTGTGCATTATTTGTTTCTCAACCTGTGTATTATTCAGTCTTGTTTATCAAGGTGTGCCTTTTCTTCCAACCGTCTTACAACATTTATGCTCTTCGTCAAGTTAAGTAAAAAATAATAAAAGATCACAATAGTTGATATACAAGATAAAAAGAAAAGCCAAAAGAAAGTTGACAAACAAGCTAAAAGTTAACAGTAAACACCAGACAAAATTTGACCTTGAGAAACCCACTTTTCACTTCTCTGTGGAGATTGACAACATGAGTTGTCCGCCAAACGATTTTCATATCTTCCAGCTGTTGTTTTATCTCTCAAAATTCGACTATTTATCAACTCGTGTCTTGCTTGTGGATAGTTGCTTTTCTATTAACTTGTGTCTTGTCTTGTTTATCAATATTAGCGTTGCTTAACAATTTCTCTTCAAATCGTATCTGTCAACTCAAAGGTTTGTAAACAAAACAAAAGTTGACAAACAAGACAATAGTTAGATAGGACAATGGATTAGCCGGCAATGAATTAATTAGATAAGACAATAGATAGACAGGATAAAATTAATATAGAAGACAAAAGTTCATATACAAGTTAATAGAAAAGCAACTGTCCACAAGCAAGAAACTAAACGAAGCTAAATTCATTCAGCTAAAAACAAACAGACAAAGCTAAATTCATTCTTTTGGTCTGTTAACGTTTGTCTTCTTTGTTTACTTTTATCTTGTATACCAACTATTGTGATCTTTGTCAACAAAGTAAAAGTTGAGAGTTAGGATAAAATTTGAAACAAAAGACAAAAGTTGATAAACGAAACTATAGTTAAAATACAAGACAAAACTTGGGGGACAAAGCCAAGAAAAATTTGACAAAGTTGAGCCAGAAAAGACTAAAGTTATACATCAAGACAAAGTTGATACATCAAAATAAACGATGACGAACAAAAACTAACGTCTAAGAATCTTGTCTAAACTAAACTTAATAGAGATGACAACAGTTGATTGAGAAAACAAGAGTTGTTATACTAACGAAAGGTAAGAGACAAAATATCAATTAAGAGACATTAACAAAGTTGACAGACCCGACAAAAAAGACCCGACAAGACTAGGCAAACAATGCCTTACAGGCACATTAGTCAATAGTGTCAATAATTCATTTTTCATATTTGTTAAGAAAATTTATTGTGAAAATAATATTTGTCCTCAATATGTTGTTGTTTTATTTTATTGTTCATTTTTCCATATATATAATTGTTTGTTTTTCAAGAGAAAGTTTTTTAAAAGAAATTAATTGTAATTTCACGGTTTGTAATTGCCAGGTTTGGTTGGAGATCGCTCATATTTGAACGTTATTTAATTTGAGTAGAATAAGAAAAAGAAAAGATTGTCTTGTGATTTTTTAGGAAGGATAATAATCAGTAAAAATAAGGAATAACAAGGAATAATTGAAGATTCTATCAAAAATACAATTTGTTGTGAGTTAGGATTGATTTAGAATGTGTTTTTGAATACACAAACTATTGTACCAAATAGGCTTTTTTAATAAACAACAGTTGAGTCGTTTTTAGTCATTTTGAAACCCAAAAATTAATTCAAATATTGCTTTCTTGCAACAACTTGATAAGAAAAACATTAAGGACAAATTTCTCTTTGCATGTTCAAGCCCTTTTATCACCAATTACAAATTCCTGTAAACAAGATTTCTAAACACCAATTGCAATAAATATTACAAACAAAAATCACACTTTCTTATTATTCCACTTAAATTACACAAACTTAACCATAAAAAACCGATTACAAATTCCTCTTCTAAAAGCACAATCTTCAAATCAATTATAAAAAAAACAAGCAATTATAAAATTTGATAATATGGTATATAATTATTTTCCTCGATGAAAAATAAAATGTCTTTTTTATTATAAATATTTTATTATCCTAATTATATATTGAGGACGAATTAATTGCTTTCATCACTGCGCTGCCCAGTTCCATAAATTAACAACAATTTTCTGTAATTTTGTTTTTCTTGTAGGTTTCAGTCTCGGTGACGAATTGGGCTTTAAGGAGTCCATTTCAAACACTGAGGTGAATCGTCGGCGATCGGCTCAAGGTTCAAACTTTGTTGCACAAGCTGCATTAGCTCAGCAAGCTCAACAAGTAAGTAAAAAATATATGTAATCTAATTTATTTTTAATTTAATATGAAAACTGCACAAACAAGGTTGTATAGATAGAACATATTTGAACTAGAAGAACAGAACTGTTCGCTACTGGAGAGACAAGAATAGACAAACCATACTACACAAAGTCCGCATAAGCAATACTAGGCAATGTGTAAGCAAAGCAATACTAGATGAATAGGACTGGATAGATAAAACTAAACAAGCAAACTTTTACCTTAACCAAGACAATACTAGAAGTACAGTCATAACTAGAAATTTAAGATTAGTCATAGCAGGCTATATAGTCAAAAATAGACAGTCGAGAGAGGAGAGAGTAGATTAGACCGTATATATTAGACATTCAGGATTAGATAGCCAATATTAGACAGTCAAAACTAGACAAGAAAAATTAGACAGACACCATTAGACAGCTTTAAAAGCTAAACGCCAAGACTAGAAAGTCAAGACCAGAGAATGAAGAATAGACCGTAAATACTAGGGATGCAAGACGATGTAATGTTTGTAAAAATGTTATACAATTTTCTAATTTGTTGAAAAAATTTGTTTGTACTATTGATCTACTATTTTTACAACACATTAAAGAAATCTACAGAAAACTGGTTGGCACGACTAGACTGACAGAACTAGACAGGCAAGACTAGACAGGCAAGGAGAACCGCATTTTTTTGCTCTAGCTCTTTAGCATTACCCAGGGTGCACCACCAGGAGGCGAGCCAAAATTACACCCCAAACAAGCAATACTTGACAGGCAAGACTATAGAAGCAAGACTAGACAGGCATGACTAGACTGGCAATACTAGACCGGCAAGACTATACGGCAAAACTATATAGGCAATAGTATAGCAACAAGAGTAGTTAGACAAAACTGGGCAGGGTTAAACAGGCAACACGAGAAAGGCCAGATTAGATGTTCGAGGCTGCTCAGGACTAGATAGTTTGCACTAGACAGACCAGATTAGACAATCTAGACTAGACAGGCCAGGCTAGACAAGACCAGAGTAGACAGGCCAGACTAGACAGGCCAGACTAAACAAGTTAGCCTAGATACACGAAGCAGTTAAAATTAGACAGTCTCAGTTAGACAGCTGTCAAAGCTAACAGTCAAGACTAGAAAGGCAAGACCAGAGAATGAAGAATAGACAGTAATAGTAATAGTAGGGATGCAAAACAATGCAGCGAAGACTAGACAGTCAAAATTTGTTTCCTAATATTTATTAAAATGTTTTATTTGTCAAAATCTTGTTACAATTTTCCATTTTGTCGAAACAATTTCAAAATTAATGAGGAATGTGCTATTTTTAGAACATTTTAAAGAAATCTACAGAAAATTCGTAGATAGGCTCAACAAGCAGAACTATCGATAAAATTTGAGAAGCAAGATATTAGATGGATAAAGTAAACAAGCAAGACTAGACAGGCAAAACCAGACAGGCAAGATTAGATAGACAAGACTAGACACCCAAGACAAGACAGGCAAAACTAAACAAGCAAGACTAGGCAGGCAAGACTACAAGACTAGACAGACAAGACTAGACAGGCAAAAGTTGACAAACAGGACTAGACAGGCAAAACTAGAAAAGCAAGACTCGTATTCAAATGCATATTGTAAGGAAATCCGAAAAATTTTTGCTCTATCTCCACGAGGAGGCGAGCTAGAATTGCACCCCAAACAAGCAAGACTCGATAGGCAAGACTAAACAGGCAATACTAGACCGGCAATACTAGACAGGTACGTCTATACTAGTAAAACTAGATGGACAAGACTGAACCGACGATACTAGTTACTAACTAGTATCGTCGGTTCAGTCTTGTATCGTCGGTTCAGTTAGTTAGACAAACCGGGGAAAGTTGATTAAACACGCAACACTAGAGAGACCGGATGAGATACTCCTGGCTGCGCAAATTAAATTAGACAGTTTGGACTAGACAATCCAGATTATACAATCTAGACTAGACGGGCCAGACTAGACAAGGTCAGAGTAGACAGGCCAGAATGGTCACACAAGACAAGAGAAACAAGACAAGACAGGCAAGACTATACAGGCACGACTAGACTGGCAAGACTAGTCAGGTAAGACACATTTCATTTACAATGTAATATTCTAAATTTTTTGATATTGTAATATTCGTACTATGCTTGCTTAAATAATGAAATAAAATGTTTTGAATTTGAATTTGACTAGACCTGCAAAGCTATTCTGGCGAAACTATACAGGCTCTACCGACAAGACTAGTTAGACAAAACTGGACAGGTTGGTTAATCAGGCAACACTAGACAGAGAAAATGACAGTCCAGACTTCTTAGGTCAAACTAGACAGTTTAGACTAGACAATCCATATTAGACAATCTGAACTAGACAGGACAGAGTAGATAGACGAGACTAGACAAACAAGACTAGACAGGCGAGACAGATAGGTGAACTAGATTGGCTAAACTAACAAGACTAGACAATTGAAATCAGGCAGTTAATACTCTTTAGGCAAACCTAGTCGAACAAAATTACATAAATCTAGCTGATTTAGACCATAAAATTGTCAATGAATAATATCATTATTGCCTAGGCCAGGGGTGGCGAACTTTGTTGACGTTTTAATTAAATTTCCACATTTTGAATTGCCGAAGTGCCAGGTTAACTTTTACAATGAGTGAACATTTCTAATAGAGAAAATCAGTTACCGTATTAACCTGAATATAACACGTCTTATATTTTACACATTTGTTATTTCACAAATGTAGATTGAGAAACTTAAAAATTTCTTTTAGTAAAGGTTTAAGTTAGAGAAGTTTAGAAGGCACGCGTGAGAAATAGTTCACCTGCCAAAACAATTTTCCTACGCGTGCCATAGGTTCGCCACCACTGATCTATGCTAAAACATACATACATACATACATACATTATAGGCTAAAATATTTTAAACTATTAATAAGTGAAACACTTACCTATAAGTACTCAAGTAATAAATTTATAGAAACTATTCTGTGAATTTATTATGTAGATTTGATAAATTTTAATTTTAAATATTTCAGTAATTTGTATGAAGTTTGTATGAAATTATATGAAAAAAATTATCGATTTGTTAATAATTGAAGACTCCAGGGAAAAAACGTGCATAGTCATTCTATGGTAGTTTTGAGTTATGACAATTTTAAAGTTAAAACCCTTTAGTTCTTTAACAAACCAATTTTTTCCAAATGTAATGTAATTATAATTTAGTTATATATATATATATATATATATATATATATATATATATATATATATATATATAAGAAATTGAAAGAAAAACAGAATATAACATCCAACCAAAAGGACAGGAACAACCCTAAACCAGGAACCTAACCTGTGTACAGTGAATAATACAACATCTTCTGTCACTCTTTGGCACACCCCGCTCGAAGATGCGTTGTGTGAGCCGTTTCGCTGCGTCAACACGTGGCGGGGTGTGCCAAAGAGTGACAGAAGATGTTGTATTATTCACTGTACACAGGTTAGGTTCCTGGTTTAGGGTTGTTCCTGTCCTTTTGGTTGGATGTTATATTCTGTTTTTCTTTCAATTTCTTAGCATGGTTATGCGGTTTGTGCTACGCACGTTATCCGAATTTTACTTTTTAGTAACTTTCATATCTTGTATATATATCTTATATATATATATATATATATATATATATATATATATATATATATATATATATACTTCATGGATACAAACCTATATTCAGCTAGGGTTTATACTTTGGAAAAAATGCTGAAAACAAGTTGGCAAGTACCCAACATACAGGGAAAAAACGATACAACTCATCCGAATTTCAATGTATATAATGAAATAAAACAATATTATGCATCAAATTGATGCATAAGACAAATTTTGCAAACGCCTTTACTGTAAATTATCATACTTTTCACCACTAATCGGAATTAAATCTGAAATTATCGAACTGAGTTTAATTATTTAATTTCAGTAACTTTGATTCTTACCATTGTATGCTCGAGATGGATAGAAAAATTCATTAGAGTTGAGTGGGGTCCTTTTATATTTTTCCCTCGCGGTGTTGTAACAATAGACGATATCCAGCCGCCGTTATAAGAATCCCTATGTAGTATCATTCTAGAATGCTCAGCCACGATTTTCATTTCTCTCACTGGTCGTGATAAAAAGGGGCATTTTTTTATATAAGTTTTTGATAGGAAAGAATTCCAATCTCTAACCATACCCATGGTTTGATCTACTTTTTCTACTTTAAATGGTGTTGGTTTACATCTTGCAGCTTCGAATACTTGCACCCAATCATCAGGAAGTTGAGTCCTTGCTTTGCAGTTGATAAGTCCCATATTCTTATCACATTCCATAAACGAATGTCCCCTTATTGGAAATGTTACTTCAATTGACTTGAAGCGTTTTTTATCATGAACTAGATAATGTAGATATCTAAATACCGTGAAATTTTTATTTTGTCCGCCACATGAATCACAAAAAACTTTCAAATTATTTACATTAGCAGATAGATGGTGTAATACATAGTCTTCTAAGAAAGAACATACTTCATTGGCTCCTTTATTGCCAACTGTCTCTGTGTAGGTATAAAAAATTGCATCTGCATCCGATAGTCTGTGTATGTTAAAAGAGAAAAACGAGAGTTGCCGTTTATAATACACATCATTTGTGGATATATTTGGGAGTGGCAGATTTTTTTGAAAATCCATACATATGGCCTCAGTATCTACTCGTTTTCTACTTTCTTGTCTAGCTGCTCTTTTTCTTGCATAGAATGTCTCCGCTTTCTTCTTATGGACGGTGTTATTAATAGTTAAACTGTTAACTTCATTTCGCAGCTCATCTTTTTCCTCAACAGTCAAAGTAGTTCCATTGATTTTGGTATTTATTGAGTTTATTGAAGCATTAAACTCATCACATGTGCTGCATGTATCAGCACGTGGATAACCAAAACTAATATTAAATTTCGTGGAAAAAATAGTCCGGTAAGTTTCATACGAAACTGGTTGTTCCGGAAATTTTTCTTTATACATTTCATGTATTTTGGTGATATTGAGTTCTTCCAGCAAATACACTTTCTTGGTTTTCGTCATACTATAGTGACTATTTCTTCCAGGAAAAGATTTTATGTGCTCACTCACGCAAGACATCGTTTCTTCAGCAAGTTGTCTGTGCGTTGATGATTTACTGCCCCTTTTGTCTTTAGGAGCGCTATCTGTTTCTTTCAAAGACGAGTGAATTGTTTGCAGTCGTCTTCGTGTTATTCCATGAATAGAACAAAAAGCTTTCATACAAACAGTCAAATATGCACTCTGTTCATTCCATGATTCCATCTCGTTGAAAGTTTTCAAAATCCTTTTTCTTTCTGCACATGGAACAGTTTCAAAACATTTCCATCGTTTGCAATGACAATCTGGGCCAGTTTCATGGGACTGGAGTCGTAATTTTTTGGCTACCTCTGCCATTCGTCCAGTCCTTTTCCTTTTTTTTTGTTGTAGAACAGTTTGGCACAATATTTTCACTAAGAGAATTCTGGTTATCATCCATGTTAACTGACGCTATATCACTGAACTTAGTCGCGAAGACAGTAAGCAATAATAACGTCAAACTCATTTTGTAGTTAGCACGTTTATTCCCTGTATCGCAATATTAAAAGTATTAATATCTTGTGACACTGCACGTTCTTTCCAAGTTTGAATATACAGCACGAAACTACTGAAATTTCACAACTAGATGGCACTATTGCCTTAATTTGACAAAAAACTGACTGCACGTTTTTTCCCTGTAGTCTTCAATTAGAAAATCTTTGGCACCCACAATAAATTTTCATAATTCAGCAAGAAATGCAATTCTGTGCCAAGAATTCTTTGAAAAAGCGCATTATACAATATGACACTTAAAACAATAAATAACACAAAACAATAAATAATATTTAAAATATAGAAAAAGTTTTAAAAAATATAAAACTCCTTCTCAAGATCTGTTGTAATTTGGCCAGGAGACAAAAATTGCTCAACATATATGACGCGCAAAAATATATAAAAAAGTTTTTAGTCAAGGTGTTTAACATATTTAGAAAAAGAAGACAATACAGGGTGTCAAGAAATATCCTCTACCTAATTTGACAATTCAATTTTTGATTCCATAACTAGAATTAATAATCCAAAGGCTAAAAATGTGCTGTACTTGATTTGCAAATGAAATTTATGATTGCATAACTAGAATTATTAAATGAAATGTTTGTGATAATAAAAACTTAGGAAAATAGAAATTCTTAAAAAATAATTCTCCAACGTGTCCTAACTTAAAAAATAACAAACAATTTTGGGTCATAGTTTCTGAAATTTTAGAACAATTTTAGATTTTAGATAATAATTTTAGAGAATTTTAGACAAAATTATGAGTTTTTACTAGTTAATCTCAAAACACCCTGTGTATTTCGAATAAGAAAATGTTACTTTGATGCGTTCAAAATGCTCATTCATTCTCATATAACCTTGAATGCAACGACCTTAGCAGCAACGCGTATGCAGAGACATTCCTTTTTATCTTTTGATACAAATATTCACATCCGACGATGAAAAGGGAATATTAGAATCCGAATCAAATATGTTTTACAACTTCGCATTTGATGTATACATTTATTTTACATTTGCAGACAAGACTTTCTTATTCTGCGTCATGGCATTTCCTTATATATTTGTAAATTAGATCAATAATCAACTCAAATAGTTGGTTTTAATTTAATAGAAATGTGAATATAAGTAAAGCGTGTGCAGTCATTTTATTTAAATTTGTTATTAATTTGTATTAATAAATTGATTTTGAATTATATTAAACAACGACTGACTGGACAAGTGTGGAAGTGTGTCGGAGAAAAATAAAAAATATAGATTTAAACAAAAAATATTTGGCTTGAGTTTTTAAAAATTTCAAAAATAAAAACATATTTTCAACGTCTTGAAACAAATTTGAAACTTAAATTCAAAAATTGTCTAAAACTGTCGATTATCGTAAATAACATTTTTTTTTTATATTTTCACGATTTTTTTCCTAATATTGAAAATAAATTCAATTAAATTTAAATAATTGATGAATTTTGGAGATACTTGTTGAAACTTCATTTCAATATTAAAGATAAAAACATAAATTGTTTTTAAGTTTCAAATTTATTGTATAAATACCATCTTTTCCTGCAGAAGCAGAACAGTGTTGGTGAAACATGTCTATTTATACAATGTATTATACAATAAATTTAAATCTTATTTACTAATATTTTGATACTTATTTAAAATTTATGTTTTTAATTGTTATGTTTTAATTAATTTATGTTTTTATTTTATTATGTTAAATTTTCTCAGTTGTCCACAGTATTACACAAATTTTGAAATAAAACGAATAAAAATGTTCTCAGATTTAATTAAAGACCAAACAACGAGAGAATGCGTCTAATAATAAGCACATCCTACGCATTTAACTGTAACAACTTTCTATTAAAAACTCTTTTTATTAAAGATTTCCGCTTTGTGTTTTTCTTGTTTTAATTTTGTTTTGCACGACTTTGCTTTTCCTAGTTACAAAATGATATCAATTAATAGACAATCTATATAATCAATAACTAAAAGGAAATACATTTACATCAAAAGCACTGAAATTTAGAAATTGATTAATTTTAATAAACCTATGAACTCAACTAATTTTTGACAATAAATCTTCTTGCTACATCTAATTTCTAATACAGAGAAAGTTTTACAACAAATAATACAAAAAGAAAAATTGAGATAAATTTTAAATAATTGTCAAGTTAATTATTTAAATGTTAATAATTTTGTTAATTATTTTAATATGTAAATTGCAATAGTAACTGCACCAACAAACAAGTTTCTCAGAATTTTCACTTTTTACATATTTTTGTGACAATTTTCTTACAATGTATCATCTCTTTTTTTCAGGCAAATAGTGTTTCAGTACGTTCAGCAAATGTACGATCGCAATACGATCCAGCGAACAACGTTGCCCTAGCTCACGCAAAATCGCCATCAGGTCTAACCGTGCCACCATTTAAGCCAATTCCACCAGCTCAAGAGCACCCAATGATCACCAAACAAAATGTGACTAGATATATCAAAAGCCCCTTGAACCCAGTGCCTCAACCAACCGTAGTAGGAATGGTAATCCCCGAGTTCAACGCAATGCCAAAAGACAAGATCCCATCAATTATGAAGAAATCGTCTAGCGATAAAATGAGCAGCAGCAATTTTGCCCTACGCACTTTGCCCAACGCACAGAACGAAATCAGTCTTAACACGAATTCCATCCAAAGCTTTCTGACTAACGCAAATATTACTGATAGCTTGATTGACGCTGCTATGAAGCAAAAACCTACCACTACAACAACCACAACGACAACAACGCAAAGACCTACCAAGCATTCCAACATTGTTAATATTGGTAAGGTGATGAATGCTCCAAGGGAGTATTATCCAGTTGGGTACGACAAGAACTTCGATGATAATTTTGCTTCGAGGGTGGAATTACCTGAAACTTCGTTCTCTTGTGGGGATCAAAAACATTTTCCAGGCTTGTATGCTGATGAAGATTTAGGATGCATGGTAAGACAAAATTTTTATTTTATTTAAAAAATTTTAAATTGCGGTTCTAAAACTTGATGTTTAATTTGTTCAATTTAACAGAAAAAAATTGATATTTAATTTGTTCAATTTAGGTTTATAACTTCTTTTACTTGAGGCTACAATCATAAAACATTGACCAAGTTATTTTATTAATAGGTCAAAAGGTTTTTTTTCAACCAATGTGGGTCTACCGGGATTGGCCTTTAAAACACTTTGGCCTATTGGGCTATTGTATTTCCCCACATTGTTCCATTCATGCAAATAGGTCCAGTCCCTATTTTAGGTTTAGGAGTCTATGTGCTATGTTCTTCACGGGGATCTCTTTTGCTGCAATGTTAAACTCGTGTCTCCTACCTGCAATTGCTTTGCAACGGAAGGTTATATTGGAGGCAGTTTAATCGTCCTCATTGCATAGTCTGCATAATGATCCATCTTGCCAGATACCCATTTTGTGCAGATGTCCTGATAGAAGGCAGTGTCCTGTTACAATTGTAAATCAATTTTTATAGTTCACATTTTGTGCATTTTTCTTCATTTTTTTTGCTAACCTAAGCACATATCGCAATGGCGAGTATTTCCGCTTGGAATGTCTCGAAAGTGGGCTCGATGTGTTTGGTTTTTAACCTTCCGTCCAACGAATTTGTGTTTTGAAGGGTGCATCGAACGTTTTCCTTTTCCTAGTTCCGTTTCCTTTTTGGCATTGAGTCTCTCTCTCAATATTGAGATTTGGCTCTGTTATTACATTCGTTATTGTAGTGTGTCCCGACCTCGACAGAACCTGCCATATACCATTACATTTGCATCTAAAGACTCCCATCCTTGCCTCACCCAAGATGAAATATCCAGGGGAAGAAGGCTTATCAGGACCACCAGAGCTACAATAGGGAATATGCCAGAAATTTAAATTTTCTTGTTTTTTTATCCCCGATACTTTATGATCTTGACATTACACCTATACCATTATTTTCTCATTTAGTTTGTAATTAATTACAAAAATTTAAATCAATATGTCCAAAATATGCGAGCGAAATTCAAATTTGCGCAACACCAAACGCATCACCATTGGTCATATGTTACGTGACGTGCACGTTGACATTTATCGGCCTCGATATTCACAAATGTAGATAGGGTGGACTATACACCTCGATAGGGACTTTATCAAACACCTTATCTGTGGTACTTATAATAGTGTGTTTGCATTCCGGTACTATACAATATCTATAAAATGTTTTTTTAGCTTTTTCCTTTATCGAAATAGAAAATTCAAACTGAAAATCCTTAACTGTCTATGCAAATATGCTATGAAACATTGAATGTCATGTGTTATGCGACGTCATCCAAAAATGGACCTTTCAATCAAGTCAAATTGAATCGGAATTTTATATTTTTTTTTTTAAATTAATTGAGACACTTTCAACAGTATTTATATTTTTTACTATGTTAAAATGAAGTAAAAAGTGAATTAAGCAAATAAAAAAAATTGATGCATATTCCCTATTGGGGCGGTTCTCAACAATACCGTAATTGCCCAACGGGCTAATTCTTGAACATTAGAGAGTTTCTTTATGGTCTGGTTTTATTTCAGTTTGCCCCACCATAATGTGAAGCCTATAATGTGATGTGAGAATGGGCCTAACTACTATAGTATACAAATAGTGTACCATGCTTGGTTTTAGTCCCCATGATTTGCCCAGTGTGCTTTTGGTAATCATCAATGCCATATTACACTAATTAGCTTAAGGTGTTGATTGCAAATCAATTTCATTGATTCCGAATCATTTTGGCATCCAAGGTTACTTAGATACTTGACTTCCTCACTTGGGATTTATACGAAGGTCCACCTACTTCCACCATCTCTCTACCTCGTTCAAAGCCTTTTGCATGAGCTTTGCTATTATTATTGGAAATTTTCCTTTTCTCAGGTCATAAGGTTAAACTTAAGCAAAAATATAACCGCTTATAGACATGTCGATCTTTTAATGGAACATTTTTTAACAAAAAAATATTAGTCCAAAAGTGGTAAATAAAAAGGGTTTTGTTCCATAATTTGAGTATATATGAAAATTAATATTTTGAATAAAAGTAATTATTAGATGAGGAAACAAACAATTTAGGAATTTGAATAGTTCCAAAAGAAACTATTTAATCTATTAAAAATGTAAAAATATGTTGCGGTCGGAACTTCGGATTCTCTAGGTCCTAGGTCGATCAGCTTTTGTTACAAACAGCGGTTGATTCAGGAACAAGAGATATTAAAATTACATAGAAACAGTAAACCATGAAAAACCAGAAAAAAAAAATTAATTGGACTTAGGAAAAAACTATTTCTAGAAATTTATCAAACGTAGGCAATTTATTATTAAGAATGCAAGTAATTGCTTGTATTATTTCAAATTCCTTTCTACACATATTTTTTTCAAGTAACGGATTTGAATAAATAAATTATAGCAAATCAACCAAGATCAAATAAATATTTAACAAATGAAAATTATTAATATCCTAATGACATTTGAGGCTTACAGTAACCATTTTTTATAATACCACGAGGGAAATAAATTTTAGTAGAATAATTTGAAACCCGTTTTTATTGCCAATTCTTATACTTTCACAATTCAAAAGTTTAATTTAAAAGTTTACAATTCCTTAAAATTGAAATATAATTGCATTTAATAGACCTTTTCATAGTTGAATTTTTTTTGTGCGCATGTGTCAATTTCCGCAAAGTTATAAGTCAAAAGTGCCCGACTTTCATATTTCCGCCCTATTTGAAATGTTTTGCGATGGATTGTTTCATTTACTAACTTTTGAACGGTACACCTATCATTCAGATTCAGAGTATAAACATTATTTCAATGTGTTTATTTGCTTAAAAAATTCTAAATCAAAAACCAATCTCGATCCATCATTTGGGGACCTTGAATGTTCTAACTGATTTCTCTAAATGGATAGGATTGGTGGAATTGATTAGAAATAATTCCAATAAATTTAGACTAAAACAATTGGTTTAAACAATTAGGAAAGAAATGCTTGTGGAAAGTCATGAGAGAATGTTTAAACCGTTAAAAAAGAAAATATCGAAGCAAAATAAACTCGAAAATCGTTTTGAGTACAACTAGGTAAATCCATGGGATTAAATCCAAAAATCTCTCGGAAAAACCTCAGCTCGTTAGCCGTTTATATGTTTTCAAAATAAAGATTTTTTTAATTCCTATTCAAAAATTGATTTGAACAATCTGAAATGTTTCTTTTTAAAGCAAAATTAAAAAGTACTTTTGTCCTTGATACAAATAATCATGTTGAAACTTATTATTCATATCAAGAAAATTGAGCCTATTCGTGTATTCTCGATTTTTTTACACTTTACATATTATCTATTACTACAAAATCATATAAAAAATAGGTAAATAAAACGTAAACATTTCAAAATCTAAATATATCCCATTAATTCTCCATTGCAAATTAACTATTGCAGAAATTCAATCCTTTAAGAAAAAGTGATTTAATGAAAGCATTTAGTCAAACTATATTAATTAAGATATTGGGAGATCATTTCTAGCATATTTGTTTTTTATATAAGTGTTCATGGCCTAGTTTTACTAGTCAGAATAATATTTTGAACCTCTTTCACGAACTTGACATGAAATTTTTTTCGTTTTTAGTTTCCCTTAAGTATTTCCAATGGCAAAACATTATTTTTTTATTGTTTGGTTTAAACTAATTGGTATTACCCAATATTGATCCTTGTAAATATTTGTATTAATAATTTACATAGCAAATAATATAATGCGAAATTTGGCAAAATTTTATCTTGGACATAGCAATGTTTTTTTTCCTCAAGTTGTTACAAAAACGTAGTTTCTCTTAAACATGACGAATTACAAATTATTTTTAACGTTTTGGTATTTAAAAAGATTAAATATTTGTTTTCAATAAAAATTCACCATTCATTTATCACGAAAGGATATCAGGAGTTTCCTAAGGTGTTTGCACACGCGGATATAATTAGCTATCACTTACGCAATTGAATTCGTTTTATAATTAATCAAAATGCAAAAATTGTTTTATAATTGTAATTTTTTAATTGGGATAATATAATTCTTACTTTTTTTTATTAAAAGCAGATGTTTCGAAATCCTTGATTATTAATAATTTGTTACCAAAGAGAATTATTTTTCAACAAGAATTATCAATCGATCAAAATTTGAATGTTTCAGATGTTTAAGATTTCAAACTTTGTTTCACATTTTAAACATTATTTTTTAAATATTAGAAACATTTTTTTATATTTCAAAGCATCTTTTAAAATATTTCAAAACATTTTAAATATTTCATAATAAAGTGAAGTGTATCTATCTTGTATGATTTTATGGGTATTCCAAATGAATCTAATTAAGTTTTAATACAAAACACTTATTGTTAGTTAAATAATGTTATAAAATTCGTTCGATACGTTCCTATTAGAAGGTGTAAAAATTATGTTTTAAAGCTCGATTTGCATTAACATGTGGATACTTTTGTTTGTTTCTATTTCTGCATTTATTGTTGTAATGGTAATTATAAATGGTCAAGGATAAAACAAATCACAATCGATAGAGCTGATATTTGATTTCATAAAGTTAGGTAGATTTTAGAGGTAGATATTAGATTTCAATGGTGACTTGTACTGCGACCTTTATAAATCCATTGTAGCCCACCCGGTATTTACGTATTAACGCCACCACAGCGAGAGGTAGCGCTTCTGCGCGATATGTGGTCTGCACTTATCTGCTCTAATAGAACATAATCTAACCCTTATTGAATATTTTTTCTTATTTCGGATCGAGAGGTCGCGCTACCGCGCGATACGTGGCGTAGATTTATCTGCTCCATTATAACCTAATCTAACCATCCATATTATTCAAATCTGTAGCTGTGTTGGCGTTAGTACGTAAATACCGCCCACACTCTTCCTCTAATTGTTTACCTATTTAGAGCACCTTATCTAGTCCTAATTCATGGAATTTCAGGATCTGGGTCGTATTTAAGAATGCAATTTATCTTCGTTTAAGCTATGGGCCCCAAGGTAAATTTGCCTCGTACGGAGCAGTGCTCCGCAGTCATTGAGCGCATGTATGGGAGTTTCCTCCGCTGAGCAGCAGAATCTGCAACTGTCATCTTCCACTAGGCCTAGGGTCTTGAGGTGTTTTCTGCTTCTCTGAGGTGTAGTCTGCGTGTCCTGTCGGAATTCTAAGTTTGTTCCTGTTTAGTTTCAGGCAAGCTTTTGTTCTTTTCTGGTTAAAAGGTCCCAGCATTACTTCGGATTATCTTAGTCCTGGAAGTTCTTTCCCAGTTTTCACCCATTGTTTTCTTATTTCTTCATCTAAGCAGACTTATAACACACCTCAAGACTCTAAGCCTAGAGGAAGATGAGAGTTGCAGATTCTGCAGCTCAGCGGAGGCAGCCTCTATACATGCGTTCATACTCAAAAGGGTTCTGGACCTATAAATGTATTCCTAGATCCTTATGACCAACTATGTTGTCCTGTGATGAACCTAGACAATAACCCTTTATAGTTTGCTTGGTGTTTGGCTTCTTCACTTCCTTCTATACCAGTATGTCCTGGTACCCAGTATAGCGTTACTTTATTTTCTCTGCCAGCATGTTTAGCTTTCCCACACAGTCCCATACCAGTTTGGATCTGATGGTGTATGCGCTAACAGCCTTGTTGCCTGCTTCACTATCTGACAGGATGGCAATTTGTTTTTTTGCAATAAAACCTGTCGAGGTTAAATTGTGCACATATTTGTATTTACTTCTACTTGGAAGATACTTCGGTAGATTCTAATGGATTTGATGTTCTTGGTACGAGGTCCAAACACTCCTGCACCAGTACCTTCCTTCTTCGAAGCATCTGTATACCACTTGATAGCAATTTACCACTTTGCTCAATGTGGTATTCTGAGGATTCGTCGCTCCATTCTGCTTTACTGTTACACATTACCGTGTAGTTTTTCTAGATATGATATTTGCATACCATTACGTCTTGTGATACTTCCAACCAGGGGATCTTGGCAGCGAGGCTGTTCTGGACTCTGCTTAATTCATAATTTCATAAAGATACAAAATCAGTGCAAAAATGGCTAGTCAATTATTATATTGTGAATTTTAAGTTTTCATCGACGCATTTGTTCCAATTCTTTTTAAAAAATTCTTAAAGTGATTTATGAATGTTGGTATTTATAGCGTTTAAGGCTTAGTATTTCATAGAATCTTCTTGTTTACACCATTAAATTGAATGTATTATTAAATTAAAGTGTACTTGTGTGTAATATTCATTTTAAACATGAAATAAAATAAAAACTAAAATATCTTTTTTTCTTGAAGAAGTCAATTTACACTTGAAATCATATATTAAACGTTCATTGCACAAATTTTTAATTGTGTGAAAATGATATACAACCTTATTTCACACATAATCTTCAATGTTAGTAACAATTAATTTCTGCACAAAATATGTAAAACAGATAAAGAAACTTGTTTTAACAGAGCGTAAAAAATGCTTTGAAAGTATGAATAAAGTTCCTGAATTGTGTATATAATTTGTTTGTATATTTATAATTGACTTCTAATAAGAAAATAAAGTGAAAATAGAATAATAAATTCTCTAATAAATTTTAATCTTTTAGTCTAAATAGTTTATTTGTCTTGTGATGTACAATAATTTGAGGTTTAATTTTTCGTGTTTTAGTTTGAGTGTTGGATCATTTCGCATATTCATCAATTCTTCCTCTTCTATAAGTTTCTCTTAATATAATCTCTTAAATAATTATCTTTTTCCATCACAGATGCCGCAAATAGATTTCTTACCCATCTCTTATCTAATTTTCCCCATTGATAAAGGAAAAATAATTATTAACTTTTGTCTCTAAAATTGTTAAATGCTCAATACTTGTATGCTGCATACTGGAGTTTAATTTATTCAGTTGTTCAAAAATATCTGCCAAATAAATCAGCTTTGCGTGCCACTTCTAATTGATCATTTTGACTACCTTGTTCAAGACACATTCTTTATTTGCGGATTTTGCAACTAAAGCTTCATGTTGTATAAACAATGTGTTGATACGATATTCTTGTTCTTTTTTTTTAGCAAGAGACACAAAGCCTTTTTTGGAACTGACCATCCGTACATATACCAACACATGTTTCCCAAGACGGTCGCAACCATCCTATTAATTATGTTTACCTAATATTAAGAATATTATATGCATAAAATTTTATTGATATTAAGATAAAGAAAAACTTTTCGCATTGTCAGGTCAACTGAGCTCGACTAACAACTAAAAGAAACAGAAATACTAACAGGTCAAATAGGGCATTCAAACAGGTTAAAACCGAACCCGGTTAACCGGGTTTTCTGTTCAAATTTAGGCAACCGTAAAATCGGGGATTTTTTCGAAAAACCGAAAGTCAGTTATTTTTTCAAGTGAAAAATAATTTTATTTTTCTATTGTTATTCATGAAGTTTCATGATTCAAATTGTTGATTTATTTGTACTCAAATAAATTGTAAGTGCTGTAAATATGTAATTAAATAAAGGTTCACAGATTTAGAGTGCGCATAATCTTGATCCTAAAGAAATATAAATACTTGGAGGTACTCCATTCCTACATGTTAGTCTAGTTTCGTACTTTGATAAATAAATATATATTTACATTTATAGTTATCTATTCGTAAAGAATTTATTCTAACAACAATATCTTTTTTATTCTTTAGGTAAATATAATACAATTTTTGTTTTCTTATTTTATAAGAAATAATACAATTTTTTTTTATTTATTAAATAATTATAAACGGTAAATAAATATTTATTTTATTTGGTTTACAGTTGCACTATTTTTTAAATAATTTTTGCAAGGTAATAATCAATTTATTTATTTTTATACTTAAAACAGGTTTTTAACGGGGTCACCGGTTTTTTACTTTACAAAAAACTGTAAACCGGTTTTTGAAATTTCATCGGTGTTTTGGATGCCATAATGTCAAACAATAGCTGACAAACTACCGACTACGGCCCGAAACCAAAATTATTCTAAATTTTTGGGCCAACTAGAAATTATTGAGAATTGATGCTTAAAAAAATTTTAAAATGCAATTTACTACTACGTACGTACTATGTCGTCTGCAAACGCAAGGATTACTTTAGATTTGCTGAATATTGATCCTTCTTTTCTAGGGCCAAGTTGAATAGTATTGTTGAGAGATCATTTCCTTGTCGCAGCCCTGATTTTACTGTGAGACTTGCCGATAGCTCCCCTTGTTCGTACTTGCCTCAAGTATCGCTAAATGTCATCCGAGTTAATTTGGAAAGCTTTGCTGTTATTCCAAACATAGATTATCTTGCCTTATCCTAAATATTAGGAACCAATAAATTGTTTATGCTGTCATATACTTGTTTGAAGTATGGCTTGTATGAAGAGTTGCATCTCGATATTACGTATAGAAAATATTGCGTATACAGAAGCTCTGGTCTATTGTTCACCCGCACTGGTAGTCCCCCAGAATCTAATCGGGTTTATTCATATGTTAATATATTGACGAAAACCTTGTAGGTCATATTTAGCAATGCGATACCTTTGTTGTTGCTACATTATTCGCGGTCTCCCTTCTTCTGTATTGGTATGATAATGGCAGTATTCCGGTTCTCCGGCATTCGCTAATGTCTCCACACCTCCTTATAACCAGCCCCTATAAGTTTATATACTTCCTGTACCAGTTCACCCGTTGCCTTAATTGAGGAATTCTCCGGGCAGATTATCTTCTCCCTGTGCTTTAATTTTTTTTAATTTTAGGGCGCTGTTGTCTTGTAGGATAAAGAATATGTAAAAAATCCTGCAAAATGGACAATATTTTTCTAGTGTCATAGACAATATTTTTCTACTAAAAAATCTGCAAACATCGACAATATTCTAGTCTTGTAAGACTTGTCCTATAGAGTATCGTCCATTTTACCTGGTCTTCCCAAGTCATATCCATATTCTTATTTAGAATAATAATAATTAAGTTTAATAACCCAGCGAGCACCAAGACCCAACACTATCACAGGCATTACTGCTAGCAGGAACCGATAAATCAACGATGGAGCTGGCAGCAGAACTCTTTTTGAAGACATTACTAAAGTTGGATGCGCAACTATTGACAATTGCAAGCGGGTCTTTCTACATTACATCCGGGTTACTGCAAGAGGTCATTGTTCAAGGAATTCTTGAAGATTATTTTTTAGCGTTGGTATAGAACCACAAATAGGACGAATCTGTTTCAATTCTCTCTTGCGCTCGCTTCACAAAACTTTGAAAGGCTTTACGAATCTCTTTTTTGATGATCCGTGACATTTTACATGCCTTTTCTTTATGCGAGAGAAGGCCATATTTTTTAAACATGCTCCAATGATAGTTTTTGCATTCTATGGATTTAATGATTTCCCTCGTAAACCAGCATGGATAATGATAATAACTTCACTTTCAATTTCACTTTCCCGGGTACATACTGATCGAACAAATATATGATGGTGTTGTTCAAATAATTATAAGTATCGTCGACATTCTATATGGGTTTAATCCCTGTCCAATTCCAATCATTTAGAGCGTTATATAATCCTGGTAGATTAGCCTTTTTAAAGTTAAAGGACACAAGATTCTCGGGTGATTCAAATTTTGTAACGGATTTTACGTTCAGCGATAGATCGATTTCTAAAGAAGGATGATGGTTGTCTTCTGACGAAGAGATTCCCATTACGGCTTACGGAACCATCTATTTGTTCAAATGTTAAACTCACCCACTATTATGGCCCAGATAATGACGAGGTGTTTTCTATATGATCGAAGATAATTTCTTAGTTATCGAAACTGCTGAGGTACTCGAGGAAAATATACATTAATGTGAGTTATAGAAGTGGCACCCAACCAAATTTTGACTATAAGTAGATCCGTCTCCTAAAGCGGCGATTCACATAACAAGGAAGCGGATGAATATTCATATTGAACAGCCGTAGCTACTCCTCGACTACGCGTTGCATTTGATGATCTGTAAACGATGTACTTATTTGCAAATACCTCATTTGATTTGACTGAGGAATTTAACAATGTCTCCGTTAGAAATATTATGTCATAATCACTACTATTACAATTTACAAAAAATTAATTAATTTTGGTACATAGCACTTACTTTTACTAGTTCTTTTGCTCGCTGGGAGTGTGCGCGTTTTTTTTTATTTTTGTCATTGGAACCTAGGTATGTGTCTGCAATAATTTTGGGCATACCTTTCTCATATTTCAACCCTATTTTTGCCTCTCCGTCATCACATCTTTGCTTAAACTCTTTCCTCACAGCATAGGCCAATCTTCGTTGTTTGACGGTCAAGTTCCTGTTGATGTATACGTTGCCCATAGCGCGATACTCTTCTAGAACCTTAAGTGTACTTGCAGGCGAGCTTAAGGTAATTAACTGGAGTTTTGTTCTTGCATCATTTTTCTTGACTAGTCGACGAGATTTAACTACCGAGTCTTCTGTGATTAAACTGTCCCCAATCAAGTCTATTATTTTACTGACAGCATCGCGTGCTCTATCTTCCCTCGTGTTAAGCTAGATTCGAGTAGGTTATATATTATTAAGTTATTAGCCCGCTGTCGGCGATCCATAATTTCGGTGATTAGATCTTCATCCCTCTTATCGCTGTTAATATCACTCGAGAATAAGGAATTTCCTATTGAATAGTCCTACTTGCCTAGTCTTGTCTAATCGTGTAAGTGATTAACAATAACAAGATAAACAAAATAATATAATTACACTTATATATAGGTAATAAGTGTGGTTAAAACTTAGTTGATTTATCAATTCGGTGTAAGTATGGATTACCGCTTAGTAACAGTCGCAAACATCCTATTCGTTTCTTATACAAATTTTACATATATTTTTGATGTTAAAAAGTTATGCAATCCAAAAATAATTACAATAAACTTTAAAATAAATCGTGTTTTATTACTGTTTCTACTAATTACTATGTTGTATAGCAATAGAACACGCAACCTGGCGCAATTTTATTTCAAAATTTTGATTTTGATCTCAATTTGATGTTCAACCTTACGAAACTGAAACATTTTGTAACATTGTAAAGCAAACCTTGAAAAACCGAAAAACTAAATAATTTCCTTATTTCTTTTAGGTTTTCCATGTATGTGCGTTAACGGACGACGGTTTAATCATGAAAAGCTTCTTATGCCCAGAATCAACGCTATTCGACCAAACGATACTAAAATGCAATTGGTGGTTCTACGTGGACTGCAAAAATTCCAAAAAGCTCTACGACTCAAACATCCCCATCTCGAAAAGCTATCAATTAATGAAAGCTCTTACTTTCTTCTCTTCGTACAAAAAAGACACGCAGCCCAAATCTGAAAAAGACTGATCACTGAAAACATTTTTTTTTTTAATTATTAATCATTTTTTATAAACACTGTTAGTTGTTGGTTAAAGAACTTGTTGAAATCGAAGTTATTATTATTTTTTTGTATTTAGATGGATAGTTTAGGACATTCTAAGTCAGTTTAATTTAATGCGCGGGTTTTTTTTGCAGTGGGTGGTTATTTTTCGTTTCTTTGAAAAAAAATGCTCAAAATTTAGGGGTTCCACTAAAAGAAAAACACTACGGACTAACTTTCTTTTGATTCAACCCCTTTTATTATTTATATTTATTATTTATTTGATATATTTCATTATATAATTTCGTTGATATTATTTTGTATGAGTGTGTGTGCATCGTATTTTATAAACAATAAAGAATTTATAAAAAATAAAAAACAGTTTCTTTTTATTAAACTATCTATAATATAAAAGTAAATGCAGAAGGATCTTGTGGCCGATAGCCCTTTGTATAAAATATACAATACATTTTTTTTCTCTCTACAAAAGTAAACTAGATTAGCTAGAAGAGAAATTTTATTTAAAAAATGCAATATTGAACTAGATTTGATAGAATGGAAAGTTATTTCCAAATCATTACAATATTTTTTAAGATTAATTACATAAATGACAGAAAACTAGTGAAATCAGATCTGACTAGGCAAACGAGACTAGATATAAAGACAAGACCAAACAGACAAGATTAGACAGACAGATTCTAGACAAATAAGGGCAGATTATTCAGTCTAAACTTATATATTGTGTTGCCTGATTTAGTCTGGTCCAGCCTTGTTTTCTAATATTGCCAGCCTTGTTTTCTAATCTTATTGTCCGATCTTGTTTTACCTCGGCTGGTTTTGTCTAGTCTTACCTGCTCTTCTCTGGACTTGTCTTATCTGCCTGATCTTTCTTGAACTCGGATTTGTGTAGTGTCTCATTATCTTATCTGCTCTTTTCCTGTATGGTCTTGCGTTGTTTTGCCTCATCTCGCCTGGTCTTGTATAAAAATGGCTTGTAGATTTGAGATTTCGGTGGTGACTTGTACTGTCACCTTTATAGATCTATTGTGCCCCACCCTCTTTCTCTAATCGTTGGGATACTTACACACTTAAGCTTCTTTCACACGGGACACTGTGTGTCCGGATTCTGTGTCTCAAGCCACCGTCTCGATATAGAAGTAGATGGGGGCGTTCAGACAGAATTCAGTGTGTGACGACACTGAATTCTGTGTCGCGGCAGTGTCTGTCGGTGTCCCGAATTGGCGGTGTCCGGGACACTGTCTGATTCTCTCGGCCACTCTCGTACATTCAGTTCTATGAGAGCATTCACACGGGACACAATTCTTTCATTCTCTTTTTAAATATTTTGTTTTCATTTTATTTATTTTCTACATTATGGCGAATTTCGATGTAGAAAAGTTTATTGAAATCGTTCGGAAAGGCCAGCGATATGGAATAATAATTTAGCTGATTACAGCAATAAAATAATTAAGCAGAAGTGCTGGCTGGAAGTTTTTGTTGAGATGGAAGAAGGCTTTGAAGAACTCCCTCAAGACAAGAAAGCGGAGAAAAGTAAGTAATAATTATTGTAAACATTTCTTGTTGATTTTTTATTTAAATATAAGTAAATAAACTTTAATAATAAAATTAAAATTACATCAGGAATGTTATAAGTAAAGAAAGAAACATATTTTTAATTAATTATGTGCATAAAATACCAATTACATTACCTACTTACAATTAGTAAAATTACGTAGCCTAAATAAATGCAAAATTTTGAAGTAAAAATACATAAAAATAGTCAAATACTGTTATCCTGGGATGGCAAATTCCCTTCACCTACAAAATAGTCAGCAAACGATTCTCTGATTTTTATTGGTTGCACGCGGCGGTTACCATTGTCGGGTTCATCAGGAATATCAAATAACCCTGGTAGGTCAGAGTATCATCAAAGTTAAACCCATCTCTTGTTCTCACAAAATTGTGTAAGACAACGCATGCTATAATTATATATTTAGCGAAATCTACTTCTACGTTTATCGGCCGGTGAAAAATGTGCCATTTATTGGAAAGTATTCCAAAGGCACATTCAATATGTCTTCGTGCTGTACTTAAACGGTAATTAAAAACCCTTTTCTTCTCACTTACAAGGGGACCCCACGGACGCGTCATCACCGATTTTGCCCAAATTACAGTATATTACAGTATATGTAGGGCTTGACTATAAAGGAAAGTGACGTAAGCGTTAAAAAATAACTCACTTTTTACGCGGACCGGTAAGTAACCGACAACTCATAAGCCCGCTATGTTAGCGTAAATTTCAATGGCCGGTTAGCGCATCGGTAAGAGCTCGGCTTTATAGTACGAGGATCGCTGGTTCGATTCCCAGTAGGGACGCTTTTTTTTTCTTATAATTTTTAAAATGACCTTCTTTAATTAATATTATTATTTATTATTGTTTAACTTTTTAATTGTAATTATTAATTTGTCAATTTAATTATTTTATTAGTATTAATATTTATTATTTGTTTCTTTATAACTTCAACGGTTAATTCAAAAAATTGCTTTCATTTATTATTACTATTATTGTTATTATTCTTTATTTTATTTTTTCAATACTTGCGCCACAAATGAACCGTAGTTACCATTCATAATGTAGTATTCTTACTTATAATTTTACAAAGGTATTTTCAGAGGTATTGTAATTAAAGCATTTAAGTACACGAGGAATTGGTATATAAAATTAGATATTTTTATTATTGTACAGGTGAATCACATGTGCTGGGGTGATAATTATCATAAAAACAAGGGAAACAGTAATTGTGTCGGCACCTTGCACACGTCACAAAAGCCGCATTTCTACAGCTACATGGTTTTTTTAAATTATCCATAGAAAAACAAGCTTGATTTACATTAATAAAAGTTTCTCTGTCGTCGCAGAGTTTGGCAGCAAACCACGCGTAATGCAACATGTCGCGGAATATTGGCGAGGATAGCTGGTGATGCAGGATGGAATGTATTTTGATGCAGTCTTCTCGGGATGTGATGTCTCGTTCTCTCTCGATGAGATAAGAGCAGTTTTGAATCTTCCTGATAAAATTCTTTACCTGACGATAAAAATACACGTCGCAGAGTTGCACTGGAGGAGTGCATTTCGGGGGAACCACTTTAATACTGCACGTTGGCAATCTATTTTCATCTTGGAAAATGTCGTCGTATAATTGTGGATTTGTTTGTCCTCCCCACGAGTCGATCAACAAAAGGAATTTGTTTTCCTGCACGTAGGGCTTCATTACATCAGTTAAAAAATTTTTGTACAACGCTGTTGAAAGTTGCCGGATTTTGAACTAGTAGTGACAACATTACTATATTTTTTCGCGTACTCATCCACCGATTTTTTAACCCTCGGTCCAAAAGAGCCAGTACTCTCTTGCAGGCATACGAACACTGTTGGAAGTAGATTTCCAGAAAGGGTCATCGAATATTGCGCTGTATACGTATATATATTTTAAAAATTGTAAGAGAAAAAAAACGTCCCCACGGGGAATCGAACCAGCGATCCTCGTACTATAAAGCCGAGCTCTTACCGATGCGCTAACCGGCCATTGAAATTTACGCTAACATAGCGGGCTTATGAGTTGTCGGTAACTTACCGATCCGCGTAAAAAGTGAGTTATTTTTTTAACGCTTGGCCATCTGGCCCTCCCGTTAGCGTCACTTTCATTTATAGTCAAGCCCTACATATACTGTAAATTTGGGCCAAATCAGTAATGACGCGTCCGGGGGGTCCCCTTGTTAGGCATTTTCCCGAATAAGGTCTCATAACATCACAGCTTGTCAAGAACTCTATGAAAAGATAACATCGGAAGTGGATCGTGGAAATTGCCCACTAGTTATATTCTGCGACCTCAGTAAGGCTTTCGACTGCGTGTCTCACTCCAAGCTCCTGGAAACACTTTGTACGTATGGAGTACGAGGTAAGGCTGGGAAATGGTTCCACTCATACTTCCATAGCAGAAAACAATATGTAAGAATTGGACAAAGTAAATCTCAGATACTGCCAACTTCCGTTGCAGTGCCACAGGGGAGTGTACTAGCCCCTATATTATTTTCGATGTATACCGCTGACTTAATCTATAATATTGGAGAAGAGCGAATCACACTGTATGCTGACGATGTTAGTATTTTCACAACCAATGCATATGTGCAACAAATGCAGCGTGAAGGGAGTGAGGTAGTTTTTAATTTATATAAATGGTTCTCTGCCAATAACCTATACCTAAACGGTGACGAAACGAGGTATTTAAGATTTCAAACTATCAGAAGGCAACCCACTGAGGATATTAATCTAAGAATCGAAAATAATAACATTCAACGAACAGGATGTCTGAAATTTCTGGGTATATTTTTGGATGAGCATCTCACATGGAATGTCATGGTGGACTATATTATAAAAAAAAGTTAATATAAAGACATACCTAGTAAGAAGGATTAGACCACTTCTACCCAAATCCGCGATTCTAAACCTATATCACGCGGAAATTAAATCAATTTTATCCTATGGTATTCTAATATGGGGAGGTTCTACACAGCTGAACAGGGTATTTTTGGCTCAGAAAAGGGTGGTAAGAGCAATATCAGGTAAAACAAGAAAACAATCTTGCAAGCCTTGTTTTAAAGAGCTGGAACTGTTAACAATACCAGCCATATATATATATATATATATATATATATATATATATATATATATATATATATATATATATATATATATATATATATATATATATATATATATATATATATATATATATATATATATATATATATATATATATATATATATATATATATATATATATATATATATATATATATATATATATATATATATATATATATATATATATATATATATATATATATATATGTAATCAAAATGAAAAAATGCCATTTGTTTTTGTAAGGAAATTTGGTTTTTCTAAACATGTTCAAATCAAATCAAAATATTTATTTATCCATAGAATGTACTTTAATATACATATTGATATGTCAAGAAAAGAATGAAGGGGTGTGTTCTTATACGACAGAAAAAATAACAAACAATAACACATACTAAAACATAGGTACATAAATGAGTATATGAGTATAAATGAGTATACAGTTAATATAGGCATTTTATACAAGTTCATTTATCCTGTAAAAATTCATCGATGTCATAGTAACACCTTTCAATTAAATATATTTTTAATTTTTTTCGAAAAACCTTGTATATTGTTTCATTTTTTATAACGGCTGGTATACAATTATATATTTTAATTCCTAATCTATTAGCTGTTTTATGTTCTAAAACAGCTAATAGATCAGGAATTAAAATATATAATTGTATACCAGCCGGTATAAAAAATGAAACAATATACAAGGTTTTTCGAAAAAAATTAAAAATATATTTAATTGAAAGGTGTTACTATGACATGATGAATTTTTACAGGATAAATGAACTTGTATAAAATGCCTATATTAACTGTATACTCATTTATACTCATATACTCATTTATGTACCTATGTTTTAGTATGTGTTATTGTTTGTTATTTTTTCTGTCGTATAAGAACACACCCCTTCATTCTTTTCTTGACATATCAATATGTATATTAATGTACATTCTATGGATAAATAAATATTTTGATTTGATTTGAACATGTTTAGAAAAACCAAATTTCCTACAAAAACAAATGGCATTTTTTCATTTTGATTACTTCCTATAGCTACTGATGCAGGAATATTCAATGTATTTGATTGTATTTTTCGCCAAAGATCGGATTCTTGAAATATACCTGATTCCGAATCCTTTCCATACGACCCAATGTCGACGTAAGTAAAAAGTTAGTAGTTGTCACAAGCTGCGAGTAAAACAATTGAACAATATTTTTTATAATTATAGTACAGAGACCCTGAATTAGCGGGATTAATTATCCTAACGTGTTTACCATCTAGTGCTCCTATACAATTTTGGATAATTAACACCACAAGTGTGGTGCACAATTTCGGAAATTGTTGATACGCCAATAGTTGTAGTTGTGGAACATGTCCGAAAAGTAACATCGGACAGCCAAATATCTGAAACAAAAGGATTGAGAATTGCGTCAAAACGCTGTTAACAGAAAGAGGGGATAATGTTTGATAACCAAGCCACGCCACCTCCCCCCGCACCGCGAGCAACACTTTGTATAAACTTGTCTTAATTTTAATTGTAAAAAATCAATATTTTTTAGGTGCTGATATACAAAGAAAGTGGAAGAGTCTGAGAAATAGTTACTCAAGGGAACTAGCAAAACAAAAAAATACTAAGTCAGGTGATGCAGCATCGAGCCGAAAAACTTATGTATATTTCGACATTCTAAGCTTTTTAAAACCTGCCGTTCAGAAAAGTATTACTGAATCAAGTTTGGAACCAGACGAAGGAACTGATGAGAATTTATGAGCAGTCGACACAATTTCCTCAGGACGACAATGCAAATAATCCTCAGGCAGGGACGTCCACAGATAAGCCTGAAAGCTCTTCTGCGGGAAGTAAAAGTAGAAAAAGGAAACAAAATGTGGTTGAGGGCGAGGATCAATTAGCAATTCTCAACAAAACTTTAAGGAGTCGATGAATTTACGTTTGCGGAAAGACGAGGAAGATGATGATAAATTATTTTTGCTCTCACTTCATGCTCATTTCAAATCTGTTCCAGAACATACAATTTTTTTGCTAAGTCTGATCTCCTTCAAGTTTTGGCAAAATATAACGCACCTAGTATCCCCCTCCCTCCCACACCAACACATTTTCCATCTTTTCCTATAAATTCACCTCCACTTAATATTAATTATTCTGCAAAAGTGCCTCATCAATCGCAACCTGCGCCTCTTGCTCATTCTGATGAACCTGGAAATAGGGTTTACTACTCACAGACTGGTATTCACGATATCAGTTCTGTTCAGCCTAGATATACACTCTCACCAATGCATGCTGAGTCTGATGATTCTATAATTTCCCTACTTAATTCATGCACAGTTTTCAATACTTATGTATCTATTATTCTATTTGCTTATTACTTTAAAATAAAAGTTTTTGAATTAAACAAGTATTAGTATTTTTACTTACCGAAGACTCACAGCTAGTCTCTCTTTTCCAGGGATACTTTTTCTCATATTTGTATCTTGAACTGTCAGCGGAATTCTTAATTTCTCATACAGTTAAAAAAATGATGAAATTGATATTCTAAAGTAATTGAAATTTTTTTTTCGTCTTGCAATACTTCATTAAAAAATGTATAAAAAATCCCTTTTTCCTGTCTGCTGGATATAGTTGGATGTACCCATAATTTTCTTTTACTTTTTATTTTCTTTTTTTAAAACTATTTGAAATAACACATACAAGTGCAGCCATCTCCTCTGGCTCAAGCATAACTGACGAGTGAAGAAATTTGGATAAAAAGACTATTGGATGAAGTCAGAGCCACAGAGTGTCTCTGCAGTGTCCCGCGGAATTGGGTGCCCAGTGGCTCAAGATTCTGTGTTCGGACACAGAATCCGGACACAGAGTGTCCCGTGTGAAAGAAGCCTTAGAGCGCCTCCTGTACTCCTAATTGCTTTAGGAATATCAGGATCGGGTTGGGATTCAAGGATTGCAACTCCTCTTCGTTCAAACAGTGGGCCTCAAGGTACATTTGTCTCTTGCGGAGCAATGCTTTGAGCAGATGAGTAGGGATAGATGATGCGTTCTGGAGCAGCCTCCTTATGGAAAATTTACATGGGACCAGCCTCCTTATGGGAATTTACATGGACAGCCTCCTTATGGACGTTTTACATGCACCAGCCTCCCAGCCTCCATCCTTGGCCACTTCCGGTTTTCCGGCTTCCACTTCCGGTTTCCGGTTTCGACTTCCGGCGACAACTTCCGGTCTCCGGTTTCCGGGGCGCGCGGAACCAATTAAACGGCGGGGCAAATGAGGCTGCCGAGAAGCATGAGACTAGACAGACGAGGCTAGATACATGAGAGTAGAAACATAAGACTAGACAGACGAGGCTAGATACATGAGAGTAGAAACATAAGACTAGACAGACGGGGCTAGGTATATGAAGCTAGATATATGAGACTAGATACATGGGGCTAGATGCATGGGACTAAGAAGAGGCTAGAAACCATACACATGAGACTAAGACGAGACTAGACAGATGGGGTTAGAAACACGAGACTAGACATATGGGACTAAGACGAGGTGCATGGGACTAAGAAGGGCTAGATGCATGGGACTAAGTCTTAGGGATTTTAGGGTGGGTTCAATGAGGGTTTAACACTTTACACAAATAATATATTGATTTACTCAAAACTTCGTTACATGCTTTCGTCTTGTTGCAGAGGAGAGTGTCTTGTTGCACATGCGCACTCACACAAGCCACGTTGCCACTTCTATTCCCAACACTCCTCCTCGATTTTTACATATTAACCCTTTTTTAACATTACAAAACATAAAAATCGTTTCTCTTACAATCTAGTTCATAATACAAATAAAACTTTTTTTTTTTTTTTTTTTAACAAATATTTAGGATATTTCTGTAGTAACTGAATTGTTCATAACTTAGTGCTTTAGTAAACATATCCGCCAGGTTCTCAGTAGAACTTACATATTTTATATCTATCTCCTTTGAGTTTACTTTGTCTTTAATAAAGTGATATCTAATATCAATGTGCTTTGATCGTTTACTATTTTCGTAACTATTCGCCATATCAATCGCACCCTTATTATCTACATACAATACAGTTTTTACATTTTCGTTCAAATCTTCGCTTAATCGTTTAATATTTATTTGTTCACATGCGCTGACAGTGGCAGCTATATATTCTGCTTCTGCAGTTGATAAAGAAACACATCCTTGTTTTCTGGATAACCATGATATAGCATTTTTACAATACATTGTTACTGATCCACTTATGCTCCTCCTATCTTTTTTGTCGTTTGCATAATCTGCATCTGAGTAAGTTTCAATTGACATTTGATTTGACTTTACATATGTTAATGACAAATCTATAGTAGTGTATAAATATTTTAACACTCTTTTTGCTTCTAACCATGCTGATTGCGTTGGTTTATCTAGACATTGACTCAAATAGCTTGTTGCATAGGATATATCTGGCCTAGTGCCTGTACTTATATACATTAATCCTCCGATTAATTCCCTATATGGAACATTAACAATCTCTTCGCTTGAATCTATTTGATAACCTTTTGTTATTGGAATCTTTGCTCCTTTACTCTCTATCATTCTAAATCTTTCAACCATTTTTCTTATGTGTTTACTTTGAGATAACTTTAATTTTTCTTTTGATCTTTCTATTTCCATACCTAAGAAGTTTTTTACATTGCCTAAATCTTTCGCATTATATTCTTTCTTTAGTTCAGATATAATAAACTTTACATTCTCGTCACTTCCAGTTATAAGTATATCGTCTACAAACACAATTAACCATACATTCTCGCCAATATAAAAACAACAATCATTTTTAGATCTTTTTAACTTGATACTACTTGCAAAACTATTAAATGTTTCGTTCCAACATTTTGGGCTTTCCTTTAGTCCGTACAAACCTTTATTCATTTTAAAAACTTTATTCCTTTCAATATTTATTCCTTGTGGTGGATTTACATAAATTTCAGATTTTAAGTTACTGTTCAAAAATGCCGTTGGGATATCCAACTGCTTCAATTGCCACCCTTTTTGAATAGCCTGAGAAATTAACAATCTAATTGTTTGCAATCTAGCCACTGGGGCATAGTTATTTGCGCTATAATTTACATTTTCTTGAAAACCTCTTGCGACAATTCTCGCTTTCTTTACACCGTCATCTTTGGTTTTAAAAATCCATTTAGAGTCTATAATTTTCTTATCTTTTGGTTTAGGAACTACTGTCCATGTGTTCATATTTGTATGAGCATTTATTTCTTTATTTATAGCTTCTTGCCACCCATCATTTAAGTTTATTGCTTCATCATATGTTATTGGATCTTTTCTTAAAAATAAACAATATGCAGTATGCAATTCGTATTCAAAATCTTTTTTATATCTTTCCGGTACTTTAATTGTTCGTGTTCTAGTCTTTCGTTCTTCATTAATAACATTTCTTTCATCAATACTACTATCATCACTACTATTCTCGTTTTCTACTTCACTATCACTTGATTCATTACTTTTTTCGGTTTCACTATTATTTTCGTTATTTACTTCGTTCTCACTTGACTTATTATTTTCGCTTAATACATCGCTTTCATTTAATATGAATTGCTCTGATAACTCATTTCTATTTTTATCGTTTACAAACTTATAATCACTTTCATCAAATTCTACATCTCTGGAGATTATTATCTCTTCTGTTTGAGGGTTCCACAAACGATACCCATTGCTACTATAACCTACCATTCGAGTTTCAATACTTCTTTCGTCAAGTTTAAATTTACGTGGTAAAATTACCGCCCACGCTTTTGAACCAAATACTCTTAACCTTTTTAAATCTAATTTTCCGTAATACATTTCGGCTGGAATTTTAAAATTTATTGCTGCAGATGGACATCTGTTTAACTGATAACATTCTAGCTGCGTCGTTGCTACGAAATTGTAGTTTTCTTCTGTCTTGCTCATGTGTGTCTGATTTTGATTTGAATTTCCTCTATGCTGTCCTCGACCTCGATTATACTGGAATCTTCCACGACTGAAGTTGGATTGTGCACGTCCACGACCACGAAAATTTCCTCTCTGTTTGCCATTATTTGTGTTGCTAAAACACTCTGACTCTATATGTCCAGTACGCCCACATTTGAAACATTCGTATCTTGCACTAAATGCTGCTTCACTTCTATTTGTTGATGTCTTTTCACCTCTCTTTAATTCGTCGTCTAACAAACACGTTTTTACAAAATCAACAGTCAAGTCTTTTTCCGCACTCATTGTTTCTATGGCAGTAACTACATTATCATACGACGATGGTAATGTTAGTAATAGATGACACACTTTATCAGACTCATCCATTTTAGTGCCTGATGATTCTATGCTATTTATTAATGCATCATATTTTAGGAAATGATCTTGTAATTTGTCACTTACTTTGCATTTTAGCGTTAAAAGTTGTCTTTTCAGATGTAATTTGTTTACTGCGCTTTTTCTTTCGAAAATGTTTTCTAAGCAAGTCAACATTTCTTTAGCATTTCTTGCTTTCTGCACATATGAGATGTATTTGTCGGTTATACATTTTACAATAGTTGATCTAGCTTTAGCATCTTTTTCTTTGTTCAGTTCCTTTCCAGGTTGTAAAGGTTCGATTGCTTCTTTTACTCCTTTTTCTTCTAGTATAAGATATACTCTGAATTTCCAATGTGTAAAATTTGTTCCCTCTTTCAGTTGCGGGTACACCACGATCCCTTCACCGGTCGCTGTCGCCATTTTTCTTTGTTCTGCTAAACACGTTTTTTGCACTTTTTTAAATTGACCCTTATTTTATCAAATAAAGCGATTTTTCAAAAAACTTTTTGTCTCTCCCCTGGGCCCATAACCTCTTAGGGATTTTAGGGTGGGTTCAATGAGGGTTTAACACTTTACACAAATAATATATTGATTTACTCAAAACTTCGTTACATGCTTTCGTCTTGTTGCAGAGGAGAGTGTCTTGTTGCACATGCGCACTCACACAAGCCACGTTGCCACTTCTATTCCCAACACTAAGAAGAGGCTAGAAACCAGACACATGAGACTAAGACGAGACTAGACAGATGGGGTTAAAAACACGAGAGTAGATACACGAGACTAGGCACATAGGGGCTAGACATATGAAACTAGATGGGGATTATAAATAACAAGTTGGCTCTAACAATAATAAAAATAACAGGTAGTTGAGGAGGGATTAGAACGGCTCCAGCAATGATAAAAATGGTGGAGGCAAAATCAAATCTGGTGTCAGAACGGCTCTAGCATGCACCCTAGAGGAGATACCGCCCGACCCCTCAGTTGATTCTGCCGCAGACATTGCCAAACTCGCCACCGATAATTACAGTCGGCCTTGTGGCTCAATTTATATGTAATATTATGAAAATTAACATTACTTCTTATCTAAAACACGCACAAAACTCATTTTCCCTTCAAGAGCTTCAAACTTTATCACTAATCCCAACGATTATATGTGTAAAAACGAATATCCGAACGGGATCTAACTCATCACCAATCCCTCTAATTATATGTAAAAGAAATTATAATTAATAAGAAGCGTCGCGTATACAATTTCATATTAAATGACCCGGATTGCAAACACCTAATTCCAGACTATAATTATGAAATATTAGAGAAATAAAAGTAGATTCAGAATCAGCTAAAACCAGACTAGATTAGATATTACCAGACTAGAACCAGACTAGATTTGATATTAACAGACTAGATTGGATATTACCAGACTAGCTAAGACTGGATAAGATCAGAATAAACCGAAATAGATTAGCTAAAACCGGACAAGACTGAATTAAAATAGATAATTATGGGGGTTTTCTTTTACACTAATCCCTCTAATTATATGTAATGTAAATTAAAATTATAGGTATTTATGAAATATTTAGAAACGTTGCGCAAGAAAATTTAACCGTTACAGGAAATGATGACAAGAAACGCGGCGTAATCAGTTCCCTGTTTATCGCTATACAATCAAATGTTCGAACGTTTTTGTTTTAAATAATTGTTAGTTAGTTCTTAACTAAACCCTATCAAGACAAGTCGATATCAAGCTTTAAAAAATGTTCTCCTCCAGTAAATGCCAAAATATATAATCTTAGACGTCATTTAAAAACCTGTGGCAATATGCAAAAAATCAACTTCAAATGTGAATTGTGCGCTGCAACATTTACAAGAGGCGATAATCATAAACGCCACATGCAGCAGCATCACGACATCGTTGAGAAGAAGAAAGGCACACCCTCCACCTCACGCCCCCTAAATACTAACGACTCACCCGCCACCTCGAAGAAGATTAAAATAGATCAGCCGACTCCATCAACCCATCACTGTGAAATTTGTGACCAACAATTCCCAACCAAAGCCAAATATACAGGACACCTGAGCAGTGCCGGATTTCTGCCTAGGCCTACAAGGCCTGGGCCTAGGGGCCCTGCCAGCCTAGGGGCCCCGGTGGCGGAATCTTTACATAAGCTCAAACTTTTCTTCTTCAAGGCGTCAGTACGCAGATAAAACTAGGTATCTATCGCTTGCCGAACATTAAGCATTTGTGAAACATGACCTCGAACTTATATTCATATTTTTTTAGGCTTATATTTTCGAAGAGCAAGGGTGCAGTGTTTTGCGCCCCTTGTAAGATGTTTGGCAAATTGGAGTCGCTACATAATCAAGGGTACAACGACTGTATAAACGCAGTTCAAAGAATGAAGGAACATGATAATTCGGACGAACACAGGTCAGCACTTGCGACACTATTAGCTAGGAAGGTGCTGGCGGAAGAGTTGACAAGACTTGTTCTTCAAACGGAAGAAGAAACAAAATACTGGCATGAGGTTTTGAAGCGTATTGTGGCTGTTGTGAAGTCACTTTCTGCATGCGGATTGCCGTTTAGAGGTTCCCATTAGAGATTTGGATAGAAAAAATAGTGGGAACTATGTTATGACCCTAGAACTTTTGGCTGAGTTCGATCCTTTTCTGGACTTACAATTAAAACGCCACGGTAACAAAGGAACTGGCTCAATATCATATCTTTCAATATCAATATCATACGCTCAAAATCATATAATTGAGGTATCAAGTTTAATATAGAACTCTTTGGTATTTATGTAAATGAAAAAAATACAGCGGGTGAATTAAAATCATTTAATACAAAATATTGCGAAATTACACCTAGCATGAGTAACTTTATCGAAATTTATGACAGTATGTGCGCCAAAATTAAAACTAAAACGAGTTTCACGAGAAAGATTCGGGTTGGTCACTAGGGGAGATTTCCCATTTAGAAATTAATTTAAATAAATATAAACCAATACGTGGGTCGTCATTTATTGAACTGCCGAAAGTGATTAGGAATAGGAAACCATGTATCAATATTCAGAATAACGATACACCCCGCGAATGTTCTGATCGCCCGACATCATATCCTCACTTTTCCTCAATTTTAAAATATGACAGACTAGATTTCCCGCTTAAAATTAAGGACATTTCTAAATTTGAACATATGAATGACATTAGCATTAACGTTTATGGCTTGGAATTTAATTTCAAATCTAAACAACATGACGTAGTAGGTCCAATTTATCATACTAATGAGGCTATGGAAAGACATGTAAATTTATTACATTTGGAAGAGGGGGTTAAAGGACATTACGTATATATTAAAGATTTTTCACGACTTGTATCATGACGTGATGTGATCTGACTTCTGATCACATCACGTCATGATAAAAAATATTTATTTGATGCTGCTTAACCTTTTTCTCGGCCGAATCGACGTTTAATCAGCATAAATTGAATGACTGCAACAAAATTTACACTATTATGCCGACAGAAGACATTGTAAGAGGTAAGAGAGTAGATATGGCACCGGCGAATATATTAAAATTTCAAAATTTCGAGAGAAAAATGCGTATTGCCTTGTTGTATATGCCGATTTTGAACCAATATTAAAGTCAATTGATACATGGTCGCCGAACCCCGACAATAGTTATACCAATCAAACACATATTCACGTAACGTACAGTTTTGCCTATAACATAAAATGTTCATTTGATGATTCATTGAGTAAATTCGTTACTTATACCGGAGAAGATAGCCCGAAATTATTTTGCGATAACCACCATGCAGATGTTTAGGAAATATATAGGAATCATTTAAGTGTTGTACTTACGATGATTAAATTAACCGCAGATAAGTAGAATTCATACGATACGGCCACCTCTTAAATATGAGTCTTAGATATGTAATAAATTATTACACGTAGCAGATAAAGTCGCCGATCATGATCATTTAACGGGTAAATTTCACTCAAATTGTAATTTAAATTAAAAAATTCCGAAAATGATTCCTGTATTTTTCCACAACATGTCAAATTATGACGCGCATTTATTTGTTAAAGAGTTTGGTCGAGATGAGGAAAAAATCGATATCATTCCTCAAAATAAGGAAAAATATATTTCAATCACCAAAAATCGACCGCTCGGTGAATATGTAGATAAAAATGTGGTTGAAAATAAAATTTACATAAAACTGAGATTTTTCGACTCATTCAGATTTACGGCTAGCTCTTTGGAGAAACTAGCGAAAAAATTGAGTGATGAACAATGCATAGAGGTTAGAAAATTTTACCCCGACAATGAGCATTTTATGTTATTAAAACAAAAAGGTGTTTTCCACATGGTTTAAACACATGGACTCGTTTGATAGACTGACTGAAACATCTATACCGCAAAAGGACTGTTTTAATGATTCTATAAATAACTACTCCATCACCGACAAAGAATACAATTTTGCACAGACTGTTTGGGCGACTCTTAATTGTAGAAATTTAAAAGATTACTCTGACCTGTATTAAAAGACTGACGTATTGTTATTGACAGATATTTTCGAACAGTTTCGAAATGTTTGTACCACGACATATCAGCTTGATCCGGCCCATTATTATACGGCACCCGGACTGAGTTGGGATGCAATGTTGAAAATGACGGATATAAATTTAGAACTTTTCACCGACATAGACATGCACCATTTCGTCTCCAAAGGCAATAGAGGAGGTATTTGTCAAGCCTCGCTGAGATACGCTAAGGCGAATAATAAATACTTATCTGAGTATAATTCGAACCAACCCAGTACATATTTAGCGTACTGGGATGCGAATAATTTGTATGGCTGGGCCCTTTCTCAACTAATGCCCTACGGCGGTTTTAAATAGTTGACGAAAACTGAAATTTAGACTGACGCGACGAAAATGAGCGATGATTCACCTATTGGCTTTTTCATCGAAGCAGACATTATCCTGAGTATCCTTAATCACTACCGATCTTATATAATGATTTACCATTCCTCGTTGGAAGCATGATTCCACCAGAATCAGAATTTAATAACAGAAAACTTATTCCAAATTTAGAAAACAAAGAAAAGTATATTGTTCACTATCGAATTTTAAAGCAGGTAATAAATCACGGGCTCAAAGTTACAAAAATCCATAGAATAATTGAATTCCGGCAATCTGATTGGCTAAAACAATATATTGATTTAAACACTACTTTGCGGCAGGCGGGTAGAAATGATTTCGAAAAAGACTTCTTTAAATTAATGAATAAGAGTGTGTTTGGCAAAACGATGGAAAATGTGAATAAACGAGGGAATATAAAACTTGTTAATCATTGGGAAAATATGGGTCGTAAACCCGGAGCGGAAGCACTTCTTGCTAAGCCCAATTTGAAAAGCGTTTCCACATTAACGGAAAATTTAGTTGCCATGCAATTTGAGAAGTTAAAAGTTCTCTATAACAAGCCGATTTATGATCTTTATACAGATATCAAGGAGAACATTGATAAATTTGATACTAGTAATTACGGGCCTGATAACGTTTTCGATATGCCACTAAAAAATAAAGGTGTGTTAGGCTTAGTGAAGGACGAGTTGGAGGGTGAGATTATGTTTGAACATGTTGGGATAAGAGCGAAAATGTATGCTCATTGCACAGAAAGGGATAAAGCGAATTGGAAGAAGAACGCTAAAGGTGTGAAAAAATGTGTTGTGAATAAAGACATTAGTGGCGAGGATTATAAACAGTGCTTGCTGACCGGGGAGCAAATATATCGTAAACAAAGGACATTTAGGAGCTACAAACATGACATATATACCATCGAGCAAAATAAAATTGTGCTGAGTAGCAATGATGAAAACGTTACATCAGCCCCGATGGCGTACATACTCTTGCGTGGGGCCATTCTAAAATACCAAAAAATAATGCAACCCCAATGTGATAAATTCATACATATTTAATTGTAAATAATGTTTATTCTTGTAATTATGTTTTTTCTTGTAATTATGAAAAACATTTTTTATTATGAATATTGTTTTTTAATTATAAGGATTATACTAATACAATGTATTATTAATATGTTTATATTTCTTCTTTTATTATGCTACATTTAAAAATTTAAATGTTTTGAGCCTGAGCATCTATGCAATATTGATAACGAAATTTATCCTACAGAACAAATGATAAGAGAATTGTAGAAAAAGTAAATTAATCTTTTAAATTATTTTATTAATTTAAATATTTAAACATTTTCAACACCACAAACAGAATATTAAAATGATGATGGAAACTTGTGATTTTTCTTGTAATTATGAATATTGTTTTCTATTTAATGATAAGGATTAGACTAATAAGGAGCATTATGTGTTTATATATCTTCTTTTATTATACTGCCCACTTTAAATGATTTTCAGCCTGAGCGTAGATATAATATTGATAAGTAAATTTATCTGGCACAATTAGTCTAACCATAATATATTTACCAAAGGAAGATTTGGAAGGTATTAAAAAGATAAAATTAAAGATCAATAAAATGTATTCCCTATTAATACAACTCTAATATTATTCATTATCACAATTAATTATACGATAATGTCCCCACGCTAATGAATCCACATTTTTTATTCAGTAGCGTGTGTTATCTCAGTAGAAGGGCGATTTTAGATTCTCATCAACTGACTGCATCCACGCCACAATTCACAATTTGTAATGTTCAATTTTAGACGCTGCATTATATCATCCTCGGAGATTTTAGCGCAGAATATTTCCCGCACGTGTTTGTTGTACCATTCCTTCGAGTTTTCATGTTGTGGTAATTGAATAAAATTACGCAAATAGTAGTAATTCTCATCATTCGGTCGCCGGGTAAACAATTCTATAGATATCGATAGAGGTGATTGAACTAGTTGTAGCATTCGATTCATTTCAACTTCAAACGGAGTAAAGCACTTGTTAAAAAAAGAGTCGTTATTTTCAGACATAGGTATGATAAAAGCGGATATCATAGAGGCGTTCAACATTTTCACAACTAGTGTTCTCCTCAATACAACCATCCTCGATGAAACACATCATAGTACTTACCACTAATCTTCAGCTACATTTGATATAGTAAATTTTTGTGCGAGATTAGTAGTTTTTTCTATAACATAAAGTGTAATATTTAGTTCGGAATCTATTGTTTGATACATAGTTACACCAATCATATTTATCATGTTTGCAGGAGCTTACAATTTTTCCACGATGATCATGTTTTGCGCATGTTATGCACACGGAAGAAGCAGCTTAAACAATAATGACTTGCACACATAATACAGCGAAACTTTAAACAACTAGTTTTACTTGTGGCCTTTAGCCCTCCAAATATCATTTGGTTTTCTTTGTAGCAGCCAACACACCGTCTTTTGATATCAGTTTTCTCGAGGGAATGATCACCATCTTTAGCGTTGTATGAACAAGCGGCTGATTGGTTTATTGAATCAGAAACATGAACATATTTTTCACTGTAATTATCAGTTTTCTCGATAGGGTGTGCGCTATCTTTAGCGCCGGACGAACAAACAGTTGATTGGTTTATCGAATCAGGAGCATATTTTTTACTGCTATTATCACGACCACCAACACAATTCTCAACTTTATTTTTTTGACACCTAGGAAGTGTCTTGTATGATGATGATAAACTAGTAGATTTTCTAAGAAGAGTCGAATCAGTGGTATAATTATTGACACCTTTCTCATTAAATACAATCCCCATCTTGATAATAAGACACTGGCGCTAATATTAAATTATAAATGCTATACACCTTTATTTATATCGTGTATCGAGTTCTTTGCATCGATTAGGGTATTAAGTCTAATGTTGATAGTCTTCCGGATGTTCTCCTGGATGAACTTCCTGGGAATTTCAATGTGTTTTTTTTCCTTTTGATGTCTTCCCTTCATGTGCGTTGTGGAACATGTGTATAGCTGACTGGTTGTCCACGTAGAGAGTAGTGGACAAGTCTGTCTCAAGGATACCAACTGACTTCATCGATGGCCCCGACTGCTGCCCTGAATTCTGCTTCGGCCGTCGATGTAGCTACCAGGTGCTGCTTCTGCGTGCACCATACGATTGGCCCTCCTCTCCTTAGTAGAACTCCACTAGTCGAGTGGCCTGTCTCAGCATCTCCTCCGTAGTCTGAATCTGAATAGGCTTCCAGAGTGCTGCTTCCGTCAAAAAAGATCCCTGCCTGCATAGTTCCTTTCAGGTACTGGAAAACTCTCCTTACCATCCTCCAGTGGCTTGTCATGGGCCTGTTGCAATGCCGACTGAGCAAGTTCACAGCAAATCCAATATCCGGACGAGAAATTGTTGTGAGATATAGGAGGCTACCTCTAGAGTCGCGATACGGAGTATTAGCAGACACAGGCTTATCGTTAATACGATTTGTTTCCTCCGTAATCATACCTTTCTCAATTGGCGTCGATACTGGGTTGCACGTAATACTGTCGAAGCGTTGTATGATTTTCTGTGTGTACCTTGCCTGGCTCACAGAAATTCCATCTGGCTGCACTTGAATGTCGATTCCAAGGTAAGATATTTTGGTCTGAGTCTGTCGATTGTATGTAATTTCGAAGTCCCTGTTGATCCTGTCCAATACTTGATAGATCTGTCGTTTGTCTCTTCCGGCGATGAGTCCGTCGTCGACGAACAAGGTCATCATTATTGTTCGATCATCGTTGTAATAGACACATGGATCATCGTCTGTGCTGTGCAGCCTTATACTTTCAAGAAAATCTGTTATTTTCACATTTCACTGTTTGGGAGCTTGCTTGAGTCCGTACAGGCTCTTTCTTAGCTTGCAGACTCTGCCTGTACCGTCTTCAAAACCTTCGGGTTGTGGCATGCATAGGTCCTCCTCCAGGTCCCCATGCAGGAATGCAGTAGTCACGTCAAATGGAATGAGTTTCAGTCCTTCTGAAGCTGCATGACTCAGAATCAGTCGGATGGACGCGTGGCGAGCCACGGGACTAAAAGTTTCGAAATAGTCAATTCCCTCTTTCTGCTCAAAACCCCGCGCGACCAGTCGAGCCTTCAACTTTCCATCCGACTGCTCGCGTAAAATCCATCTGCACGTCAATGGTCTTACTCCGTCTGGGCACTTAGTCAGTGTCTCTTAAGTCAAACTCTTGATTCATTGCTCGAATCCAGTTCCCGTCTTCTAGGGCCTCTGACATCGGTATGTCCTCTATTTCGCCAATCATGGCCGTGTTGGCGGTGCTGCCTTCTCGAGGTATACCCATGACGTAGTCGAAAAATCTTGCAGGCGGTTGTATGTTTCGGCGGCTTCGAAGTCCTGGTCTCCTAGGCTCCTCTTCGTCTGGCGAGTCCTCTTGTTCAGCTGGTTGCTCCTTCTGTCTATGCTGTCTGTCCTGGCTGTCCTCGCTCTCGACGTCCGATTCTTCTGAATCTGGGTGTTGCTCCTCCTGTCTCGTATTCCTCACGGTTGCTTCCACTTCTGTGTGTTTGGATCCACTGGCTTCTTCTTCGTTGAAGATGACGTTGTCTGAGCAGACAACATCCCATTTTCTTGGCAGATAGATCCTGTAGCAGGGGGAGTTCCAGTCGTATCCTACGAGACACCCTTTTGTTACTTTGGGTCCAACTTTGTCCGTTTGTGTGCTGGGGTCAGCACATAGGCGGTGCTGCCGAATGATCTCAGTTTGTTGAGTTTAGTCTGACGTTCGAACCAAAGTTCTGCTGGACTCCTCCCTTTCACGGGGCTCGTTCCCGTCTCATTTAGTGTGAATACAGTATAATTTACGGCTTCGGCCCATAAACTTTCATCTAACTTGCATGCATGGATGACCGACCGTACTGATTCAACAACTGTCCTCATTTCCCTTTCTATCATTCCATTCTGTTCCGATGTGTAAGCATTTGAGAAGGTGTGAAAAACCTCCAGTTCATCTATCAGATTCTTCGTTCGTACATTCTTGATCTCTGTACCATTGTCTGACCTGAGACTTTTTACCTGTCTTCCCAGTTGTCTTTCGGCGAGTTTGATGGAGTGTTCCAACTTTTGAGGTGCTTCGTCCTTTGACTTCAGGAAGTAGACAATCCTGTAGTGTGAAAAATCATCCTTGAAAAGTAAGAAGTACTTCGCTCCTCCAAGAGACGGCTTAAGCATCTCGCCCAGGTCCACATGTACCAAATCCAAAGGCTGCTGGGCTACTTTGCCGTTGGTTGGATGAGATACTCGATGCTGCTTTCCAAGTACGCATCCTTCGCATACACGATTATTGTAATCGTCTGTGTACGCGATCTTGTTTCTGTCGAGAATGTCCTTGACATGTCTTATGTTTTGGTGAGCCATTCCCTCGTGCCATGTCTTGATTGAAGTAGCGGCAAGGCACTGCTCCAATCCCTCTCGTCGTAGCTCCATTCGATACAAATTTCCTTCACGTACTGCCACGGCGATGACTTCCTTCCGATCTGACGTTTGGAAGATCGATCTGTTTTGATCTGCGCTCTGGATACAGCCCTTATCCAGAATTTGACCCACCGAGAATAGATTAAAGTTTAGCTTGGGAACAAACAGAACGTCTTGCAGGAGTATCTTATACCAGTTTTCGCCGTTGAAAGCGTCCAGTTCAACGTTACCTATGCCTGTTCCCTCCAATCTTGTCGCATCTCCAATGAGTACAGCTGAAGGATTCTCTAGTTCGACGAAGTCGGTGAACCAATCCCTGTGCGGTGTCATGTGCTGCGTTGCGGCACAGTCCTGGTACTAATAGTCTCCTGAGTCCTTCTTGAAATTTATATCACTCAGGTTTCCGGTTGACAGTCCCACTGTCACTAGTGCTCTTCGGTTGGACGATCCCGGATCCTTCCTGCGCGAAGTGTTGTTGTGATTTTGCTTGTCCTGTCCCTTTGGGCATTCCCTGGCGAAATGACCCTTCTTTCCACACGTGTTACAGGCGTAATTGTTTTTGCAGTAGGCTATGTACTTGTCACTAGCTTTGTTGCGACAATCCTTCTTGAAATGACCCTTCTTTCCACACTTGAAACAGCTGGCTTGTGTGCTGTCCTGTTTCGTGGTATTGTGTGGTCCCTGCTTGCCACTTGTCCTGACGAATAATGCGTTCCCTGCTGTCATTGCCTTGGTTTGCTGGCGGTCATCAAGACGATCTTCCTGCAGTCGAAGTCGCTCCATCAGTGAGTCGATCGTCTTCTCAGTAGCGGCGAGGTTATCTCAAGCGATCCTAAGGTGGTGCAACTTAGGAGGCAGCATATTCAGCATGCGTGTCATGATCCAGCCGTCACGCATTCTGTTCAATTGCTAAATCCTCAACGATTTGCATTATCTCCATGCAGTTGTGCACGGCAGATTTGTGTTGATCGTACTCATAACAAAAGAACTTTCTTTGCAGAACAGCAGTTGAGACATCTGACCTTTTGCCATACAAAATATTTAGTTTATCTAAATGCTATCGAATGCTACAACTTGTTCAATCACCTCTATCGATATCTATAGAATTGTTTACCCGGCGACCGAATGATGAGAATTACTACTATTTGCGTAATTTTATCCAATTTTCACAACATAAAAACTTGAAATAATGGTATAGCAAACACGTGCGGGAAATATTCTGCGCTAAAATCTCCGAGGATGATATAATGCAGCGTCTAAAATTGAACATTAAAAATTGTGGCGTGGCAGGTCTGTTGATGAGATTCTAAAATCGCCCTTCTACTGGGATAACACACGCTACTGGATAAACAATGTGGATTCATTAGCGTGGGGACATTATCGTATAATTAATTGTGATAATGAATAATATTAGAATTGTATTAATAGGGAATACATTTTATTGATCTTCAATTTTATCTTTTTAATACTTTCCAAATCTTCCTATGGTAAATATATTATGGTTAGACTACATGTGCCAGATAAATTTACTTATCAATATTACATCTACGCTCAGGCTGAAAAACATTTAAAGTGGGCAGTATAATAAAAGACGATATATAAACACATAATGCTTTTTATTAGTCTAATCCTAATCATTAAATAAAAAAACAATATTCATAATTACAAGAAAACACTATTTTCCATCATCATTTTAATATTCTGTTTGTGGTGTTGAAAATGTTTAAATATTTAAATGAATAAAATAATTAAAAAGATTAATTTACGATTTTTTTACGATTGTCTTATCATTTGTTGTGTAGGATAAATTTCCTTATCAATATTGCATAAATGCTCAGGCTGAAAACATTTAAATTGGGTAGCATAATAAAAGGAGATATATAACATATTAATAATACATTTTATTATTATAATCTTGTAATTAAAAAACAATATTCACAATAAAAAACACTTTTCATAATTACAATAAAAAACATTATAATTACAAGAATAAACATTATTTACAATTAAATATGTATGAATTTATCACATTGGGGTTGCATTATTTTTTGGTATATTGGAATGGCCCCACGCAAGAGTATGTACGCCATCGAGGCACATGTAACGTTTATCATCATTGCTGCTCAGCGCAATTTCATTCTGCTCGATGGTAAATATGTCATGTTTGTAGCTCCTAAATGTCCTTTGTTTACGATGATATTTATTCACATAAATATCTTTATTCACAACACATTCACACCTTTGGCCTTCTTCTTCCAGTTCGCTTTATCCCTCTGTGTGCAATGAGCCTACATTTTCGCACATATCCCAACATGTTCAAACATAATCTCACCCGCCAACTCGTCCTTCATTAAGCCTAACACACCTTTATTTTTAGCGGCATATTGAAAACGTGCTACTTAGTACCAGGCCCGTAATTACTAGTATCAAATTTATCAATGTTCTCCTTGATATTTGTATAAAGATCGTCGGTTTCAATCAATAAAATGAAACTGTCGGTGTTACAGTAGCAAAGAGTAACTTTGTCGCCATACTTTGGTTTCAAAAAATCGTAATAAAATGCATACATTAACAATTTAAATAGATCTAAAACCCCACATAAATCGGCTTGTTATAGAAAACTTTTAACTTCTCAAATTGCATAGCAACTATGCAAGATGTCTACTAGCAAGAACTACTAGCAAGATGTACTTCCGCTCCGGGTTTACGACCTATATTTTCCAATGATTAACAAGTTTTATATCCGCTCGTTTATTCACATTTTCCATCGTTTTGCCAAACACACTGTTGTTCATTAATTTTAAGAAGTCTTTTTCGAAATCATTTCTAGCCGCCTGCAGTAAAGTACTGTCTAAATCAATATATTGTTTTAGCCAATCAGATTGCCGGAATTCAATTAATCTATGGATTTTTGTAATTTTGAGCCCGTGATTTATTACCTGCTTTAAAATTCGATAGTGAACAATATACTTTTCTTTGTTTTCTAAATTTAGAATAAGTTTTCTGTTATTAAATTATGATTCTGGTGGAATCATGCTTTCAACGAGGAATGGTAAATCATTATGTAGGATCTGTAGTGATTCAGGATACTCAATGTCTGCTTCGATGAAATAGCCAATAGGTGAATCATCGCTCATTTTCGTCGCGTCAGTCTAAAATTTCAGTTTCCGTCAACCATTTAAAACCGCCGTAGGGCATTAGTTGAGAAAGGGCCCATCCATACAAATTATTCGCATCCCAGTACGCTAAATATGTACTGGGTTGGTTCGAATTATACTCTAGATAACTATTTATTATTCGCCTTAGCGTATCTCAGCGAGGCTTGCCAAATACCTCCTCTAATGCCCTTGGAGACGAAATGGTGCATGTCTATGTCGGTGAAAAGTTCTAAATTTATATCCGTCATTTTTACCATTGCATCCCAGCTCAGTCCGTGTGTTGTATAATAATGGGCCGGATCAAGCTGATATGTCGTGGTGCATACGTTTCGAAACTGTTCGAAAATATCTGTCAATAGCAATACGTCAGTCTTTACATGCAGGTCACAGTAATCTTTCAAATTTCTACAATTAAAATATACTCAAACAGTCTGTGCAAAATTGTATTCTTTGTCGGTGATGGAGTAGTTATTTAAAGAATCATTAAAACAGTTCTTTTGCGGTATAGATGTTTCAGTCAGTCTATCAAACGAGTCCATGTGTTTGTATGGGAAAACAATTTTTTTGTCTTAATAACATAAAATGTTCATTGGCGGGGTAAAATTTTCTAACCTCTATGCATTGTACATCACTCAATTTTTTTACTAGATTCTCCAAAGAGCTAGCCATAAATCTGAATGAGTCGACAAATCTCAGTTTTATATAAATTTTAGTTTCCAGCCTGTTTTTATCTACATATTAACCGACCGGTAGATTTTTGGTGATATATTTCATTTGGTGATATATTGGAATATATTTCTCCTTATTTTGAGGAATGATATCGATTTTTTCCTCATCGCGACCAAACTCTTTTACAAATAAATGCGCGTCATAATTTGACCTGTTGTGGAAAAATACAGGAATTATTTTCGGAATTTTATAATTTAAATTACAATTTGAGTGGCGGCTCGCCGAAATTTACCCGTTAAATGATCCTGATCGGCGACTTTATCTGCTACATGTAATAATTTATTACATATATGACAAGAAGTGGCCGTATCGTATGAATTCTGCTCATCTGCGGTTAATTTAATTATCGGAAGTACAACACTTAAATGATTCCTATATATTTCCTATATATTTATAACATCTGCATAGAGGTTATCGCAAAATAATTTCGGGCAATCTTCTGCGGTTTTACTCAGTGAATCATCAAATGAACATTTTTTGTTATAGGCAAAACTGTACGGTACGTGAATATGTGTTTATTTGTAGGATGGTTGCGACAGTTACTACGTGGTAATCCATACTTACATTGAATTGAAAAATTCACTTTGTTTTTTACCACACTTATATTATGTAAAAATATTATATAACTTATTATTCACAGTTATATAAATTTCTACACATATCACGACTCGAGTTTCGACGTTTGACGGTCATTTTCAAGTGACTTAACAAATTGATAAAGTTGAATATATACCCTTATAGTTTTGGTGGGGTGGGGGGGCGTTGTTTTTCCGAAGATGAGGACTTATCTGTTTGAGATTGGGTGAGATTAAAAAGTTGGGAAAAGATTAGGTCAGTTTGCTCGTTTAGGAGATTAACTGAGGGATTACGGGTTTTTTTGAAAATTTCTAATGACTCTAGGAGATTTAGTTTCGGGCCTTTGTTGCAATTATGCAAGATTTTTAGATTATCTATTTCTGGGAATTTATGATTGAATTCGAGACAATGGTTTGAAAAAGAACTAGTGTCTTTTTTCAGACGAAAAGCGCGAGAATGTTCTGAAAACCGTGTTGCAAAACTTCGTCCTGTCTGCCCTATGTACACGCTATTGCATTCGGAACAATGAATTTCGTATACGCCGGATTTTTTAATGGGATCGATTTTGTCTTTGGCATTAAACAATATGTTGGCCAACTTAGAGGAGGGTTTAAATGCAACCTGAAGATTTTGCTTTCGAAGGACATTTGCGATGTGTTCGCTTGTTTTGCCAAAATATGTCAGGGAGATGAAAGTTTTGTCTGAATTTGAGGTTTTCGGATAAATTTGGGCCATTGCGAATTGGGTTCGTTTATTATTGATAATGTTTTGGATGAGTTTTGTTGGGAAACCATTCTCTGTAGCGATTGAAATGATGGTACTTAATTCTTTGATTCTCTTTTCTGTGGAAAGGGGGATTGAAAAGGCTCGATGTATCATTGAATGATAGGCCGCTAATTTGTGTGTTATCGGGTGAAATGATGAATACGAGATTGTAGAGTTAACATTGGTGGGTTTTCTGTATATATCAAATTCTATTTTGTTGTTTTTGTGAATCAGAGTAAGGTCTAAGAAGTTTATTTTGTTGTCGGTTTCTACCTCGATGGTGAATTTAATTTTGGGATGAACGTTGTTTATTAGGTTGAGTAATTGACGTGTTGTACCATTAAAACACGCTATTACGTCATCGACATATCTATACCAAAATGAAATATGTTTTTTGGAGAAATCTAGTTTGAAGATTTTTTCTTCGATAGTTGACATGAATAGATCGGCTAAAAGGGGACTTAATGGCGATCCCATTGCTAGACCTGATGTTTGCTGATAGTAAGTGTTATTAAATTTGAAGTAATTTTGATTAACACATGTTTCCAGGGCTTCATAAAGTTCAGATTTTATAAGATGATGACAATTAGCTTTATCAATTAAATTTTGTATGATTTCGAGACACTCTTTAGTAGGTATATTAGAAAACATACTACTCACGTCAAAAGATACGAGTTTGGAGTTTATTGGGGTTGTTATTTGTTTGAGGAGTTCCGAAAGGGCGAGTGAATTTTTTACAGAATATTTTGGGGTAAATTTGGTGTATTTTTTGAAAAGAGTATTCAGTTTAATTGCCAAAACTCTTGCTACACTGTTAATATAGGAGACAACTGGTCTAATGGGAGAATCGGGTTTGTGAGTTTTAATGAAACCATAGAGTCTGGGAGCTGTGGGATTCTGATTTATGATTTTAAATTTCTCAAATTCGGAGAACAAAGTTGTAATATTTTTTAAGAGACTTCTAATTTGAAATTGGAATTTTTGTGTAGGATCCTTTTTCAAGGGAGTTAGTTGTTCTGTTAAAATGAAAGAGTTCATTTTATTAATGTACTGTTCTCTTTCCAGGACGACTATCGAATTGGATTTATCGGCTTTTGTAAGGACTAAAGAATTGGACTCAATTTTTGTTTTTATCGATTTGATCACTGCGGAGTCTGTGGTAGAATTACGGGCGTACGATTTTATATGATCGGCTATTTTGGCTCGGGGTATAAGAGGTTCTTGCACTTTTTTTAGCGCGATTTCTGACTCTACAATTATTGTGGATTTATCGGATTTGTTATTGATGAATGGGGTGTAGTTGGGGTTTTGGGAAAGAAAAGATTGTTCAATAGGACTGAAGATAACTTTTGAGAAGTTGATAAATTTAGACACTAGATTCGGTTTTGACATTACTTTTTGAGGTTCGGACTTTTTGTTCTTTACGAGAACGGATAGTTTCTTAGAGAAAAAAGTTAAGCAGCCATCACATAAATATTTTTTGTCATGACGTGATGTGATCTGACTTCTAACAAGTCGTGAAATATCTGTAATATATACGTAATGTCCTTTAACCCCCTCTTCTAAATATATTAAATTTACATGTATCTCCCTAGTCTCATTAGTATGAAAAATCGGTCCTACAACGTCATGCTGTTTAGATTTAAAATTAAATTCTAAATCATAAACGTTAATACTAATGTTATTCATCTGTTTAAATTTAGAACTGTCCTTAATTTTAAGCGGGAAATCTAGTCTGTCATATTTTAAAATTGAAGAAAAGTGGGGATATGATCCCGGGCGATGAGGATTTTCATTCGCGGGGTGTAATACGGATACAATGCTCCATAAAAAGCAAAACTCATCGTCATTCTAAATATTGATACATGCTTTCCTATTCCTAATCTCTCTCGGTAGTTCAATAAATGATGATCCACGTATAGGTTTATATTTATTTAAATTAATTTTGAAATGGGAAATCTCCCCTAGTGACCAACCCGAATCTTTCTCCTGAAACTCACCGCATTTAGTTTTAATGTTGGCGCACATACTGTCATAAATTTCTACAAAGTTACTCATGCTAGGTGTAATTTCGCAATATTTTGTACTAAATGATTTTAATTCACCAGCTGTATTTTTTTCATTGACATGAATACCGAAGAGTTCAATATTAAACTTGATACCTGAATTATATGATTTGATAACGTTTTCAAGCACGCTACTAACAGTACCCCTCGAATTGCTTAGAAAACTGATTATATCAATACCTGAACCGTTAATGCGATAGCTATCCTTTTCTTAAAAATACAAGAAATTTCAGTAATACCAGGGGTATGAATGGCTCTCTTATGGGAAAATTTTTGATAGAAGTTTTAATTCGAAGTACTCATTATAGATGGCTTGGTCGCTTAAATTAATTGATAGATGGCACTAAGCACCCAAAATCTCTAGTAAATAACTAGTGTTGTTTACATTTATATCAGATTTATATTAGCAAAATGTCAACCAGCGACAAGTATCTAAAGTCAATCAGTTTAAAGATGATGTGGCCAATGTGTCAAATATTCATTCGTTATATTTTGTCGATTTGTCGATTATGTGAAGTGTTATATATGCGGTTAAGGAATTTTACAGCCAGGGTAGCAATATAAACTACCCTTTAGATCCGACCCTAAAAGCGCGGGTGTCTCAATATGAGAGGGATTGGAACATGTGTTAACAATATAAGATGGTAATAAACCCAAAACAAAGTTCTTCACCCAAAACAAATAGACTCTCTCTTTTCCTGCCACCACATCGAAGAATATATCGTCTCTGCAAGACATTATTAGTGCAAGACTCTTGAAAATAATTCTCCGTACATTAGTTATAATCTAGATTGAAACGTAAGTGTGTATATATATATATATATATATATATATATATATATATATATATATATATATATATATATATAGATGTTTTTCGTTATTTGTCGATTTGTCGTATGCGGTTAAGGAATTTTACAGCCAGGGTAGCAATATAAATTTGACCATTCTTACAACTACCCTCGAGATCCGACCCTAAAGGGGTTGCGCGGGTGTGTCAATATGAGAGGGATTGGAACATGTGTTAACAATTTAGGAAGGTATATAAACCCAAAACAAAATTATGGACTCTCTCTTTTGCTGCCACCAGCATCCAAGAATATATTGTCTCTGCAAGATAATATTAGTGCACGACTTTTGAAAATTTTTCTTAGTACATTAGTGATAATCTAAATTCAGAGGTAAGTGAGCATGTTTTTACTGTATTTAACATGATTGGTTTATTAGCATCATATCCCTTACTTTCAGACAATGGATTCCATAATTTTCCGATGTGTTGTTCCTGGTTGTGGAAGTCATATGAAGGATGACCCTCCACAAAGTTTCTTTTCTTTAACAACAAATTTGTAAATTTTGGAAAAATGGGGAATAAACATGAATATACTAGATGTTGTGCATAAACCTCTAACCACTCGTGCACATTATAGAATTTGTGAGAAACACTTTGAGGATTCATGTTTCCAAACACCTGCGAAGACTAAACTGAATCGAAAAGTTATTTCAACAATTTTAAATTTTGAACCTGGTATGTCTCCATTAATATTATTATTTTGTGTATATATACTATCATAATCGTTTACATTATAATGTTGTTATGTATATAGCTGTAATATTGCAAGAGGAGATTCACAATATCAAAGAAGCTGTTTCTGGTGATTCATATAATACATCTTTACCTGGACCTTCTAAAAACCCAATATCCCCCCAGTCTGCACAAGCTGAACCAAATGTTGAGCATCTGGCCACACCAGATGTTTCCAATATTCAAGAAATGGGAATTTCAAGCAGTTTCATGTTTTTTTTTTTAGATGTTATATATATATGTTGTATTGTTTTCTCGGGGATTCCGCGTTGATGCTGAGGGTTGGCTCTGATGCGCACCATCATCCCAAACAACTAGCATCTGTAGTCAACACTCTTACCACCCGATCCAAAAGACTAGCCGACCAGCTTAACTTACCGAAAGAATTGAGGAACTTACGAGAAGCTCTTTCTTCAAATGGATATCCAAACAGCCTAATATCCAGAGCTTTCCGTCGTACAGAGAACAGTAGCCAAAGAACTGAAGAACGCCAGAAACCCGTTAGCACAGCATACCTACCATATGTTCATGGATCAACTGACAAAATCGCCAGAATACTTAAAAGACACAACATCGACACCATTTTCAAACCTAACCAGAAAATATCCTCCATGCTACGCAGCGTTAAAGACACCATCCCGTTAGAATCCCATGGAATTTAGGAAATACCTTGCGGAACATGTGAACAAACCTACATTGGACGTACCAATAGAAAAATATCTGCTAGGATTCAAGAACATGTAGTTTCAACCAGACACAGAGACAAAGTTTCATCGGCACTTGTCCAACACACAAACACCGGTCACTGGATGGATTTTAGAAATTCAAGGACTGTTGCACAGATTAGCCACGAAATGTCACGAGTATACAAAGAAGCCATAGAGATAGAAAAACGAGACTACTGCATGAACACGAGAGACGATTCCTTGAGACTGCCCCCAGCATGGCGACCGATCATATCCACCCTCAAAATGCAATCCCAGACACCCCAGACTCATGTACGACCAACAAGACAAACAAACAACCGAACCGAAGCACCGCACACAACGCGCATGACCCGAAGCCAGACAGCTATAAGTAGTCGCATCGCACGAACGAGCTCTCAGTATGCGTCTAACGGTTGACCCGCAAGGACGCATATATCTCTTGAGAATGGCGAATGTTAGTTCGCCGAAACGTCGAGAATCCGGTTCTTTTCAGAGCCAACCCTCAGCATCAACGCGGAATCCCCGAGAAAACAATACAACACATAACTAAAATAAAACTCAGAATTGGTAAAACCATACTACTTTATAGATAATCGCAATCGAATATTATCTATAAAGTAGTATGGTTTTACCAATTCTGAGTTTTATTTTAGTTTAAGTTTAGCTTAGAATTTGGCTGATCCACTTAAGTTTTCACAGTCAATATTTATAGAGGTTTAGATAGCTAGGTCAAGAACAACCATCAACCACAACTGCGCCAGACAAGATCAGACGGTAAATAGGTCAAGCAAGACTGGAACAGATTAGGCAAGAGCAGACAAGATCAAGCAAGACTGGAGCAGATCAGGCAGGACCAGACAAGACAGTGCAAAACCATAGAAGCCATTTGGCTGGGGTTTTAAAACTAATCATCTCCTGAAACTAAACAGGACTCCTAACAGGACACTGCACGGTGCAGACTTAAAAAACATCTCAAGACCCTAGACCTAGAGGAAGATTCTGCAGATTCTGCAGCTCAGCAGAGAAAACCCTATGTAGAGGAAACCCTGGGTAATTGGTTGCCGAGAGAGATGTTACAAGCCCCGATGAAACAAGACTAAAATGAGACTAGAAATGAGACTAGAAATCCGATGAAACCAGAGACTAGAAACAAACCCGACGAGACTAGAAACAAACCCTACGGCGCTAGATACATGAGACTAGAAACAAACCCTACGGGGCTAGATACATGAGACTAGAAACAAACCCTACGGGGCTAGATACATGAGACTATAAACATGAGACTAGATACATAAGGCAAGAAACAAGTCCTACGAGACTAGATATATGAGACTAGACAGATATTTACATAGACGTGACGCGACTAGGAACTAGATACATGGAACTAGACATATGAGGTTAGGGGTATTAGAAATAATAAGTCGGCTCTAGCAGGGATATGGTGGAAAATCTGGTATCAGAACAACTCTAGCATGCATCCTAATAGATGGGATAAAACCAGACTAGATTAGATATTATCATACCAGCTAAGACTGGATAAGACTAAACTGAACTGGATTTGCTAAAACCGCACAACGCTGAATTAAAATAGATAATTATGGAGGCTTTCTTTAACACTAATCCCTCTAATTATATGTAGAAGAAATTTAAATTATAGGTTTTTATGAAATATTTAGAGATGTTGCGTAAGAAAATTTAATCGTCACAGGAAATGATAAGAAACGATGCGTAGTTTCCTGTTTATCGCTATACATTCAGATGTTAGAACGTTTTAAATAATTATTAGTTCTAAACTAGACCCCATCACGGCAAGTCGATATCAAGATTAAAAAATGTTCTCTTGCAGTAAATGTCTAAAAGTTTTTACAAGAAAAGATGCTCTTTTCCGGCATTCGAAAGTCTGCGGTGTAAATGAAATAGTGGATTATAAATGTGAAATTTGTAATTTACTATTTACAAGAGATAATTATAAACACCATATGAAAAAATATCATAATATCATATAGACTTAATAAAGTCGGATCACAGCCGGAATATATAAACATATTCAACCCTTCCGGAGCTCTATAAAAAAGTCCCAAAAGACCCATTAGTTTTTATATGGCCCCGGAAGGGTTGAATATGTTTATATATTCAGGCTGTGTTCCGACTTTATTAAGTTTATTTAATATGAAACTCATTTAATCAAATACTTTTTTGAGTTTATAGTGTAATTACAATGAGTCTGTAAAAATTAAGCAAATCAAACCGGAACAGTATCATACACTTTTAAGTTTCTATCAGACTGAGAAAACTAAAAAAATCAGACTAAACAAATAGAATTACTCTTCTACAACGTTCATAATTATTTTGTTGGTGTAGAGAAAACTTTCTAGAATTTTGATTTTGAAAATGACGTCGGGCGGATGTAGCACGACCTTCCACTTCCTGTAAAGTTTTTAGAAAATCCTACGTATCTATGGCTAAGTAAATGTTTTTAAAATTTCGTATTAAATTATGAAAGTCAATTGCTCAGAGAGTATTACCGTTACCTGGCACCATTTTCTATTTTACACAGCATTTCGTTTACTCCAAATTTAACATTTGCTTGAATTACCATAACAAGATTAATAAACAAAAATCTATAAAACGTAATTTTGCATCTATCTAAGTATTACTAACTACCAAATCCATCTAGATTTGATAATGATAATATTTCAGATTTCTTTCCAGACCAACAATCTAGACCAACTAATATTGTTATAATTTTAGATTTCCTAGAATACTACATATTATCTTAATTAAAGAGATAACTAGTCAAAATATAGATAACTAGATATTATATATGATATTATATAGATAATATTGATTGTGTATAGATAATTGTAAGAATATTACTGTATGTGGATATAACCTGCCTGCTTCTTATTGGAATTTTTGTTTGTAAAACATCTATTTCTGCTCTACTTAAATAGAAACTACCTTGGAAGGTCGTTTAAAGTGATTTATAAATAAAATTCGAATAAATTACAGCAGCGGACTCTCCAACAACAACTAAAATGTTTAAACAATGAAGATTTTATTACCTTTTTTATTTAATAAAACTCTGGTTTTCAATATTTAACGTGAAATTTAGTTAGATTCAGAATACAGTAAAAGTTAACATATATCGGGTGTGTCAGAACTCCACCTACAAACTTTCAGGGCTGATTCTATGATCCAAAATAAGCATGACACTCTTAATACAAATAACGTCAGAAACGCTTTACCAAAGCTTTACAAAAAAAGTTTTATCAGCAACACAAGCAATGGGGTGGAATTTATTGAAAAAAATTACAAACATAAAAAGAACAATTGTACTATTTACAAAAATTGTTCAAAATTTCGCCTCCCCGTGTTCAATGCACAGCCGACATTGCTGCAATAAAAAATGATGAACGCGTCCAAAAACGGCAGACATGTTTCTAACTGTTCGACATGGTTTAGTTACGCGTGACAGTATCTCCTAACTGTTTTGAGTGGAGTTTCGTACACCATGATTTTCACATGACCCCATAAAAAATCCAAGAGATTCAGATATGGGGATCCATTTCCATTTGTCAGGATACCTCGCATAGATACATGCACGGGTCTGACGAGTAAAATGTGCTGGTGCACCGTCATGCATAAACCACATTTCATGTCTCAGTTACACCGACCGGGTCTAATCCATTGAGGAAGTCATTTTCCAGAAAATTTGTATAAGACGCCCGCGTTAAGCGATCCGGCAACACAAATGGACTTATCAAATAGTTGCCAACAATCCTACACCAAACATTAATTGAAAATCTGTATTGATAACCTCTACCATGTTCATTGCGTGAGGATTTTCTTCAGCCCACAAGTGCATGTTATGGCAATCGAATATTCCCTCCTTTGTAAACGAAACCTCATCGGTAAAAAGTATCAGCTCTGGAAACCGTTCATTCTGTTGTGTGCTGTAGAAGAACCACCTACAAAACTGTACTCGTGGAGCAAAGTCATTACAATTCAGTGCCTGGACTTTGTGAATTCTAAAAGGGTGTAAGACATGTTCGCGAAGAACTCGCTACACTGTTGAAGCGCTGGTTCCAAGTTGGTGTACTAGAGTTCGAACACTAGTTCTCAGCTTATTGGCAACAGCATCCAAGACATTTTCCTCTAATGCCACAGTACAAACCGTTCTATCACGCCCTATATCTGTCATAGAACTCTCAAATTTTCCAAGTTCTCGAAGACGTCGATGAATTGCTGCAAAAGCTATATGATGAGGTTGCTGTCTATTCAGAAAACGTTGTCCATAAATCCTTGCAGCTGTTCGACCGTTGCCGGTAGCAGCATCATAAGTTAAATGTATATATGCCAGTTCTTCGAAAGAATACATTTTTAAAACACTATTGGGCTGATTTATGAGCACAAAACACAATTTTCAATAAACAAAAAGTGGACATATGATATTCTTAAAGCAAAGGTACAGTTTATTGGGCTTTTATCGCAATGGGAAAGAAACACCGATTATTTTTTTGTTTAAATTAATTGCTTCATATTATGTTTTATGTATTATTATCCATTTTTAACGGAATTGTATTTCCGTGTTTTTGTCGAGTATTATTCGTAATTTTGGACCTAAGGCTAAGAAATCTAGGATATCTTTGGGGATATCTGTATTGGAGCCATTGGTGATCCATTTGCTTCTAATTTCTTTTATGCTATCTTCTTGTTCTTGGCTTCTTATGGAGGTGTTGGTCGTCCATTGGGGGACGTTATGTCTCAACAGGGTGAGATGTTTAATTTTCTTTTGTTGTGTTGTTTTCATGGTCCCAAACATCTTGTTGTAATCTCTTTTCATCCAGTAACATAGTTGGTTGTATGCATTTTTGTCGATGGTGTTGGCTACGGAGTGTAGTTCTCTATTCATCTGATCGGTTAATGAAGCGATCGTCCAATGAACTGAGTGAATTTCAAGTTTAAGGAGGTCAAGCTTGAAACGGGAGATGGTCTTATCTAAAATAAATTTGAATGGGGACTGGGCTGTTTCAATCGTATACATACACTTCATGTATTGTTGGATGTGTCTTGGGACTAGGTGTCGCCTCCTGCACTCCAGCAGGAAAATCTTGTGGTTGTGAAACTTGGCTAGCTTAATATTGATCTTCGTTAACTCTTTAATCTTAGTGGTGGTTATTATTCCGTGTTTTGAGGTTATGTTGTTAAAAAACCCCATACTCGTTGGAAGATATGTGGATGATATTGAAAAACTATTTTATTGACTCCTCAGGGAAACACTATTATTGGAAGGGTAACTTCGTAGGGAGGAGGTTCTTTGTGTTAAAAACAAAATTACGATTTAATCATCGACGTTTCGCCTTTATTAATTTAGGCCTCTACAGTCTGTTTACAGGATGCTAGAACGGAACAATACTTGCTTATTTTATCAATTCTTAAATAATCGATTCCTCTTGCCTATCGTCTAACACTACAAATTAATGACATTAATAACATTAACAATTAAAAATTACAAATTAAAAAGTTAAAACTTAAGAACATGTTTCTTATACATGTGGTAGTCATCATTAAATGTTAGCAACCAAAATTCCTTCTAATATTTTACCATAATTTACGGAACTTTAATGTATATAGGCTGCACACATTCCTTTTGTGACAACACACACCAACACATAATTAATATAACTCATCAATATTATAAAATTGCCAACATCTAATCAATATGAGTTGGATTAATCAGATTAGTGTATATGCTGCTGAGGCCCGCTGTGTCCATTTTATCGTTTATACAATTGTTGGTCCTTTTTATGAACCACATTTCCGAAAATAGTCGTTTTTTTAAATTTTCTTCAGTGTAAAATTTTTGCATTTTGCAAATCAAATTTGTGGCCAGTAGTTATGGCATGGTTGGCCAATGCTGTCTTAGGCTGTTGGGATTTATTAAATGGTCTGCAATCTAATCTGTGTTGGGCAATGCGGGCTGATAGTCTTTGTTTTGTTTGGCCGACATACGAAGAAGGGCAGTTTGAGCAATTTATTTTGTATATTAGGTTACTGCTATCCAAAGTGGGTGTACTATCTTTTAGTTTCGAGAATAGGTTGCAAATAGTATTTTTGTTGTAGAAAAACAGTTTTGTGCCCTCATTTTCAAACAGTCTCCTGAAGTTATGGTTCATTTTTTGTACATTAATGAGCTTTTTGTATATCACTGGTTGGTTGGATATGAGATTAGATTTAGTGCGGGTTGCCCTGTTGTTGAGCACTCTTCTTATTACATAGGTCTATGTAGGGGTCACCTAATCTCATATCCAACCAACCAGTGATATACAAAAAGCTCATTAATGTACTAAAAATGAACCATAAGTTCAGGAGACTGTTTGAAAATGAGGGCACAAAACTGTTTTTTTACAACAAAAATACTATTTGCAACCTATTCTCGAAACTAAAAGATAGTACACCCACTTTGGATAGCAGTAACCTAATATACAAAATAAATTGCTCAAACTGCCCTTCTTCGTATGTCGGCTAAACAAAACAAAGACTATCAGCCCGCATTGCCCAACACAGATTAGATTGCAGACCATTTAATAAATCCCAACAGCCTAAGACAGCATTGGCCAACCATGCCATAACTACTGGCCACAAATTTGATTTGCAAAATGCAAAAATTTTACACTTTGAAGAAAATTTAAAAAAACGACTATTTTCGGAAATGTGGTTTATAAAAAGGACCAACAATTGTATAAACGATAAAATGGACACAGTGGGACTCAGCAGCATATACACTAATCTGATTAATCCAACTCATATTGATTAGATGTTGGCAATTTTGTAATATTGATGAGTTATATTAATTATGTGTTGGTGTGTGTTGTCACAAAAGGAATGTGTGCAGCCTATATACATTAAAGTTCCGTAAATTATGGTAAAATATTAGAAGGAATTTTGGTTGCTAACATTTAATGATGACTACCACATGTATAAGAAACATGTTTTTAAGTTTTAACTTTTTAATTTGTAATTTTTAATTGTTAATGTTATTAATGTCATTAATTTGTAGTGTTAGACGATAGGTAAGAGGAATCGATTATTTAAGAATTGATAAAATAAGCAAGTATTGTTCCGTTCTAGCATCCTGTAGAGGCCTAAATTAATAAAGGCGAAACGTCGATGATTAAATCGTAATTTTGTTTTTAACACAAAGAACCTCCTCCATACGAAGTTACCGTTCCAATAATAGTAAAATCACTATGTTTTTATCACACTTAAGTGTGGTAAAAACATAGGTAAACTAACGTTTTTAAATTTTGCTTTAACTCAAAAAATATCAATTTTGACAAAATCGATTTTCTCGCATTTCGTCGTTTCCGCGGTCTAGACTCCCCGTGTCGATGGTATTTCTGAACAGAAAGCTTTCTATGCCATATTATATACATTTTTAGACTAAATGTCTAAAAAGTTGCTAAAAAACATCACGTGATTAATTCCTTCTTGTAATTTAGCCTTCTTTGAACTTCCTACAGCAATTGCAGTCCTTCTTAATTCATAGTTTGCCTTCGTCATGCAGCAATGCTGTGGTTTTTAAGAAGGTGGATGGAATTTCCTCTTCCCAACTACAGCATCGCAATCATCTTCCTCTTTGGTCTTAAGTCTCTGTTAGGAAGATAGTTTCTCTAGAATATTAGACAAACATCCTTTTCTTATTAATAAATCCTAGTATTTCCCAGATTTTCTTAGACCTGTAAACTTTTTTTCTCTTTTTTTATGAGGAAGTAGCAAGCACTAGAGCTAAGTTGTGAAGTGGCCCCTTTGGAATTCACGAACATCTCGGTACCGGTTTTTTGCATGTCGTCAGGATGCAGCTGTCTTTCTTCTGTCACGCATTTGTTGCCTTGCATCCAAAATTTCACATCATATGCTTAGGGGTTCAGGCATTTTGTCAGATGGCTTGTCACTGGCTTTCGGTCTGGCACGTTTGTATGCCTCTTTCATGCTGCTAATGTTTCTTATCAGAACATATGTTGCTGTCCATTTATTTTCGGAATTTAACATGACCTCCAACAGTGTCTTTACTCCTAGTTCTGTTTTTGTCTTCGCTGTCCAGAATCCACCTTTCACAATCGAAGACAGTGTGCGACGCATCGTCCGTTTGTCCACAGTAGGCAAACAGACTGTCAGAGGCCCTGAGAATATTGCGTGATATCGCATCCCTGCGCGCTGAACGCTTGGGTGCTAAGTTCATCTCCCCATACTAGCGTTCAACCCAAATTCCCACTTGTGGGATTAAGAATTTTGTCCACTGTCCGTTTGTATAGTATGTCCAGTGTTTTTACCACTCATGGAAAAGATATCAATTTTGCTAAGTTCTATCTTCTGCCCGCAGTTCCGCTTTTTGTTCAGTTTTGTCCTTTCATTTACTAACAGTTCTATGTATGGATAAATTATAGTTGGGTTGATATTTGTGTGATAACTTTTAGGCAAATTTCAATTCCTTGAGGGAATTGGGTTATAAAAAATATTATTTTAGCCGCTACAGTTTATTACAAAATATTAATATTTAATGTAAGAATATTCGATTTTTTTCAAATAATTTTACACCTAGAAAACACCTAGAAAAAAAACAAATGTTCCCTTTAAAAAATATTCAACAGTTCTGCAAATAGACTCAACACAAATGCACTAACAGGGTGAAATTTAACGTTATAAACTATTAAATAATAATTAAATATTGAAACTATTAAATAATAATTAAAATAAATATTTAATATTAAATAATAAAAAAGAAAAAAGTTTCTATTATATAGTGTTTAAAATAAAACTCAAATTTGAGCATCAAAGAAAACTGTTGGATAGGAGTAAATAGTAGCACAATATTTGTAATATTTTTCTGCCATAAGTTCGTTCAGTCAATTGCTGTCTCAGTATAGTCTGTGCATTACATATAATTAGTAGTGTAATAATTTTCATAATATACATTTGAATGTAACAGTATAAAAAAACCTTTAAAAAACCTGGCAGTATACATTTAAATACATCATATAGAAATATTACATTTTGCTTTTAAGCTGCCTTATGCATTATTACCAAAATTGTAAACAGGATACATTGGATTGTAATTAGTATTATTAATCCGAGTATATTCGTTATCGCCAGAATCTCTAATATTATTTGTGCCAAACTTAGTCTCTTCAAATACTAAAACATAAAATAAAAATTATATTTAACATAGATGTTTAATAGGCTTTGTTACCAGAAGTATACAACCCTCCTTGGTTGGACCAACCAACATTTCCTCCATTTGTACCATAATCTGGAGGTGTTTGAGATGGTGGTGGAGCTGATGGAGCACCAGCTAGTCCACTTAATGGATTTGTTCCAATCATTATTGGAATTTTTTTGACTAGATTTTGATGAAAACCTGATACTACCACCTCTATCTGAAATTTACAAAATTTATTAAACCATTCCCACATAAACCATACAAAGAGTCAGATTATTATCTCTTCTTGTCAATTATTTTCTTATTTAGACTTAATTGAGTTTCTGTATTGCAGATAATCATCATGAAACGGCCGCTTTCATCCACTTTTGGATATATTTCAGATAATACTTACATGTAATTCATAGTCTAAATCTATTAAACCACAATTAGCCAAATTAGAAGATGGCAACGATGGCAAAACCATTGGTTGATTCCAAGTTTTCGATTCGTGTCCTGGAACAGGACCAACTTGTATACTTTCTAAAACGACGTAATCTTTTTTCGATTCTCTTCTAGGTGATTGTGAAGTGTAAGTAACGACTTTTTGGAAAAGGAACTTCACGCTGGACACTTCAACGTTTGAGATATTATCAACTTCAGCCAGGATTGGAATTGTTTGTCCTGGCACAAAACCTCTACAAGGTAGATTAACTACGCAAGTTAATGGTCCGGATTTGCACCAGCAACAACAGAAGAATTTTTCCATAACAACCCTTTGTGGATCCTTTAAATTAAAAAATATAGTAAAAGCTAACGGCGGCAAATATTGGAGTTTTGTACCCTGAGGGTTGGATTTAAGTTCAAGTCAACTGGCGACAGGACTGTAAATGCCACTTTGGTTTCTTGGTCGAATTTCCATGGCCTATCCAAGACAACTTTAACTGTATATCTAGAACCAAATGCCAAATAGACAGAAATATCAACATATATTTATTACTAAATAGTTATATAATTATATTGTTTCCTTGAGAGAATCCCACATGCAATTTAAAATTGTCCGCCCGCACCAAAAATAATTCTGTTTCCTACAAAACATGAGACAACTGCTAAATATAGAAATTGAGAATAGAAATAAAATGTCTCGAATCAAATTTCCAGATTCTTCTCAAAGTAGTCAGGCAAATCTTAATTGGCGCAAAACATTCTTAGATGAATCATTCAAGTCATTAGTTATATAAACATTGTTATATTCATCGTATTGTAAACTAAACATTTTATCATAATATATAAATTTTAAATTATTTTATTACCTGACATGGCCGAATTCTCCTTCAAACGACGATGGTAAAGTAGGAGGAAGGACGCAAGTAAAAGGATAAACTTGTTGGCCGGCCGGCAATTCGGTTTCCCCGCCGCCCGAATTTCCCACCAAATAGTAATTTATCTTGAAATATTCCTCGTGGCCCTTCAACTCGATTCTCTCGTTTTCCGTTTGGTTCTCATTGTTGGTCACAGATTCCTCGATTGTCCAACCGGTATTCGACTCACCTTTAAATGTTATGTGAATACCTACGAACAAACCACACAATCATCCTCCAACGAAACAAAATTCCGCAACAACACATTTATTTCGCACATTGCACTTAATTATATTCGCTTTTGAAGGTTATAGTTTTCTATCACAAAAACGAAAACTAATTTCAAAATGTGTGTTTATATTTCCTAATAGATTTGTTTAGTCCAGACTAATATTAAATTAGACTAGATAAGACAAGTAAAGAAAGACAAATAAAACTATGATTATATGAACAATGTATTTTAAATTATGAGGAAAAGAAAAGCATAAACAAATATATCCTATAGCTAAGTATAGTTAGGCAGGCGAAAAGGGTTTAGTCTTGTCTATTCTTATCCAGTGTGGTCTAGTGTTGCATAATCCTGCCTAGTTCTGTTATGTCTTTTCTTTTCTAGTCCAGTCTTGTTTAGTCTTGTCTGGTCCTGCCTGGTCTTGTCTGGTCCTTTCTGTTCTTGTCTGGCCTTGTCTAGTCTTGCCTAGTCTTGTCAAATCTTGTTTAGCCTTGTCTTGTCTCCTCTGGTCTTGTCTGGTCTGTTCTTGTCTGGTTTCGTCTGGTATTGTCTGGTTTTGTTTAGCCATGTATTGTATTCTCCAGTCTTGTCTAGTCTTGTCTGGCCTTGTCTATGCTTCTCTAAACTAGTCTAGGCAGGCCCAGTCTTGCAAGGTCCTGTCTTGTCTAGTCTTGTCTAGTCTAGTCTTGTCTAGTCTTGTCAAGTCTTGTCAAGTCTTGTCAAGTCTTGTCTAGTCTTGTCTAGTCTTGCCTAGTCTTGTCTATTCTTGTCTTGTCTAGTCTTGTCTAGTCTTGTCTAGTCTAGTCTTTTCTAGTCTTGTCTAGTCTTGTCTAGTTTTGTCTAGTCTTGTCTTGTCTAGTCTTGTCTAGTCTTGTCTAGTCTTGTCTAGTTTTGTCTAGTTTTGTCTAGTCTTGTCTAGTCTTGTCTAGTCTTGTCTAGTCTTGTCTAGTCTTGTCTAGTCTTGTCTAGTCTTGTCTAGTCTTGTCTAGTCTAGTCTTGTCTAGTCTTGTCTAGTCTTGTCAAGTCTTGTCAAGTCTTGTCAAGTCTTGTCTAGTCTTGTCTAGTCTTGCCTAGTCTTGTCTATTCTTGTCTTGTCCAGTCTTGTCTAGTCTTGTCTAGTCTCATCTAGTCTCGTCTAGTCTCGTCTAGTCTTGTCTAGTCTTGTCTAGTCTTGTCTAGTCTAGTCTTTTCTAGTCTTGTCTAGTCTTGCCTAGTCTTGTCTATTCTTGTCTTGTCTAGTCTTGTCTAGTCTTGTCTAGTCTTTTCTAGTCTTGTCTAGTCTTGTCTAGTCTTGTCTAGTCTTGTCTAGTTTTGTCTAGTCTTGTCTTGTCTAGTCTTGTCTAGTTTTGTCTAGTCTTGTCTAGTCTTGTCTAGTCTTGTCTAGTCTTGTCTAGTCTTGTCTAGTCTTGTCTAGTCTTGTCTAGTCTTGTCTAGTCTTGTCTTGTCTAGTCTTGTCTAGTCTTGTCTAGTCTTGTCAAGTCTTGTCAAGTCTTGTCTAGTCTTGTCTAGTCTTGCCTAGTATTGTCTATTCTTGTCTTGTCTAGTCTAGTCTTGTCTAGTCTCATCTAGTCTCGTCTAGTCTTGTCTAGTCTTGTCTAGTCTTGTCTAGTCTTGTCTAGTCTAGTCTTTTCTAGTCTTGTCTAGTCTTGTCTAGTCTTGTCTAGTCTTGTCTAGTCTTGTCTAGTCTTGTCTAGTCTTGTCTAGTCTTGTCTAGTCTTGTCTAGTCTTGTCTAGTCTTGTCTAGTCTTGTCTAGTCTTGTCTAGTCTTGTCTAGTCTTGTCCAGTCTTGTCCAGTCTTGTGTAGTCTTGTCTTGTCTAGCCTTGTCTAGTCTTGTCTAGTCTTGTCTAGTCTTGTCTAATCTTGTCTAGTCTTGTCTAATCTTGTCTAGTCTTGTCTTGTCTAGTCTTGTCTAGTCTTGTCTAGTCTTGTCTAGTCTTGTCTAGTCTTGTCTAGTCTTGTCTAGTCTAGTCTAGTCTTATCTAGTCTTGTCTAGTCTTGTCTAGTCTTGTCTAGTCTTGTCTAGTCTTGTCTAGTCTTGTCTAGTCTTGTCTAGTCTTGTCTAGTCTTGTCTAGTCTTGTCTAGTCTTGTCTAGTCTTGTCTAGTCTTGTCTAGTCTTGTCTAGTCTTGTCTAGCCTTGTCTAGTCTTGTCTAGTCTTGTCTAGTCTTGTCTAGTCTTGTCTAGTCTTGTCTAGTCTTGTCTAGTCTTGTCTAGTCTTGTCTAGTCTTGTCTAGTCTTGTCTAGCCTTGTCTAGTCTTGTCTAGTCTTGTACAGTCTTGTCTAGTCTTGTCAAGTCTTGTCTAGTGTAGTCTTGTCCAGTCTTGTGTAGTCTGGTCTAGTCTTGTCTTGTCTAGCCTTGTCTAGTCTTGTCTAGTCTTGTCTAGTCTTATCTAGTCTTGCCTAGTCTTGTCTAGTCTTGTATAGTCTTGCCTAGTCTAGTCTAGTCTTGTCTAGTCTAGTCTAGTCTTGTCTAGTCTTGTCTAGTCTTGTCTAGTCTTGTCTAGTCTTGTCTAGTCTTGTCTAGTCTAGTCTAGTCTAGTCTAGTCTTGTCTAGTCTTGTCTAGTCTTGTCTTGTCTAGTCTTGTCTAGTCTTGTCTAGTCTTGTCTAGTCTTGTCTTGTCTAGTCTTGTCTAGTCTTGTCTAGTCTAGTCTTGTCTAGTCTTGTCTAGTCTTGTCTAGTCTTGTCTAGTCTTGTCTAGTCTTGTCAAGTCTTGTCTAGTGTAGTCTTGTCCAGTCTTGTGTAGTGTGGTCTAGTCTTGTCTTGTCTAGCCTTGTCTAGTCTTATCTAGTCTTGCCTAGTCTTGCCTAGTCTTGCCTAGTCTTGTCTAGTCTAGTCTTGTCTAGTCTTGTCTAGTCTTGTCTAGTCTTGTCTAGTGTTGTCTAGTGTTGTCTAGTGTTGTCTAGTCTTGTCTAGTCTTGTCTAGTCTTGTCTAGTCTTGTCTAGTCTTGTCTAGTCTTGTCTAGTCTTGTCTAGTCTTGTCTAGTCTTGTCTAGTCTTGTCTAGTCTTGTCTAGTCTTGTCTAGTCTTGTCTAGTCTTGTCTAGTCTTGTCTAGTCTTGCCGAGTCTTGTCTAGTCTTGTCTAGTCTTGTCTAGTCTGGTCTAGTCTTGTCTACCCTTGTCTAGTCTTGTCTAGTCTTGTATAGTTTTGTCTAGTCTTGTCTAGTCTTATCTAGTCTTGTCTAGTCCTGTCTAGTCTTATCTAGTCTTGTCTAATCTTGCCTAGTCTTGCCTAGTCTTGTCTAGTCTTGTATAGTCTTGTATAGTCTTGTCTAGTCTTGTCTAGTCTTGTCTAGTCTTGTCTAGTCTTGTCTAGTCTTGTCTAGTCTTGTCTAGTCTTGTCTAGTCTCGTCTAGTCTCGTCTAGTCTCGTCTAGTCTCGTCTAGTCTCGTCTAGTCTTGTCTAGTCTTGTCTAGTCTTGTCTAGTCTTGTCTAGTCTTGTCTAGTCTTGTCTAGTCTTGTCTAGTCTTGTCCAGTCTTATCTAGTCTTTTCTAGTCTTGTCTAGTCTAGTCTTGTCCAGTCTTGTCTAGTCTTGTCTTGTCTCGTCTTGTCTGGTCTCGTCTGGTCTCGTCTTGTCTGGTCTTGTCTGGTCTTGTCTGGACTTGTCTGGTCTTGTCTAATCTTGTCTAGTCTTGTCTGGCCCCGTCTAGTATTGTTTGTCTCGTCTTGTCTGGTTTTGTCTGGTCTTGTTTAGACTAGTTTTGTATTTTCTAATCTTGTCTAGTCATATAAGCCTTGTTTTGTCTGGTCTGCTCTTGTCTGGCCATGTCTTGCCTGTCTTGTCTTGTCTAGTCTTGTTTGTCTGGTCTTGTCTGGTCTTGTTGAAACCACCGCTCAGCAACAATCTAGGTTTATGCTCGAAGTTATGAGCAGTCTGCTGCTTGCTGGAAATTTCCCAGACATGTGGAAACGTGCAAGATTAGTTTTTCTAAACAAAGGAGACAAGCCGATTGGTACAGGCCTCTATGCTTGCTAGATGTAGCTGTAAAACTGTTGGAAGCACTTTTACTGGCAAGATTACAAAAGGAACTTGATGCCGGAATTGGATTATCCGACAGACAGTATTATGCATTTTGAAAAGGCATATCCACGACGGATGCAGTAAATGCAGTACATAAGATTGCAGAGCAGGTACATCAAGAACCAGAAAAATCTGGGCGTTAATAACTCTTGATGTGCGAAATCCTTTGAACACTGCTAGCTGGGTACTTATAATGGGTGACAAAGAGACGCATACCTCCATACCTGCTGCCTATGTTAACAAGCTATCTTAAAAACAGAAAACTGGTACTGTAAGCTCAAAGAAGACGGTAGAAGTGTAAGTCAGTTGTAGGATTCCACAGGGCTCAATAATGGGCCCCACATTATGGAATGTCCTATGTGACGACATCCGGAAGTCAAAAGTGCCAGAGGGTGCCACACTCATTGGATTTGCGGACGATTTAGCCTTGGTTGTTACCGCAAAAGATGAACACGGGATAAGGCGATAGGTATTGTAAGCAACTGGAAGAAAATTAAAACTGGCGCCTGAGAAAACTTTAGCGGTCCTGCTGAATGGACAAAGAAGACTATTGCCAATAAAATTTAAAATGGGAGAAATAGAGATAATCCCAAAACAGCAGATAGAATAGGACTTATAATTGACAAAATTTACTTTCGCTGCATATCTCTCAGAGGCTGCAGGAAAAACACTGGGTGCTATAGAACAACTAATCCCAAACGTGGGAGGACCCAAAAGTTCAAAGCGCAGACTATTGAGCAGTGTGGCACAATCGGTTATGCTAAATGGAGTGTGGGCAAACAGAATGGAAACCCGAAGAAATTAACAGACACTGGCATCCGTATAGCGTAAGATTGTTCTGTGGATATGCAGTGCATACCGTAAGGGGTCCGGGAATGCAGCTCTAGTATTCGTTGGCATTGCTCTGATCGAATTGTTTGCGAAACAAAGAGCAGAGATAAGCAAATCAGGCAACAACATACGTTCCAGACAGAAAGCCAGAAAAATCTCTTAAATGAGTGGCAGCCAAAATGGGAATATACAAAGAAAGGCCAGTGGACTAGGCTTCTCATTTCAAACATAAGCATATGGATGAATATAAAACAAGGAGAAGTGAGTTACCACTTAACACAATACCTATCCGGCCACAGTTGTTTCCAAGACTTTTTGCACCATATTGGCAGGGCAGCTGATAACACGTGAGTGAGTGTTGCAGATGGGAGAGTGACAGAGAGAAAGTTATTCAAAACGTGGGTACTCCCTTAAATGCAAGAACAATTGAGGCGTTTAGTATCAAAACCAGCCCAATCCATTGATTTTCAAAAGTTTTTTTTGCGTAGTTTGATAGGTCTTTGTCGATACTATCATACTACAAAGCGATTTGGAAGAATCCTGCTTGATTCAGTCGAAAACCGGTGTCAAAAAACGGTGTTTTTTAAATCCCAGCTCAATCCATGCTTCCATTAAAGTCCACCAGGCGCGCCACCTGCTTCTTACGCCAACATATCTGATCGCGAATTTGGCCAAATAGAAAAGAAGATAAAGAAGAATAATACAGTGATAGACCCCGAAGAATATACAGCAACTTTCGCTATCCAGGGAACCACAATTTCCTTTGCTGCAAAAGTGATTTTACGCATCACAAGTCAGTGGCATTTTAAATTTTCAGCTTCTAAATCATTTCTGTTCATCAGGAATGAAATGAAAAATAACATCAAAATAAGAAGAAGAAGAAACAAAACTATTCGGACCTTCTTTCTTCCCCTGTGGCTGTTTTATGGCGTTCCTAAGCATTCACTAAGCATTTTAGGGATCAGTGGATGTAAATCGAATCCCTCAAATCGTGAAGAACTACTTTCAACAAGAAAATAATTAAAAAGGCAAGGAATATGTTGCCAATGTGAACTCTGATAAAAATGCTTATATCTAATGACATTTTTTTATTACTTAAAATAAAAAAAGGGAGTTTTTTATTTTAAGTTATTAAGTTAATAATTCTGATTCGAAGTCTTTCAAAGTCTTTATTTCTTTTCATATCCTACCAGTAGTTTAGACCATTTTCAATATCACTGAATATTCAGAATAACAATTTATCGACATTATTTATAATACATTGGATTGAAAAATTCACTATGTTTTTACCACACTTATAATATATAAAAATGCTAAGTGATAAATATGGATATGCATATAAGTGGTAATTCAATGTAAGTATTAATTACCACGTACTAACAGTCGCAACCATCCTACTCATTATTATAATAAATTGATTAAATTAACTCACAATTTGGATTTTACCAGCTAATACGTGAATATAATTAAGATACCACATAGTTTTATGAATAGGATGGTTGCGACAGTTACTACGTGGTAATCCATACTTACATTGAATTGAAAAATTCACTTTGTTTTTTACCACACTTATATTATGTAAAAATATTATATAACTTATTATTCACAGTTATATAAATTTCTACACATATCACGACTCGAGTTTCGACGTTTGACGGTCATTTTCAAGTGACTTAACAAATTGATAAAGTTGAATATATACCCTTATAGTATATATCCACATAGTATATATCCACATAGTTTTAATTGAAATTTGAAAAGAAAGATACAAAAAACCCTCAAATTCTTGCAAACTTAGCTCAATCCAAATTACTTTTGTTCATAAATAATTATACAATACTACTAATAAAAAACAAAAAAAAGATTTAGAATCGTGCACCGAAGGTTATCCGAATGACCTTTTTATTTTTTAAAAAAATTAAGTGGGCAGAGCGTGAAATGTTTTTTTGGCTCTCCTGCAAAATTTATAAAAATGGATTGAGCTGGTTTTGATATTGATACTAAACACCTCATATAAGTGTGGTAAAAACATAGTGAGTTTTTCAATTCAATGTAATACTGTATTTATATATATATATATATATATATATATATATATATATATATATATATATATATATATATATTAGGGTGGTTCTTAACAATTTTTTCGTCTCAGAAATGCCCTCCCATGGTCCGAAAGATGAAAGATGGTCCATGGATGAAAAAATATGACGGATAACGTGACCCGATGGTTCCCTTATCAAAAACCCACTTCTAAAACCCAAAAACCGTTTTTCAGATTAAAATTGAACTGACAAGACCAGACAGACAAGACCAGACAGACAAGACCAGACAGACAAGACCAGACAGACAAGACCAGACAGACAAGACCAGACAGACAAGACCAGACAGACAAGACCAGACAGACAAGACCAGACAGACAAGACCAGACAGACAAGACCAGACAGACAAGACCAGACAGACAAGACCAGACAGACAAGACCAGACAGACAAGACCAGACAGACAAGACCAGACAGACAAGACCAGACAGACAAGACCAGATAGACAAGACCAGACAGACAAGACCAGACAGATAAAACTAGGTAGACGAAACTAGACAGACAAGATTAGACATACAAGACTAGACAGACAAGACTAGACAGACAAGACTAACCAGACAGACTAGACAGGCAAGACAAACCAGACAGACAAGACTTTATTTTTCGGAGCGTAGCTGTAGGGTATACAAGCAAGTGGTCCCTATGAAACCAACCAGGCACCCCGGGAACGGTTTTCGTATGACTTCAGAGTGTAGGTTGGGTCAGATGTGGAAACTAAGTAATTTTTTTTTAAAGATTTTTTATCTCATCCTTTTCCTTGACCGATATTATTGTTTTTATTGGTATATGGATCATATCCCAACTTTCGTTGGTGTCCAGCATATGTCCTATAATTGAGGCGTTTAGTATCAAAACCAGCTCAATCCATTTTTATAAATTTTGCAGGAGAGCCAAAAAACATTTCACGCTCTGCCCATTTCATTTTTTCAAAAAATAAAAAGGTCATTCGGATAACCTTTGGTGCACTTTTTTTTGTTTTTTATTAGTAGTATTGTATAATTATTTATGAACAAAAGTAATTTGGATTGAGCTAGGTTTCAAAAATTTGAGGGTTTTTTGTATCTTTCTTTTCAAATTTCAATTAAAACTATGTGGTATCTTAATTATATTCACGTATTAGCTTGTAAAATCCAAAGTGTGAGTTAATTTAATCAATTTATTATAATAATGAGTAGGATGGTTGCGACTGTTAGTACGTGGTAATTAATACTTAATCACGCCAGATGGATGTCGATGGCAATATATTCTTTGAAAATTTATCTTTTCAGAGAGCAATTTCAATTATCCACTCAGGATAAGAGAGGTTTGAAAGAAGTTTGTGTTTTTATTGTTTTAATTTATGTAAGAGTTTGGTTCAAATCACCCATTGCAGCATCGGCCGCAAATAACGATTTGTCATTTTTAAAACAACTTCTGAAATATGAGTCTATTGACGCAGACATATCGAAAATAGCACTTAAAAAGTTTATTAACCATCTATGGTGTTTAATACCAGAAACCGCTGCTTTAGCTTTTTTTGATGAAGAAATTTCTAATGGAATGATAGAAAGAATGGTTGCAAAATTGGTTGTGGTTGATAGTTTTGTATGTGATAAGAGAATCGTTATCCAAGCTAGAGATATTGTCAATTATAAAGACATTGAACTAGATCACTTTATAAATTCGAAATCAAAGGAATTATTTGAAAGATTTTCAATTGATATAACATTTTTTAAATATAATCCTAAGCACTGGACGAAAAATAAAAATTACATTGAAGCAAGAAATATCGTCAAAAATATCAAAGTTGTTAATTATACTGCTGAAAGGGGCATTAAGTTAGTACAGGCTTACAAAAATAGTTTCACCAAAGATACAGAACAACGACAATTCGCATTACAAGTGATAGAAGGATATAATAAATTGTATAAAGACTCTAATAAAAAACGCTATTGCAAGAATATCTTTAAAAAATGTATGAAGAAAATTTATTAAATATTATTCAAGTTAAATTTCATTAAGAAAAAACCTATTATAATATCATGTTTGTGTAATTTTAATGAATCTAAACATTGCATAGTTGTTTATTTAAAAAAAAATACGCTTTCTGTCATAAAATATTCTATGAATTCATGATGTTCTTATTATAAAACCATTGCCAAATTATTTATTTCAATGATGATTTTAAAGGAATTCATTCTAGACGGATCGTCAATACTTGATGTCTATCTGACTCCAAGGTTAGTAAAATCTTCATGACTCATGTTTTTGTAATCATTAAGTGATGAAATTTCATGTGAAAAATGTCTTATTTCTGAAATAAGACATTTTTGTTTACTTTGTTATATTTTAGAGAAATGTTCAAAATTTTGTTCGAGGTGCAATGGGAAGGCTGGAATCGCCTGACACGATTATGTGGCTTAGTTTCTCAGTAAACCTGATAATGAAGAACATTTATTGTCAATATTTATGTCCTCCTGATGGCAAAGCTGATGATTTTTACCGTCCCTAATTATGTTTTGACTGATTCTTCAATTTTAATCTGAAAAACTGTTTTTGGGTTTTAGAAGTGGGTTTTTGATAAGGGAACCATCGGGTCACGTTATCCGTCATATTTTTTCATCCATGGACCATCTTTCATCTTTCGGACCATGGGAGGGCATTTCTGAGACGAAAAAATTGTTAAGAACCACCCTAATATATATATATATATATATATATATATATATATATATATATATATATATATATATATATATATATATATATATATATATATATATACCCGATGGTTCCCTTATCAAAAACCCACTTCTAAAACCCAAAAACCGTTTTTCAGATTAAAATTGAAGAATCAGTCAAAACATAATTAGGGACGGTAAAAATCATCAGCTTTGCCATCAGGAGGACATAAATATTGACAATAAATGTTCTTCATTATCAGGTTTACTGAGAAACTAAGCCACATAATCGTGTCAGGCGATTCCAGCCTTCCCATTGCACCTCGAACAAAATTTTGAACATTTCTCTAAAATATAACAAAGTAAACAAAATTGTCTTATTTCAGAAATAAGACATTTTTCACATGAAATTTCATCACTTAATGATTACAAAAACATGAGTCATGAAGATTTTACTAACCTTGGAGTCAGATAGACATCAAGTATTGACGATCCGTCTAGAATGAATTCCTTTAAAATCATCATTGAAATAAATAATTTGGCAATGGTTTTATAATAAGAACATCATGAATTCATAGAATATTTTATGACAGAAAGCGTATTTTTTTTTTAAATAAACAACTATGCAATGTTTAGATTCATTAAAATTACACAAACATGATATTATAATAGGTTTTTTCTTAATGAAATTTAACTTGAATAATATTTAATAAATTTTCTTCATACATTTTTTAAAGATATTCTTGCAATAGCGTTTTTTATTAGAGTCTTTATACAATTTATTATATCCTTCTATCACTTGTAATGCGAATTGTCGTTGTTCTGTATCTTTGGTAAAACTATTTTTGTAAGCCTGTACTAACTTAATGCCCCTTTCAGCAGTATAATTAACAACTTTGATATTTTTGACGATATTTCTTGCTTCAATGTAATTTTTATTTTTCGTCCAGTGCTTAGGATTATATTTAAAAAATGTTATATCAATTGAAAATCTTTCAAATAATTCCTTTGATTTCGAATTTATAAAGTGATCTAGTTCAATGTCTTTATAATTGACAATATCTCTAGCTTGGATAACGATTCTCTTATCACATACAAAACTATCAACCACAACCAATTTTGCAACCATTCTTTCTATCATTCCATTAGAAATTTCTTCATCAAAAAAAGCTAAAGCAACGGTTTCTGGTATTAAACACCATAGATGGTTAATAAACTTTTTAAGTGCTATTTTCGATATGTCTGCGTCAATAGACTCATATTTCAGAAGTTGTTTTAAAAATGAAAAATCGTTATTTGCGGCCGATGCTGCAATGGGTGATTTGAACCAAACTCTTACATAAATTAAAACAATAAAAACACAAACTTCTTTCAAACCTCTCTTATCCTGAGTGGATAATTGAAATTGCTCTCTGAAAAGATAAATTTTCAAAGAATATATTGCCATCGACATCCATCTGGCGTGATTAAGTATTAATTACCACGTACTAACAGTCGCAACCATCCTACTCATTATTATAATAAATTGATTAAATTAACTCACACTTTGGATTTTACAAGCTAATACGTGAATATAATTACGATACCACATAGTTTTAATTGAAATTTGAAAAGAAAGATACAAAAAACCCTCAAATTTTTGAAACCTAGCTCAATCCAAATTACTTTTGTTCATAAATAATTATACAATACTACTAATAAAAAACAAAAAAAAGTGCACCAAAGGTTATCCGAATGACCTTTTTATTTTTTGAAAAAATGAAATGGGCAGAGCGTGAAATGTTTTTTGGCTCTCCTGCAAAATTTATAAAAATGGATTGAGCTGGTTTTGATACTAAACGCCTCAATTATAGGACATATGCTGGACACCAACGAAAGTTGGGATATGATCCATATACCAATAAAAACAATAATATCGGTCAAGGAAAAGGATGAGATAAAAAATCTTTAAAAAAAAATTACTTAGTTTCCACATCTGACCCAACCTACACTCTGAAGTCATACGAAAACCGTTCCCGGGGTGCCTGGTTGGTTTCATAGGGACCACTTGCTTGTATACCCTACAGCTACGCTCCGAAAAATAAAGTCTTGTCTGTCTGGTTTGTCTTGCCTGTCTAGTCTGTCTGGTTAGTCTTGTCTGTCTAGTCTTGTCTGTCTAGTCTTGTATGTCTAATCTTGTCTGTCTAGTTTCGTCTACCTAGTTTTATCTGTCTGGTCTTGTCTGTCTGGTCTTGTCTATCTGGTCTTGTCTGTCTGGTCTTGTCTGTCTGGTCTTGTCTGTCTGGTCTTGTCTGTCTGGTCTTGTCTGTCTGGTCTTGTCTGTCTGGTCTTGTCTGTCTGGTCTTGTCTGTCTGGTCTTGTCTGTCTGGTCTTGTCTGTCTGGTCTTATCTGTCTGGTCTTGTCTGGTCTGTCTGGTCTTATCTGTCTGGTCTTGTCTGTCTGGTCTTGTCTGTCTGGTCTTGTCTGTCTGGTCTTGTCTGTCTGGTCTTGCCTGTCCAGTCTTGTCTGTCTAGTCTTGTCTGTCTAGTCTTGTCTCTCTAGTCTTGTCTGTCTAGTCTTGTTTGTCCACTCTTGTCTGTCTAGTCTTGTCTGTCTAGTCTTGTCTATCTTGTCTTGTCTGTCTACTCTTGTCTGTCTAGTCTATCTAGTCTTGTCTGTCTAGTCTTGTCTGTCTAGTCTTGTCTGTCTAGTCTTGTCTGTCTAGTCTTGTCTGTCTAGTCTTGTCTGTCTAGTCTTGCCTGTCTAGTCTTGTCTGTCTAGTCTTGTCTGTCTAGTCCTGTCTGTCTAGTCGTGTCTGTCTAGTCTTGTCTGTCTAGTCTTGTCTGTCTAGTCTTGTCTGTCTAGTCTTGTCTGTCTAGTCTTGTCTGTCTAGTCTTGTCTGTCTAGTCTTGTCTGTCTAGTCTTGTCTGTCTAGTCTTGTCTGTCTAGTCTTGTCTGTCTAGTCTTGTCTGTCTAGTCTTGTCTGTCTAGTCTTGTCTGTCTAGTCTTGTCTGTCTAGTCTTGTCTGTCTAGTCTTGTCTGTCTAGTCTTGTCTGTCTAGTCTTGTCTGTCTAGTCTGTCTAGTCTTGTCTGTCTAGTCTTGTCTGTCTAGTCTTGTCTGTCCAGTCTTGTCTGTCGAGTCTTGTCTGTCTAGTCTTGTCTGTCTAGTCTTGTCTGTCTAGTCTTGTCTGTCTAGTCTTGTCTGTCTAGTCTTTTCTGTCTAGTCTTGTCTGTCTAGTCTTCTCTGTCTAGTCTTGTCTGTCTAGTCTTGTCTGTCTAGTCTTGTCTGTCTAGTCCTGTCTGTCTAGTCCTGTCTGTCTAGTCCTGTCTGTCTAGTCTTGTCTGTATAGTCTTGTCTGTATAGTCTTGTCTGTCTAGTCTTGTCTGTCTAGTCTTGTCTGTCTAGTCTTGTCTGTCTAGTCTTGTCTGTCTAGTCTTGTCTGTCTAGTCTTGTCTGTCTAGTCTTGTCTGTCTAGTCTTGTCTGTCTAGTCTTGTCTGTCTAGTCTAGTCTGTCTAGTCTTGTCTGTCTAGTCTTGTCTGTCTAGTCTTGTCTGTCTAGTCTTGTCTGTCTAGTCTTGTCTGTCTAGTCTTGTCTGTCTAGTCTTGTCTGTCTAGTCTTGTCTGTCTAGTCTTGTCTGTCTAGTCTTGTCTGTCTAGTCTTGTCTGTCTAGTCTTGTCTGTCTAGTCTTGTCTGTCTAGTCTTGTCTGTCTAGTCTTGTCTGTCTAGTCTTGTCTGTCTAGTCTTGTCTGTCTAGTCTTGTCTGTCTAGTCTTGTCTGTCTAGTCTTGTCTGTCTAGTCTTGTCTGTCTAGTCTTGTCTGTCTAGTCTTGTCTGTCTAGTCTTGTCTGTCTAGTCTGTCTAGTCTTGTCTGCCTAGTCTTGTCTGTCTAGCCTTGTCTGTCTAGTCTTGTCTGTCTAGTCTTGTCTGTCTAGTCTTGTCTGTCTAGTCTTGTCTGTCTAGTCTTGTCTGTCTAGTCTTGTCTGTCTAGTCTTGTCTGTCTAGTCTTGTCTGTCTAGTCTTGTCTGTCTAGTCTTGTCTGTCTAGTCTGTCTAGTCTTGTCTGTCTAGTCTTTTCTGTCTAGTCTTGTCTGTCTAGTCTTGTCTGTCTAGTCTTGTCTGTCTAGTCTTGTCTGTCTAGTCTTGTCTGTCTAGTCTTGTCTGTCTAGTCTTGTCTGTCTAGTCTTGTCTGTCTAGTCTTGTCTGTCTAGTCTTGTCTGTCTAGTCTTGTCTGTCTAGTCTTGTCTGTCTAGTCTTGTCTGTCTAGTCTTGTCTGTCTAGTCTTGTCTGTCTAGTCTTGTCTGTCTAGTCTTGTCTGTCTAGTCTTGTCTGTCTAGTCTTGTCTGTCTAGTCTTGTCTGTCTAGTCTTGTCTGTCTAGTCTTGTCTATCTAGTCTTGTCTGTCTAGTCTTGTCTGTCTAGTCTTGTCTGTCTAGTCTGTCTAGTCTAGTCTGTCTAGTCTTGTCTGTCTAGTCTTGTCTGTCTAGTCTTGTCTGTCTAGTCTTGTCTGTCTAGTCTTGTCTGTCTAGTCTTGTCTGTCTAGTCTTGTCTGTCTAGTCTTGTCTGTCTAGTCTTGTCTGTCTAGTCTTGTCTGTCTAGTCTTGTCTGTCTAGTCTTGTCTGTCTAGTCTTGTCTGTCTAGTCTTGTCTGTCTAGTCTTGTCTGTCTAGTCTTGTCTGTCTAGTCTTGTCTGTCTAGTCTTGTCTGTCTAGTCTTGTCTGTCTAGTCTTGTCTGTCTAGTCTTGTCTGTCTAGTCTTGTCTGTCTAGTCTTGTCTGTCTAGTCTTGTCTGTCTAGTCTAGTCTGTCTAGCCTTGTCTGTCTAGTCTTGTCTGTCTAGTCTTGTCTGTCTAGTCTTGTCTGTCTAGTCATGTCTGTCTAGTCTTGTCTGTCTAGCCTTGTCTGCCTAGTCTTGTCTGTCTAGTCTTGTCTGTCTAGTCTTGTCTGTCTAGTCTTGTCTTTCTAGTCTTGTCTGTCTAGTCTTGTATGTCTAGTCTTGTCTGTCTAGCCTTGTCTGTCTAGTCTTGTCTGTCTAGTCTTGTCTGTCTAGTCTTGTCTGTCTAGTCTTGTCTGTCTAGTCTTGTCTGTCTAGCCTTGTTTGTCTAGTCTTGTCTGTCTAGTCTTGTCTGTCTAGTCTTGTCTGTCTAGTCTTGTCTGTCTAGTCTTGTCTGTCTAGTCTTGTCTGTCTAGTCTTGTCTGTCTAGTCTTGTCTGTCTAGTCTTGTCTGTCTAGTCTTGTCTGTCTAGTCTTGTCTGTCTAGTCTTGTCTGTCTAGTCTTGTCTGTCTAGTCTTGTCTGTCTAGTCTTGTCTGTCTAGTCTTGTCTGTCTAGTCTTGTCTGTCTAGTCTTGTCTGTCTAGTCTTGTCTGTCTAGTCTTGTCTGTCTAGTCTTGTCTGTCTAGTCTTGTCTGTCTAGTCTTGTCTGTCTAGTCTTGTCTGTCTAGTCTTGTCTGTCTAGCCTTGTCTGTCTAGTCTTGTCTGTCTAGCCTTGTCTGTCTAGCCTTGTCTGTCTAGCCTTGTCTGTCTAGTCTTGTCTGTCTAGTCTTGTCTGTCTAGTCTTGTCTTTCTAGTCTTGTCTGTCTAGTCTTGCATGTCTAGTCTTGTCTGTCTAGTCTTGTCTGTCTAGTCTTGTCTGTCTAGTCTTGTCTGTCTAGTCTTGTCTGTCTAGTCTTATCTGTCTAGTCTTGTCTGTCTAGTCTTGTCTGTCTAGTCTTGTCTGTCTAGTCTTGTCTGTCTAGTCTTGTCTGTCTAGTCTTGTCTGTCTAGTCTTGTCTGTCTAGTCTTGTCTGTCTAGTCTTGTCTGTCTAGTCTTGTCTGTCTAGTCTTGTCTGTCTAGTCTTGTCTGTCTAGTCTTGTCTGTCTAGTCTTGTCTGTCTAGTCTTGTCTGTCTAGTCTTGTCTGTCTAGTCTTGTCTGTCTAGTCTTGTCTGTCTAGTCTTGTCTGTCTAGTCTTGTCTGTCTAGTCTTGTCTGTCTAGTCTTGTCTGTCTAGTCTTGTCTGTCTAGTCTTGTCTGTCTAGTCTTGTCTGTCTAGTCTTGTCTGTCTAGTCTTGTCTGTCTAGTCTTGTCTGTCTAGTCTTGTCTGTCTAGTCTTGTCTGTCTAGTCTTGTCTGTCTAGTCTTGTCTGTCTAGTCTTGTCTGTCTAGTCTTGTCTGTCTAGTCTTGTCTGTCTAGTCTTGTCTGTCTAGTCTTGTCTGTCTAGTCTTGTCTGTCTAGTCTTGTCTGTCTAGTCTTGTCTGTCTAGTCTTGTCTGTCTAGTCTTGTCTGTCTAGTCTTGTCTGTCTAGTCTTGTCTGTCTAGTCTTGTCTGTCTAGTCTTGTCTGTCTAGTCTTGTCTGTCTAGTCTTGTCTGTCTAGTCTTGTCTGTCTAGTCTTGTCTGTCTAGTCTTGTCAGTCTAGTCTTGTCTGTCTAGTCTTGTCTGTCCAGTCTTGTCTGTCTAGTCTTGTCTGTCTAGTCTTGTCTGTCTAGTCTTGTCTGTCTAGTCTTGTCTGTCTAGTCTTATCTGTCTAGTCTTTTCTGTCTAGTCTTGTCTGTCTAGTCTTGTCTGTCTAGTCTTGTCTGTCTAGTCTTGTCTGTCTAGTCTTGTCTGTCTAGTCTTGTCTGTCTAGTCTTGTCTGTCTAGTCTTGTCTGTCTAGTCTTGTCTGTCTAGTCTTGTCTGTCTAGTCTTGTCTGTCTAGTCTTGTCTGTCTAGTCTTGTCTGTCTAGTCTTGTCTGTCTAGTCTTGTCTGTCTAGTCTTGTCTGTCTAGTCTTGTCTGTCTAGTCTTGTCTGTCTAGTCTTGTCTGTCTAGTCTTGTCTGTATAGTCTTGTCTGTCTAGTCTTGTCTGTCTAGTCTTGTCTGTCTAGTCTTGTCTGTCTAGTCTTGTCTGTCTAGTCTTGTCTGTCTAGTCTTGTCTGTCTAGTCTTGTCTGTCTAGTCTTGTCTGTCTAGTCTTGTCTGTCTAGTCTTGTCTGTCTAGTCTTGTCTGTCTAGTCTTGTCTGTCTAGTCTTGTCTGTCTAGTCTTGTCTGTCTAGTCTTGTCTGTCTAGTCTTGTCTGTCTAGTCTTGTCTGTCTAGTCTTGTCTGTCTAGTCTTGTCTGTCTAGTCTTGTCTGTCTAGTCTTGTCTGTCCAATCTTGTCTGTGCGAGAGATCCTGGTTTGAATCCTGGTCGGGGAGACAACAACTAGGGCGGTTTTCAATAACCATCTGGGCTGCTCACCTTGAATGAATGCAATATATGCGACCGGGGTGGCGCTTACTAAAAGCCGAGGTGGAATAAGGGTTTAGTCTTGTCTGTCTAGTATTGTCTATCTAGTCTTGTCTGTCTAGTCTTGTCCGTCTAGTCTTGTCTGTCCAGTCTTGTCTGTCTAGTCTTGCCTGTCTAGTCTTGTCTCTCTAGTCTTGTCTGTCTAGTCTTGTTTGTCCACTCTTGTCTGTCTAGTCTTGTCTGTCTAGTCTTGTCTGTCTAGTCTTGTCTATCTTGTCTTGTCTGTCTAGTCTTGTCTGTCTAGTCTATCTAGTCTTGTCTGTCTAGTCTTGTCTGTCTAGTCTTGTCTGTCTAGTCTTGTCTGTCTAGTCTTGTCTGTCTAGTCTTGTCTGTCTAGTCTTGTCTGTCTAGTCTTGTCTGTCTAGTCTTGTCTGTCTAGTCTTTTCTGTCTAGTCTTGTCTGTCTAGTCTTGTCTGTCTAGTCTTGTCTGTCTAGTCTTGTCTGTCTAGTCTTGTCTGTCTAGTCTTGTCTGTCTAGTCTTGTCTGTCTAGTCTTGTCTGTCTAGTCTTGTCTGTCTAGTCTTGTCTGTCTAGTCTTGTCTGTCTAGTCTTGTCTGTCTAGTCTTGTCTGTCTAGTCTTGTCTGTCTAGTCTTGTCTGTCTAGTCTTGTCTGTCTAGTCTTGTCTGTCTAGTCTTGTCTGTCTAGTCTTGTCTGTCTAGTCTTGTCTGTCTAGTCTTGTCTGTCTAGTCTTGTCTGTCTAGTCTTGTCTGTCTAGTCTTGTCTGTCTAGTCTTGTCTGTCTAGTCTTGTCTGTCTAGTCTTGTCTGTCTAGTCTTGTCTGTCTAGTCTTGTCTGTCTAGTCTTGTCTGTCCAGTCTTGTCTGTCCAGTCTTGTCTGTCTAGTCTTGTCTGTCTAGTCTTGTCTGTCTAGTCTTGTCTGTCTAGTCTTGTCTGTCTAGTCTTTTCTGTCTAGTCTTGTATGTCTAGTCTTGTCTGTCTAGTCTTGTCTGTCTAGTCTTGTCTGTCTAGTCTTGTCTGTCTAGTCCTGTCTGTCTAGTCTTGTCTGTCTAGTCTTGTCTGTCTAGTCTTGTCTGTATAGTCTTGTCTGTCTAGTCTTGTCTGTCTAGTCTTGTCTGTCTAGTCTTGTCTGTCTAGTCTTGTCTGTCTAGTCTTGTCTGTCTAGTCTTGTCTGTCTAGTCTTGTCTGTCTAGTCTAGTCTATCTAGTCTTGTCTATCTAGTCTTGTCTGTCTAGTCTTGTCTGTCCAGTCTTGTCTGTCTAGTCTTGTCTGTCTAGTATTGTCTATCTAGTCTTGTCTGTCTAGTCTTGTCTGTCCAGTCTTGTCTGTCTAGTCTTGTCTGTCTAGTCTTGTCTGTCTAGTCTTGTTTGTCCACTCTTGTCTGTCTAGTCTTGTCTATCTTGTCTTGTCTGTCTAGTCTTGTCTGTCTAGTCTATCTAGTCTTGTCTGTCTAGTCTTGTCTGTCTAGTCTTGTCTGTCTAGTCTTGTCTGTCTAGTCTTGTCTGTCTAGTCTTGTCTGTCTAGTCTTGTCTGTCTAGTCTTGTCTGTTTAGTCTTGTCTGTCTAGTCTTGTCTGTCTAGTCTTGTCTGTCTAGTCTTGTCTGTTTAGTCTTGTCTGTCTAGTCTTGTCTGTCTAGTCTTGTCTGTCTAGTCTTGTCTGTCTAGTCTTGTCTGTCTAGTCTTGTCTGTCTAGTCTTGTCTGTCTAGTCTTGTCTGTCTAGTCTTGTCTGTCTAGTCTTGTCTGTCTAGTCTTGTCTGTCTAGTCTTGTCTGTCTAGTCTTGTCTGTCTAGTCTTGTCTGTCTAGTCTTGTCTGTCTAGTCTTGTCTGTCTAGTCTTGTCTGTCTAGTCTTGTCTGTCTAGTCTTGTCTGTCTAGTCTTGTCTGTCTAGTCTTGTCTGTCTAGTCTTGTCTGTCTAGTCTTGTCTGTCTAGTCTTGTCTGTCTAGTCTTGTCTGTCTAGTCTTGTCTGTCTAGTCTTGTCTGTCTAGTCTTGTCTGTCTAGTCTTGTCTGTCTAGTCTTGTCTGTCCAGTCTTGTCTGTCTAGTCTGTCTAGTCTGTCTAGTCTTGTCTGTCTAGTCTATCTAGTCTTGTCTGTCTAGTCTTGTCTGTCTAGTCTTGTCTGTCTAGTCTTGTCTGTCTAGTCTTGCCTGTCTAGTCTTGTCTGTCTAGTTTTGTCTGTCTAGTCTTGTATATCTAGTCTTGTCTGTCTAGTCTGTCTAGTCTTGTCTGTCTAGTCTTGTCTGTCTAGTCTTGTCTGTCTAGTCTTGTCTGTCTAGTCTTGTCTGTCTAGTCTTGTCTGTCTAGTCTTGTCTGTCTAGTCTTTTCTGTCTAGTCTTTTCTGTCTAGTCTTGTCTGTCTAGTCTTGTCTGTCTAGTCTTGTCTGTCTAGTCTTGTCTGTCTAGTCTTGTCTGTCTAGTCTTGTCTGTCTAGTCTTGTCTGTCTAGTCTTGTCTGTCTAGTCTTGTCTATCTAGTCTTGTCTGTCTAGTCTTGTCTGTCTAGTCTTGTCTGTCTAGTCTTGTCTGTCTAGTCTTGTCTGTCTAGTCTTGTCTGTCTAGTCTTGTCTGTCTAGTCTTGTCTGTCTAGTCTTGTCTGTCTAGTCTTGTCTGTCTAGTCTTGTCTGTCTAGTCTTGTCTGTCTAGTCTTGTCTGTCCAGTCTTGTCTGTCTAGTCTGTCTAGTCTGTCTAGTCTTGTCTGTCTAGTCTTGTCTGTCTAGTCTTTTCTGTCTAGTCTTGTCTGTCTAGTCTTGTCTGTCTAGTCTTGTCTGTCTAGTCTTGTCTGTCTAGTCTTGTCTGTCTAGTCTTGTCTGTCTAGTCTTTTCTGTCTAGTCTTGTCTGTCTAGTCTTGTCTGTCTAGTCTTGTCTGTCTAGTCTTGTCTGTCTAGTCTTGTCTGTCTAGTCTTGTCAGTCTAGTCTTGTCTGTCTAGTCTTGTCTGTCTAGTCTTGTCTGTCTAGTCTTGTCTGTCTAGTCTTGTCTGTCTAGTCTTGTCTGTCTAGTCTTGTCTATCTTGTCTTGTCTGTCTAGTCTTGTCTGTCTAGTCTATCTAGTCTTGTCTGTCTAGTCTTGTCTGTCTAGTCTTGTCTGTCTAGTCTTGTCTGTCTAGTCTTGTCTGTCTAGTCTTGTCTGTCTAGTATTGCCTGTCTAGTCTTGTCTGTCTAGTTTTGTCTGTCTAGTCTTGTATATCTAGTTTTGTCTGTCTAGTCTTGTCTGTCTAGTCTTGTCTGTCTAGTCTTGTCTGTCTAGTCTTGTCTGTCTAGTCTTGTCTGTCTAGTCTTGTCTGTCTAGTCTTGTCTGTCTAGTCTTGTCTGTCTAGTCTTGTCTGTCTAGTCTTGTCTGTCTAGTCTTGTCTGTCTAGTCTTGTCTGTCTAGTCTTGTCTGTCTAGTCTTTTCTGTCTAGTCTTGTCTGTCTAGTCTTGTCTGTCTAGTCTTGTCTGTCTAGTCTTGTCTGTCTAGTCTTGTCTGTCTAGTCTTGTCTGTCTAGTCTTGTCTGTCTAGTCTTGTCTGTCTAGTCTTGTCTGTCTAGTCTTGTCTGTCTAGTCTTGTCTGTCTAGTCTTGTCTGTCTAGTCTTGTCTGTCTAGTCTTGTCTGTCTAGTCTTGTCTGTCTAGTCTTGTCTGTCTAGTCTTGTCTGTCTATTCTTGTCTGTCTAGTCTTGTCTGTCTAGTCTTGTCTGTCCAGTCTTGTCTGTCTAGTCTGTCTAGTCTTGTCTGTCTAGTCTTGTCTGTCTAGTCTTGTCTGTCTAGTCTTGTCTGTCTAGTCTTGTCTGTCTAGTCTTGTCTGTCTAGTCTTGTCTGTCTAGTCTTGTCTGTCTAGTCTTGTCTGTCTAGTCTTGTCTGTCTAGTCTTGTCTGTCTAGTCTTCTCTGTCTAGTCTTGTCTGTCTAGTCTTGTCTGTATAGTCTTGTCTGTCTAGTCTTGCCTGTCTAGTCTTGTCTGTCTAGTCTTGTCTGTCTAGTCTTGTCTGTCTAGTCTTGTCTGTCTAGTCTTGTCTGTCTAGTCTTGTCTGTCTAGTCTTGTCTGTCTAGTCTTGTCTGTCTAGTCTTGTCTGTCTAGTCTTGTCTGTCTAGTCTTGTCTGTCTAGTCTTGTCTGTCTAGTCTTGTCTGTCCAATCTTGTCTGTGCGAGAGATCCTGGTTCGAATCCTGGTCGGGGAGACAACAACTAGGGCGGTTTTCAATAACCATCTGGGCTGCTCACCTTGAATGAATGCAATATATGCGACCGGGGTGGCGCTTACTAAAAGCCGAGGTGGAATAAGGGTTTAGTCTTGTCTGTCTAGTATTGTCTATCTAGTCTTGTCTGTCTAGTCTTGTCCGTCTAGTCTTGTCTGTCCAGTCTTGTCTGTCAAGTCTTGTCTGTCTAGTCTTGTCTGTCTAGTCTTGTCTGTCTAGTCTTGTCTGTCTAGTCTTGTCTGTCTAGTCTTGTCTGTCTAGTCTTGTCTGTCTAGTCTTGTCTGTCTAGTCTTGTCTGTCTAGTCTTGTCTGTCTAGTCTTGTCTGTCTAGTCTTGTCTGTCTAGTCTTGTCTGTCTAGTCTTGTCTGTCTAGTCTTGTCTGTCTAGTCTTGTCTGTCTAGTCTTGTCTGTCTAGTCTTGTCTGTCTAGTCTTGTCTGTCTAGTCTTGTCTGTCTAGTCTTGTCTGTCTAGTCTTGTCTGTCTAGTCTTGTCTGTCTAGTCTTGTCTGTCTAGTCTTGTCTGTCTAGTCTTGACTGTCTAGTCTTGTCTGTCTAGTCTTGTCTGTCTAGTCTTGTCTGTCTAGTCTTGTCTGTCTAGTCTTGTCTGTCTAGTCTTGTCTGTCTAGTCTTGTCTGTCTAGTCTTGTCTGTCTAGTCTTGTCTGTCTAGTCTTGTCTGTCTAGTCTTGTCTGTCTAGTCTTGTCTGTCTAGTCTTGTCTGTCTAGTCTTGTCTGTCTAGTCTTGTCTGTCTAGTCTTGTCTGTCTAGTCTTGTCCTGTCTAGTCTTTTCTGTCTAGTCTTGTCTGTCTAGTCTTGTCTGTCTAGTCTTGTCTGTCTAGTCTTGTCTGTCTGGTCTTGTCTGTCTAGTCTTGTCTGTCTAGTCTTGTCTGTCTAGTCTTGTCTGTCTAGTCTTGTCTGTCTAGTCTTGTCTGTCCAGTCTTGTCTGTCTAGTCTTGTCTGTCTAGTCTTGTCTGTCTAGTCTTGTCTGTCTAGTCTTGTCTGTCTAGTCTTGTCTGTCTAGTCTTGTCTGTCTAGTCTTGTCTGTCTAGTCTTGTCTGTCTAGTCTTGTCTGTCTAGTCTTGTCTGTCTAGTCTTGTCTGTCTAGTCTTGTCTGTCCAGTCTTGTCTGTCTAGTCTGTCTAGTCTTGTCTGTCTAGTCTTGTCTGTCTAGTCTTGTCTGTCTAGTCTTGTCTGTCTAGTCTTTTCTGTCTAGTCTTGTCTGTCTAGTCTTGTCTGTCTAGTCTTGTCTGTCTAGTCTTGTCTGTCTAGTCTTGTCTGTCTAGTCTTGTCTGTCTAGTCTTGTCTGTCTAGTCTTGTCTGTCTAGTCTTGTCTGTCTAGTCTTGTCTGTCTAGTCTTGTCTGTATAGTCTTGTCTGTCTAGTCTTGTCTGTCTAGTCTTGTCTGTCTAGTCTTGTCTGTCTAGTCTTGTCTGTCTAGTCTTGTCTGTCTAGTCTTGTCTGTCTAGTCTTGTCTGTCTAGTCTTGTCTCTCTAGTCTTGTCTGTCTAGTCTTGTCTGTCTAGTCTTGTCTGTCCAATCTTGTCTGTGCGAGAGATCCTTGTTCGAATCCTGGTCGGGGAGACAACAACTAGGGCGGTTTTCAATAACCATCTGGGCTGCTCACCTTGAATGAATGCAATATGCGACCGGGGTGGCGCTTACTAAAAGCCGAGGTGGAATAAGGGTTTAGTCTTGTCTGTCTAGTATTGTCTATCTAGTCTTGTCTGTCTAGTCTTGTCCGTCTAGTCTTGTCTGTCCAGTCTTGTCTGTCAAGTCTTGTCTGTCTAGTCTTGTCTGTGTAGTCTTGTCTGTCTAGTCTTGTCTGAGTATTGTCTGTCTAGTCTTGTCTGTCTAGTCTTGTCTGTCTAGTCTTGTCTGTCTAGTCTTGTCTGTCTAGTCTTGTCTGTCTAGTCTTGTCTGTCTAGTCTTGTCTGTCTAGTCTTGTCTGTCTAGTCTTGTCTGTCTAGTCTTGTCTGTCTAGTCTTGTCTGTCTAGTCTTGTCTGTCTAGTCTTGTCTGTCTGTGTCTAGTCTTGTCTGTAGTCTTGTCTGTCTAGTCTTGTCTGTCTAGTCTTGTCTGTCTAGTCTTGTCTGT
>CALYMW010000004.1:177200-232785 GCA_944588485.1 Phosphuga atrata
TTGTCTGTCTAGTCTTGTCTGTCTAGTCTTGTCTGTCTAGTCTTGTCTGTCTAGTCTTGTCTGTCTAGTCTTGTCTGTCTAGTCTTGTCTGTCTAGTCTTGTCTGTCTAGTCTTGTCTGTCTAGTCTTGTCTGTCTAGTCTTGTCTGTCTAGTCTTGTCTGTCTAGTCTTGTCTGTCTAGTCTTGTCTGTCTAGTCTTGTCTGTCTAGTCTTGTCTGTCTAGTCTTGTCTGTCTAGTCTTGTCTGTCTAGTCTTGTCTGTCTAGTCTTGTCTGTCTAGTCTTGTCTGTCTAGTCTTGTCTGTCTAGTCTTGTCTGTCTAGTCTTGTCTGTCTAGTCTTGTCTGTCTAGTCTTGTCTGTCTAGTCTTGTCTGTCTAGTCTTGTCTGTCTAGTCTTGTCTGTCTAGTCTTGTCTGTCTAGTCTTGTCTGTCTAGTCTTGTCTGTCTAGTCTTGTCTGTCTAGTCTTGTCTGTCTAGTCTTGTCTGTCTAGTCTTGTCTGTCTAGTCTTGTCTGTCTAGTCTTGTCTGTCTAGTCTTGTCTGTCTAGTCTTGTCTGTCTAGTCTTGTCTGTCTAGTCTTGTCTGTCTAGTCTTGTCTGTCTAGTCTTGTCTGTCTAGTCTTGTCTGTCTAGTCTTGTCTGTCTAGTCTTGTCTGTCTAGTCTTGTCTGTCTAGTCTTGTCTGTCTAGTCTTGTCTGTCTAGTCTTGTCTGTCTAGTCTTGTCTGTCTAGTCTTGTCTGTCTAGTCTTGTCTGTCTAGTCTTGTCTGTCTAGTCTTGTCTGTCTAGTCTTGTCTGTCTAGTCTTGTCTGTCTAGTCTTGTCTGTCTAGTCTTGTCTGTCTAGTCTTGTCTGTCTAGTCTTGTCTGTCTAGTCTTGTCTGTCTAGTCTTGTCTGTCTAGTCTTGTCTGTCTAGTCTTGTCTGTCTAGTCTTGTCTGTCTAGTCTTGTCTGTCTAGTCTTGTCTGTCTAGTCTTGTCTGTCTAGTCTTGTCTGTCTAGTCTTGTCTGTCTAGTCTTGTCTGTCTAGTCTTGTCTGTCTAGTCTTGTCTGTCTAGTCTTGTCTGTCTAGTCTTGTCTGTCTAGTCTTGTCTGTCTAGTCTTGTCTGTCTAGTCTTGTCTGTCTAGTCTTGTCTGTCTAGTCTTGTCTGTCTAGTCTTGTCTGTCTAGTCTTGTCTGTCTAGTCTTGTCTGTCTAGTCTTGTCTGTCTAGTCTTGTCTGTCTAGTCTTGTCTGTCTAGTCTTGTCTGTCTAGTCTTGTCTGTCTAGTCTTGTCTGTCTAGTCTTGTCTGTCTAGTCTTGTCTGTCTAGTCTTGTCTGTCTAGTCTTGTCTGTCTAGTCTTGTCTGTCTAGTCTTGTCTGTCTAGTCTTGTCTGTCTAGTCTTGTCTGTCTAGTCTTGTCTGTCTAGTCTTGTCTGTCTAGTCTTGTCTGTCTAGTCTTGTCTGTCTAGTCTTGTCTGTCTAGTCTTGTCTGTCTAGTCTTGTCTGTCTAGTCTTGTCTGTCTAGTCTTGTCTGTCTAGTCTTGTCTGTCTAGTCTTGTCTGTCTAGTCTTGTCTGTCTAGTCTTGTCTGTCTAGTCTTGTCTGTCTAGTCTTGTCTGTCTAGTCTTGTCTGTCTAGTCTTGTCTGTCTAGTCTTGTCTGTCTAGTCTTGTCTGTCTAGTCTTGTCTGTCTAGTCTTGTCTGTCTAGTCTTGTCTGTCTAGTCTTGTCTGTCTAGTCTTGTCTGTCTAGTCTTGTCTGTCTAGTCTTGTCTGTCTAGTCTTGTCTGTCTAGTCTTGTCTGTCTAGTCTTGTCTGTCTAGTCTTGTCTGTCTAGTCTTGTCTGTCTAGTCTTGTCTGTCTAGTCTTGTCTGTCTAGTCTTGTCTGTCTAGTCTTGTCTGTCTAGTCTTGTCTGTCTAGTCTTGTCTGTCTAGTCTTGTCTGTCTAGTCTTGTTCTGTCTAGTCTTGTCTGTCTAGTCTTGTCTGTCTAGTCTTGTCTGTCTAGTCTTGTCTGTCTAGTCTTGTCTGTCTAGTCTTGTCTGTCTAGTCTTGTCTGTCTAGTCTTGTCTGTCTAGTCTTGTCTGTCTAGTCTTGTCTGTCTAGTCTTGTCTGTCTAGTCTTGTCTGTCTAGTCTTGTCTGTCTAGTCTTGTCTGTCTAGTCTTGTCTGTCTAGTCTTGTCTGTCTAGTCTTGTCTGTCTAGTCTTGTCTGTCTAGTCTTGTCTGTCTAGTCTTGTCTGTCTAGTCTTGTCTGTCTAGTCTTGTCTGTCTAGTCTTGTCTGTCTAGTCTTGTCTGTCTAGTCTTGTCTGTCTAGTCTTGTCTGTCTAGTCTTGTCTGTCTAGTCTTGTCTGTCTAGTCTTGTCTGTCTAGTCTTGTCTGTCTAGTCTTGTCTGTCTAGTCTTGTCTGTCTAGTCTTGTCTGTCTAGTCTTGTCTGTCTAGTCTTGTCTGTCTAGTCTTGTCTGTCTAGTCTTGTCTGTCTAGTCTTGTCTGTCTAGTCTTGTCTGTCTAGTCTTGTCTGTCTAGTCTTGTCTGTCTAGTCTTGTCTGTCTAGTCTTGTCTGTCTAGTCTTGTCTGTCTAGTCTTGTCTGTCTAGTCTTGTCTGTCTAGTCTTGTCTGTCTAGTCTTGTCTGTCTAGTCTTGTCTGTCTAGTCTTGTCTGTCTAGTCTTGTCTGTCTAGTCTTGTCTGTCTAGTCTTGTCTGTCTAGTCTTGTCTAGTCTTGTCTGTCTAGTCTTGTCTGTCTAGTCTTGTCTGTCTAGTCTTGTCTGTCTAGTCTTGTCTGTCTAGTCTTGTCTGTCTAGTCTTGTCTGTCTAGTCTTGTCTGTCTAGTCTTGTCTGTCTAGTCTTGTCTGTCTAGTCTTGTCTGTCTAGTCTTGTCTGTCTAGTCTTGTCTGTCTAGTCTTGTCTGTCTAGTCTTGTCTGTCTAGTCTTGTCTGTCTAGTCTTTGTCTGTCTAGTCTTGTCTGTCTAGTCTTGTCTGTCTAGTCTTGTCTGTCTAGTCTTGTCTGTCTAGTCTTGTCTGTCTAGTCTTGTCTGTCTAGTCTTGTCTGTCTAGTCTTGTCTGTCTAGTCTTGTCTGTCTAGTCTTGTCTGTCTAGTCTTGTCTGTCTAGTCTTGTCTGTCTAGTCTTGTCTGTCTAGTCTTGTCTGTCTAGTCTTGTCTGTCTAGTCTTGTCTGTCTAGTCTTGTCTGTCTAGTCTTGTCTGTCTAGTGGGCATAGGGCGGACTCCATGAACTGTCCTGCGTACAGGAAACTGTGCAGGGAAAGTATGAAAGGGACGTCCCAAAGAAACAGATTATGCTAGTATTGCAGACGAACTCAAATAGGAGTGCGGCTGCAATGGAGCTGGTATGGAAGACGGTGCATGATGAGAGAGTGGAGGTGGCCATTGTCTCCGAACCAAATCTTCGGACTATTGGTAACGGAGGCTGGCACGTGGACCAGTGTAAGAATGTTGCTGTGAGGATTTTCCAATCGGAAAATCCTATGGTTAAGTGTGGATGTGGAAATGGATATGTGTGGGTCGAATGGGAAAACTGGGTCCTGTATGGGTGCTACATCTCGCCTAACATAATGTTAGAGCAGTTTGTAGCTTTTATGGATGAGCTAAGGGCCAGTATGAAAAGCTGGTCCAAAGAGATTGTTGTCGGGGGGGATTTCAACGCCAAGTCCGCTTGGTGGGGATCCCCTGGAGAGGATGAGAGAGGGAGAATGATGGAAGAGTGGCTGGCAAAGGAGGACCTGGTGGTTCACAACAGTGGGAATGTGCCAACCTTCGTGCGGGGTGAAAGTATGTCTTTCATAGACATCACTTTTAGCACCTCACGGATTGCAGGCAGAGTGAAAGAGTGGCGTGTTAGAGAGGGAGAGAATCTGAGTGATCACCAGGATATTCTCCTCGACGTACGAAAGGATGTTTCTGACGGACCGGTTGCCTGTGGAACGAATGGATGGAGAGTGGACAAGAGTCTACTAGAAAGATTGGGAGACGTCATGAAAAAGCAGGCTGAAAGGACAGGCCCCGAAAATGGATTGCAGAGCTCCTGCGAAGCAGTTCTTCACGGGGCCTGAAGCAATGGCAGTTTCCCCAAAGAGTGGAAGAGAGCGAGACTGGTGATGATTGAAAAAGAGCGAAAGGAAGGAGAGGAAGCTAATTACAGGCCAATCTGCCTACTGAATGGGATAGCGAAGATGTTTGAGAGTATGATCGGAGCTAGGATAAATGAGGATCTCGAGAGGGCAGGGGGTCTTTTAGAGGAACAGTATGGGTTCAGAGGCGGCCGCACTACGGTAAACGCAATGATGCGTGTGATAGAGAGAGCAAGGTTAGCAAATACGGGTCCATGGCGTACCCGTAGCTACTGCGTGCTTGTAACCCTGGACGTGAAAAATGCTTTCAATTCGGTCCCATGGGGCGGAATCATGGAGGCTTTGGAACTAAAGGGGGTAGCTCCCTACCTTCGAAAGATGGTGGGGAGCGACTTGAATGATAGGGAGATAGTGACTGTGGAAGGTAAAATCTTCAAAATGAGTGCGGGTGTTCCACAGGGTTCGGTGCTAGGGCCGATACTGTGGAACATATTCTATGATGAGGTTTTGAGATTGAGGCTGCCAGACGGGGTTACACTCGTAGGGTACGCTGATGACTTAGCGGTGGTCGCTGTCGCAAGAACGGAAGAAAGTCTGAAAGCGATAATAAATGAGGCAATTGGTAGGATTGATCGGTGGATGGGGGAAAAAGGGCTTGCTCTGGCTCCCCACAAAACCGAGGCGGTCCTGCTAATTGGGAGAAGAAAGCTGCGTGAATTGACCGTGCGAATGGGGACAGTTGACGTACCGGCTCGGGAATCTGTAAGATACCTTGGGGTAGAGCTCCAGCGAAATCTCAGGGTGTCCGATCAGGTCACCCGGGTGGTGAGCAAGGCTACAGCATGTGTGAGAGCCCTTGGACGGCTGATGCCCAACATAGGTGGGCCGTTGGCCTCCAAGAGGAGGGTTATGAATGCGGTGGTGCACTCCATTCTCCTGTATGGGGTGCCGGCATGGATAAATGCGTTCAGGATTGAATGTTATAGAGCGAGACTGATGAGAGTGCAAAGGTGTATGCTGCTGCGTGTGTGCAGCGCATACAGGACTGTTTCTGGCGACGCCGTGGCGGTCGTTGCTGGAGTTATCCCGTTAGACCTTCTGGCGCATGAAAGGGTGAGAGTTTGGGGAGGTAATGACCCTAGAAATGAAAGGGAAAAAACAATGTGTGTATGGCAAGAGCTATGGCAGGGGTCGGAAAAGGGAGCCTGGACCAGGCAACTGATTCCGACTATCGATGAATGGGTCAACCGTGGGCACGGGGAGGTGAATTATCACCTCACCCAGGCGCTTACGGGGCATGGATGCTTTGGGTCTTACCTGGTGCGCATCGGGAAACTGGTTGAGGCGCACTGTAGGTACTGTGGAGCGACTGAGGACACTGCGGAGCATACCATCTTCGAGTGTACGAGATGGGAGAGAATGAGGAGCGCCGCACAATGCAAGGTGGGAGAGAATGTGAACAAGGAGAGTATGGTGAGAATCATGCTCCGCAGTGAGTATGAATGGGGCGTGCTGACTGGAATGATAGGTTATATAATGAGGAGAAATGAGAAGGATGAAAGGGACGAGCGTAAGGCGGGTCGAGGGGTTGCTCCGCGCGAGCCGAGCCTGCCATCGCCGGGCCCCCCTTAGTGCGAAGGGGGCGCACAAGTTTATTGTAAACTCTGATGTGAGGGGGGGCACGGCGATTAACGACGCGCCCGGCACAACGAATGAATGGATGACTGCTTTGGATATGAAAGGGGGAGGAACGTGGTGAAGTTATGCCAAATTTTGGATTCCATCACGTTCTCTCTGGTTTTGACTGGGGGGTCTGAATGGTGGGGGTTTTTTAGTGGGTCGCCCCTTTTGGGGGACAGCCCCACACTACCACTCGACACGGGTCGGGTGGTGTCTGTTTGCAGATTTTCACCTCCAGCACGTGCAAAAAAAAAAAAAAGTCTTGTCTGTCTAGTCTTGTCTGTCTAGTCTTGTCTGTCTAGTCTTGTCTGTCTAGTCTTGTCTGTCTAGTCTTGTCTGTCTAGTCTTGTCTGTCTAGTCTTGTCTGTCTAGTCTTGTCTTTCTAGTCTTTTCTGTCTAGTCTTGTCTGTCTAGTCTTGTCTGTCTAGTCTTGTCTGTCTAGTCTTGTCTGTCTAGTCTTGTCTGTCTAGTCTTGTCTGTCTAGTCTTGTCTGTCTAGTCTTGTCTGTCTAGTCTTGTCTGTCTAGTCTTGTCTGTCTAGTCTTGTCTGTCTAGTCTTGTCTGTCTAGTCTTGTCTTTCTAGTCTTTTCTGTCTAGTCTTGTCTGTCTAGTCTTGTCTGTCTAGTCTGTCTAGTCTTGTCTGTCTAGTCTTGTCTGTCTAGTCTTGTCTGTCTAGTCTTGTCTGTCTAGTCTTGTCTGTCTAGTCTTATCTCTCTAGCCTTGTCTGTCTAACCTTGTCCGATTAGTCTTGTCTGTCTAGCTCTGTCTGTCTCATCTTGTCTGTCTAGTCTTGTTTGTCTAGTGTTATCTGTCTAGTCTCGTCTATGTACTCTGGCCTGTCTAGTCTATTATTGCCTCTCAAGTCGAGTATTGTCGGTGTATGCAAGTATTATCTGTAGCCCAGTATTGTCTGTCAATTAGTAATCCAATTTAACTAGACTTGTGTATTTAGTCTGTATAACAGGCATAAGCTTGGTAAATTATAGCTAATTACATAGGTAATAAAAGGAAAGGAAAAAATTAAAAACAATTGGATAATGAACATATTGTAGTAAAGTATTTGTTATATTTAAAAATGCAGAACATATTTAAAGGGACATTAGTAAGGTTATTGATGTAAATAGATGAGCAATAAATATATAAAAAGTGGTGTACCATACCTCTAACTTTTTTTGGTGAATCAAATGTAAAAATAACTTTTCCATTGAGTGTCTGTCCAGCATAGTAAGTGCTGTATGGATTATCGAATTGGATTTCGCATTCCTTCAGACCCATTTTCACCCGACGTACATCAACACATAAATAGAACGGTTCAGTGAAAGGAAGTCGCCGCTAGGATGATTGAGGTCATTCAAAACAAATTACATCATGATTTCTTTCAGCAAGTGAAATATCCACAAAAATTCCAGACGGACATGCGTTGTCGTCGCCATTCACCCTTACCCATTCATATTCAACATACAATTGGTTCGTTGGAATTCTTTCCCCCCAAATCATAAAATAGTATTTACTAATCGCAAACAGTAAAAGTAAACTTTGTTTATTCCTCCTTTCTATTTTCTAGCTTTGAATTTTTAACAAAACTTATCCTATTATTATTTATCATAATATAAATATTATCTTTACCTTGATTAGAAAAATCAGCGACATCTTACCGTCAAAATCCCAATTGTTTTCAAAAATATTTTCATTAATATTTAAACTATCTAATTTATTAGATTAGTATCAAACATTAAAGACGCATTAACAATTGCGTAAAGAAATGTTGATAAATTTTTTTATAAACACAATTTAACAATTATAGAGAATTTTTTTTGGGGGACATCTATTGGCGGAAATCATTTTAGAAAGTTTTTTTCTGTATATTCTGGGATATTTGTAACACTATTTTATTTTGATGTGTTTTGGAATTTTTAGAAAAGAGCAACTAAATGTATTTAAATTCATATTAAAATTTGTTTTTATGTTCATAATTAAAGTTTTAAATTTTCAACTGATTTGTTGCTAAGTTCAGCACATTGGTGAAATTTAATTATTAAATTATATTTTGAATCCTTTTTTATACAAATTAATTTTAGAATGAAAATTAAATATATCTACTGTTTTTGACATTAAAGATAATTTGATTATAAAGTATTGGGTAAAATGTCAGGTATTTTAAAAAAATATGACATTTAATCATTCGTAGTTGGGGCTTATAAGTTGGGCCAATAAACCAAACTTCAGTTTGGTTTATTTGACGTCTACCGAAGACCTATTTAGAGCAAATGTTGTTTTAAAATGTTTTTAAAATGGTAAATTAACACTAAACATTAATCATATTTTTTAAATTAATTTTTGATGCAAATATTTTCAATGCATCTATGTGTGTTTTAGGGATGTTTGGTGACGAAATTTCTTCAATGTTTTGTGTAAGAAAGTTTATAAATAAAATGCAAAATTAAGTAACAGAATTTAAAAAAGTAACAAGGTAAAGAAATAAAATCACTATTTATAAATACACTATGGAACTGTCTTTGAATATGTCGTCGGATGAAAACTGTACCTTTATAACAACAAATTTATTAGAACAGACAGAGAATTTTGATGAGTGGCTGGACAAAAATGGGGTTCAATATATAATCACAAATGAATGTTTGAATGACAACATGATAAACAATCAGTTAGATCCTTTGTTAAACCAAATCAATCCAAATGAGTCATTTGATAATTTAAGTGACACAGAAACAGAATTAGTAAAAACCGATTTCAATTTGACTAAAAGTATTATCGAAACTGAAGTCGAAAGTATAAAAGAAGTAAAATTTACTACATTAAATTGTAAAAGTGTTTATTTAGAAGAGCTGTTGCCAACTGGAATAAATGTCCAACTAACATTCATACAGAACAATATAAATATTTATTTGACAAACTCAATAAATGAGAATATTTTATATCCAGAAACCTACATATCTTTAAGCGAAACTGGAGGTCAAATAACTATACCAAAGCATAAAGTTCCAGTTTTGTCCATAGAAAAAGTCACTTTAGCTCATGATTTGAAAGCTTCAATGCCTTGCCTCCATCTAGAAAGTGGTTTACGTTTATTCATCTGTCCACAAATTGACTGCCCATTAGTTTTCATGAAACTTGGTGCAGCCAAACTTCACGCTCTAGTCCAAATAGGCCACAAGCCTTTCAAATGTGATTATCCAGGCTGCACTTGGGCCTTCTACAATTCCTTCAAACTACGCAGACACCAAGACAGTCACACAAATCAAAAGGATTTCATTTGCTGTGTCCAAAACTGTGGAAGAAAATTCACTAATATTTATAACTTAAACATACACATTAAGAATCATGGCCGTCCTGCAACACTTCCTTGTCCTGTAGCTGGTTGCACACAAAAATTTCAAACCTCGCGACTAAGAGAAAAACATTTTAAAACTCATGATATTTCAGAAGCTCCTTATCAATGTCCTCAAACGAACTGCACCAGAGCTTTCTTTTTAATGAGCGGTCTAACATCACACCAACGCACACATACTCATAAAGAATCTGAACTGAAATGTGATTATCCCAACTGTGGGAAAGTTTTTGAACAACCTTGCCGGTTAAAAGAACATTCTAGGAAACACACTGGCCAACGGCCCTACTCATGTACTTACGATCAATGTAAATGGACTTTCACAACTGCAAGCAAACTGAAAAGACATCAAAGTACTCACACTAAAGAAAGGAAGTTCCATTGTACAATTGGAACTTGCAATAAATCGTTTTTAAGATCAGAACATTTAAAGGAACATACTCTAACTCATATTGGACCAAGATCCTTCAATTGCGAAAGTAATTATAACAAATTATTAGAAAAACAAATTTGAATAAGGAAAGTAAATAAATGATTATTTTTGTTTTTAGTATGTTCATCGAGTTTTTATGGAAAGTCATCATTGTATCTTCATATGAAAAAGAATCATCCAAAACAAAGTCAGGCATGTGCAAGAGCTTTACCATATGACCAGAGTCCAGAAAAACCAACTGCCGAAATGTTGTTGGAGCAAGCGATTCAAAGCTTGGGGGTGCCATCTGATATGATGTTGGGTAGTGGTTTGTTGCCAGAAGAGCCTTTGGAACTCTTGGAGAATGAGAATTTTTCGACTGTTAACTTAAGAGATTTAGACTAAAGTAGCAGCTTTATTTACTCGATGTTTCTTCTTTGGGATTTTGGCATTTTATAGAAATTCTATTTTCAAAATGCTTGTCATTGGAATATTTTGTTTCTACATGCATTGTAACCCTTTCAAGTCGGATTTATTTTCAAAATAGTCAATAGTAGATAGTAGTCGATTTTTAATATTGCCAACTTGCCAGGGTGTATTTGTCCCACTGCCTAATTTATAACCCATGATATGATAATATGATAATAATAATCCATTAGTTAGTTATCATTGGTAGATTATTCAAAAGTAGGTCTGAGGGGTAATTAAAAAAAAACAATGCTAAAATATGAAAGGTACATTCCAACTTTCCCTTTTTAATATAAAGCATTAGAAAAGAAAGGAGGAAATGGCGATGGAGTATCGCATTTTAATTTTTTATTAATGTTATTTATGGTTGGGAGGGTGGTGAAGAAGAGATAGGAGGGCGCAAAAAATTGAAATGGCCATGGATGGGTGGGTTATATATGTTCCGAAAGACTTGGAAGGGTTAAGTAAAGGAAGAGTTGATTTATAACAAACAATGTTTGAATGAATTTTATACTTTAGCTTTTTATAAATTACAAAAATATTTTATATTGTAAAAATATTGCAAATATATTTTATATTGCAACAATATTTTAGTTGCAATAATCTCACATTTTTTATCTTATTTTTTTTTTAAAATGTTTTAAATCAGTTTTAAAAATGTTATAGCATTTTTAATGAAAGATTTTCAAAATCTATTTCTTTGAAAATCTTTAGATAAGTATAAGATGCATTTTGCTAGAATTTGAAAAAATGGACACAATAATTCAATGGTTTGAAAAAAGTTTGTTAACTCTTGTGAAAAGCATGTTGTCAGAGTGTTTCTGCCAGATGTTTCCTTTTTTTTTCTTTTTCTGTTGTAAAAGCCATTAAATGCGATTTCAAATCTGAAACTAAAAGAGATCTTGAAAACGTTCTTAATTACATGTACTTGTTTTTTTAAATTAGCTGTTAGAATTGCATTCCAGTAAAAAAACATGTTTTCGTTGCCATTTCAGAAAATTTAAAAATGAATCTATATATTAACAGATACAAAAGAATTCAATTCTTATGTAAATATTAATATAAATATATTATGTTATCTATTATATTTATGATACCGAAAACATTATTTAGTTTTATTTTCCCAACCTACTTCACTCTAGATTATCACAAAAATATTATTAGCAAATGTAGATAATAAATGTAGATTTTTTTATTCATTTTGTTATCTTTTCATGAACTTTATTTTATATAACTATTTCCAAGTAGATTATAACATCTGCTTAGAATGTTGCTCCTGATTAATATTCTAACTATACCTTAGAGTTAATCTATATAGATTATCTCTATTTAGAATGTTTTCTCCAAATAATATTCTATGTATCAGTATATTAGTCTCTACTGTAATTTTCTTTTTCTAGGCATAATCATTTAAGCTAAAATCTAGAACATTTACATATATCTAAACACCTATTCTTCCGTGGATTACTCTAAGGAATATATTAACAATATAGATCTTTAAACTGATTGTGCGATAGTATTCCTTGCCTTGCGTTCTTTAGGAATCGTGACAAAACTTGATACTAGCTAGCCTCCTGTAGTAGTAGTACTCCTGTGTTATATGTGGCATTAAAAGAAATTATGAATAAAAAGAAAAATAATCTAAAACAGATCTGGACCTAGTTATATAATAATATGTGCCGCTTGAATATCTTCGGTAAACAATTGCACAGAGCTTAGCACCTGGGAAGAGTGGGGTGGACAGGGCTCCTTAGCCGTAGTGAAGGCGACCTTTCTAGGGGTGACAAGCCCAAATAATAAGCCTCCCAAGCTAACAACTTGGGTAGTATCTTGGACAGTGCCTCGCCACTGTCTCACCGAGAATATTCTTCAACTGAGACGTTTGCGGATTCTGGGGAGTCGGATTCTTAGGAGTCCGCACCAACATGCTTTAAGGATGAGTCGGAGCATCCTGAAAGCACCGGATGTAAACTCAGACCAAAACGGCTAAGCTTCTTTGCAACATTTAATGCTAACTCACTGTTAGAAGTGGGATAAACTGAAACATCTGACTGATTAAATAACACGACACAACATAATACTGACATTAGTACAGGAAACCAGATTTACGGACGTACATGCCTTCGAGTACCAAGGTTACAGAATCCTCAACGGAAAAGTGGGTCAGCGGGTAATGAAGAACGTACCCCAGTTAGGTACTAGATTTATAATCAGTCACAGGATACTGGATTCAGTCACCGACCTTACCTCCCACACAACAGACGCAATCCAGACAGAACTGATAAATTCTGGGAAGACTTATCTCTAAAGAAGATATTATCTCTAAACTTCCAGAGAGGCACACCGTCATACTGCTTGGTGACTTCAATGCTCAATTGAAAAGAGAGAAAAAATATAGAAACATAGAGGCAATTATCCGGCGCATAAGCGAACCAACCGCAAAGGAGAACCGCAAGTCCTGTGTAGGACTTTTGGGTTGCTCATGAAGTCTATAGCCTTCAAACACTTGCCAAGGAAGCAGAAGACTTGGATTTCACCTAATACCAACCTGGGTAAATTTCAGATAGATCATGTGGCCATTTCACGAAAATCTCAAAAGGAAATACAAAAAGTGAAAGTACTAAGAAGCGCCAATCTGGACTCAGACCACTACCTCTCAAAGATCAAAATAAAACTCCAACCTAGAAACACTAGAGATACACATAACCTCCAAAATGCTGACATAGAGCGACTTAAGAACAGTCAAGAAGTAAGTCAGAGATTGAACAATACAGATCTATACAACTGGGAGCAACTGAAGGAGACTCTTGTCAAGGCGGCCAATGAAGTCGCCCCCTCGCTAGAAGAAGGAAGCATCCGTGGTGGACGGAAGACTGTGACAATACAATAGCCCAAAGACAGACAGCCTGGGTGAAGTGGAATTCTAAAAAGATCAAGGAAAATTGGCATAAATTTTTGGAACAAAGAAAGCTTACAGCCAAGATAATTCGAGGAACCAAACGGTCCTTCACACAAAACCAACTAAGTCAAATCGAAGAGAGCTTTGATAAGAATAACTCCAGAGATTTCTTTGGAACCTTGAAGCAGACACTCAGAAAATACGCTCCGTTAAGCCTCCACTTCAGAGACTCACAAGGCAAACTGGCTTTTAAGGACAAGGACAACTGCCACATTTTAGCTCAGTACTTTAAAAATCTACTCAACTGTGATACACCCAGCGAGGACTTCGACTACAAATGAACCACACCAAACCCGGACTCGCTGCCCCCTTCATTGGAAGAAATTGGCCAAATCATTCAACTTCTTAAGAATAATAAAGCAGCTGGAGAGGACTCTCAGGAGGACTATCGTTGCTGAACTGTGGAAAGGTGCTGGAAGTAATGCCGTGCGCAAGCTAATCGTGATCATCCAGGACATCTGGGAAACAGAGCTCTGATCCATCCGCTTCACAAAAAGGGAGATTTTACTGATCTAAACAACTACCGTGGAATTTCTCTCGTCCCGGTAACGTAGAAGATTCTCTCCAAGGCGTTACAAACAAGGGCAGCAAATCAGCTGGATGGTCAACTGGGAGAATACCAGGGAGGCTTCAGGAAGCCCCGATCCTGTGTTGAACAGATCCTCCATCTTAAAACTGTACTTGTAAACTCCAGGATGAGAAACGCTTAACAAAGTTATACAGGAACTAGGGCTAGACAACAAAAACCACAGACTCATCCTAGAAACCTTATCCGGCACCCATTCCAAGGTTAAATTTAGAGGCAGGATCTCAGAAAGCTTCGAAATAAAAACGAGTGAGACAAGGAGATGTACTTTTCCTACGCCTCTTCAAATGTGTACTTGAAAAGGTTATGAGAGAATGGCGCAAGGAACTCAACTTGGCTGTTCAGAGTGGTATCTACCTGGGACGTAAGAACGATGGACTGGTTGTAGATTGCCTGCCCTTTGCAGATGACATTGTACTGATTGCTGATTCTCTTGAGATGGCAACAATGCAGGTAAATTGCCTCAGAAAACAGGCTGCCAAAGTGTATCTTCAAGTATCGCTGGAGAAAACAGTATTTTCACCAACATCAAACAAGCAAACAGAGATATGTTACTAGAGCAGGGATCAAGAGGACTCAGAAATTTAAGTATCTCGGCGAATGAATTAAACCCAACTTATTAGAAAGAGCATGATTATCGTTGAGAGTCAACATCGTAGAACTAGCCTATCGACTGACTATGAACACCTACAACAAGAAATGCCAGGCACGTAACCTGAAACTTAAGCACTACACATCAGTCTTACGACCAGAAGCCCTGTATTGCATGTAGCGTCTTTCCTTGAACCGAAGAGGTCTGGTAGAGAAATTAGAAATCAGAGAGAGGAGAATCCTCAGGAAGATCCTAGGCCCAGTAAAGGAAGATGGGGAATTCCGAGGGCGACATAACTCTGAGCTCTACGAATATATTGAGAGGCTCTCTGACTGTGCAAGGAAACGAAGGGTAGCTTTCTATGGCCACGTTGCAAGATTGCCTCCAAATCGACTAACCAACCGTCTCGTCACCTGCTGACAAAACAAGAAGGTTCGTACCACTTGGTTGACAGAAACCGAAAATAATATTAAAGAACTGGGAATAACAGATCTCCAAAACAGACAGTCTGTGAGACGCACCCTGAAGGAAGTCCTTGGATTTCAGGAAGAACCCAGCATTAAAGTTACCCCATGGACAGAAGAGTGAAAGGAGTTACACCAGCAGAAGATGCGATAATACTGGGCAAAGATTAAAGCCCAACAGTTGAACAAGCGTGGTCCAAAGTAGGCCTATTAGAAACAAGAAGAAGAAGATATGATATTAAAATGTTTTGTCAAGAGGTTTATGCTATTTTCTCTCAAAAGTTTTACATCTGTTCGTTATTCCATCGGGGCCTGGAGCTTTTCAGTTTTTCGCCATTTTTAACGCTTTAGCAACTTCGTCATTTGTAATTGGCGAGCCGGTCGCAGCAATCACTTCCTCATGATTTTCACTTCAGATTTCATTAAAAAGTTCCAAATTGTATTGTTTCCAAATGTCCATTTTAGCCAGTGGATGCATTATGATGTGTCCATTACTGTCTTCCAAATTTCCAGTATTGCTGCTTCGTTTAAATCCGAAAATTTCTTTCACCTTCTTATGAAGATTGAACAAATCATACTTTTTGTCATAGTTCTCAATTACATTGAATTCCTAGGCATGACATTCTGCTTCGGCTCTAATCTTTATTCCAATTTCGGCATGTATTCTTCTATACTTTCATTACGATTTTTTTATTTTCTTCTTCACTTCATCAGATATAGGATATGGTCTGTCATTCATTTCAGTTTCTTCCCATTTGTTTGTCTTTTGAAAGCTTCTTGGGTTTCTAGTAAAGCTTGTTTTGTCCTATTCTATTTTTCTTACACTTTCAGAGCTGTTTCTTCCTAAATTCAGTTCTTCTTCTAGCTGTTGTGTCGCCTTTTCAGAGATATTTGCATCTTTTAGCTTTTAGCTCTTTTAGCTTTTCATTGTCCAGTTTTATCAAACTGTTTTGTTTTCGGTATATCTTTTTGAATCGAACTTTAATTTCAGCCAACAGTAGGCTGTGAACAGGTGGTACATCTGCACCGGGATCAATGTTGTACAGATGTAATCGAGTTTATGTATCTTCCATTTATGATAATATAGTCGATCTGATTTCGTACAGTTCTCTAGACAACAGGGAAACCTCAGAGAGGGGTTAGTGCACGATACTCCTGATCCCAAAATTAGTGCCACACAAATTTCAAATGCACCAGGTGGTCCTTGAAGATTGAAATATGGTCTTACAAAATAAAAAGAAGTCACAAACGAGTTTATTATCACACATTGATTAGATCTATATTATCTAAACATTTTATGAATCTGCTTTAGGTGGATTATGTCTATATAGAAAAGGGCTATGTAATACTACCTTAACTTGTAATAACCTACTACATTCAACCCTCTTATGTTTAGTCAAGATCTAATTGTTTCATCCCGCGGAACCCTTTTGTGAGATATTTTTTTATGAAACCCTTAATTCAGTAAATGAAGCAAACCCAGATTCGATTTTAGGCGTATTTGCTATATTACGTATTACATGTTATGAACAAAATGCATCCCTTCTTCTTTTCACGCCGTCTCCTTCCGAAGGTTGGCGATCCAATTTCCGAAGGTTGGCGAAAAAACATTATCGTTTTTGACACGGATGCTCGGAAGGCATCAGTGGTCGTACAGTTCAACCAACGGCGTAGGTCTTTCAACCATGAGTTCTGTCTTCTGCCAATCGACCTCTTTCCATCTATTTTCCCCTCAATAATTAATCGTAGGAGTTCGTAGCGCTTCCCTCTCTTGATGTGTCCCAGGTATTCGGCCTTTCTTCTCATCATAGTATGAAGTAGATCTTTTGACTTAGTACAGCGTTAGTCACTCTTTCTACCCAAGATATTCCCAGTATGCGCTTGTACAGGTACAATTTAAAGGCTTCTATCTTTTTTTTAAATTTCGGGGTTTAGAGTCCAGATTTTGCATCCGAACAGAAACACTGGCAACACGTAGCATCTCAACATGCGGACCCTTATTTCCATTCATAGGTCAGGTCTAATAAATAAATTTTGCATGGTTATAAATGTTCTGCGGGCTTGTTCCATTGTCGATTTTATTTCTTTCGTCATGTCACAGATTTAGTTGACTAAGGCGCCAATGTTTTTAATGTAGGCAACCTGTTGTATGTATTCCCCGTTGATGATTATGGAAAGTTTTGTTGGTTTTTTTGTGAAGACCATGCTTTTCGTCTTCAGTATGTTGATAAACAACCTTGCCCTTTTACTATGCTGCACCACGTTATCTATCATTTTCTGTTTTTTATTATTCGTCCATTCACCGTGATTCCGCCTGAAGTTTCATCAAGTGCTTCATTGAATATTACTTCCGAGTGTATATTGAATAGAAGACCTTTCACCTACACCTTTACACCTTCACCTTTCTTTATATGTATAGTATCTGTGAGTACATTATCCACAGATACAGACACAGATAAGATTAGTACAGATACATACAGATGTATGTCTTCACTATCTGTGCCTGATGATTTTAGTATGTTTATCATTATCTCATGGTGAACACAATCAAACACCTTTTGGTAGTCTGTATAGCAGGCGTACAGGTCATAATTCAAATCTCGGCTTCTTTGGGCCAATTCAAACATGCAATGAGAACAAAGCTTCACGTATACCGACTCCATTGCGAAACCCAAATTGTGTTTGTCACGTCTGATTGCCACACTTTTGGTAGATTCTTGTGAGGATTATACGTAGAAACACTTTCAGTACATGTGACATTAAACTTATCTTTCTGTAATCATCTGGATTTTATCGAGCTTGAGGGGATTTTGGCAGGGGTGTATATTGCGTTAAATACTGATGTCAGTAGTTTTAGTCCGTACCTTTCCCGTTCTGCCCATATTTTGAGGACCTCAGTAGGGAAAGATTCTTTGTTCTAAAACCGCCGCCGCCATCTCATAAAATCTCCCATAATCTCCCATAACATAACCCAACCTAATTTAATGCTAACTTAACCCAACTAACCTAACCCAATGAGATTGAAACCTTATTAAACCTGATTAAAGCTGATTGAAGCTGACTGAAGCTGATTAAAACCTGATTAAAACTGATTAAATGAAATGTGGCGGCGGCGGTTTTAGAAAATAGGATCTTTCCCTACTGACCTCTGCTAAGATGTTATCAGGGTCGGTGGTTTTTCTGTCTTCCTGCACCTTTATTGCATGTGTGACCTCTCCTCTGATTATTTCGGGCATCAATTCGCTTACATCTGTCAGCAGCAGCGGTTGTGGTCTATCGTTATGGAATAGTTTCTCAACATATTAGTCCACCTCTCAAGTTTGTCCTCTATTGCCAGTATTATTTTATTGTCCGCGATTCTTAGTACTGCTGCCTGGTGCCTTCTACTTCTATCTTCTCGTTCTTTAATCTTTGTGCGCAGGTTTAAAGTCATACTTTGTCTGCAGATTTTCTATTTCTGCACATTTCTCACTCAACCACTGCTCCTTAGCCTTCTTTATTTATCTCCGTACTAATCTGTTTATTTATTTGTATTTTGCCGGGTCTATTTCTTATTGCTTTCACCTTTCCTTCATTACTTCCAGAATCTTCATAGTCATCCACTCTTGCTTCTTGTTATTTTCAGTGAGCCCTATCTGATTTACTTGACATTCAGTGTTGCCTCAATTGTGCTTCATGATGTTTCTACCTCTGTTAGATGTGGGCATTTTACATTTCTTAGTCGTAAGTTAGAGCCTCACTTACAAACTTTTTAAGATCAGTGTCATGCACGTTTTGTACATCTAATGTATTTCGTGGTGCGTCCTTTCTTACTGTTTTGAAACGTGACATTTTAAAACAGTAAGAAAGGACGCACCATGAAATACATTAGATTTTCCATAAGTCAATGTGGTTTCTCATAATCCTCTCCTCTGTGTCTGCCGGGGATACCTACGTGTCAGTCTTCTTGGATGTTGTTTAAAAAAAGTTGTAATAGCCATATTCCATTTAGTGCAAAATTGTACCAACCGGTTCCCGCTGCTGTTTCGTTCTCCCAAGCCATACTAGGAGCGTATGGCTTGGGAGAACGAAACAGCAGGGGAACCGGTTGGTACAATTTTGCCCAAAATGGAATATTTTTTAGACAACATCCAAGAAGACTGACACGTAGGTATCCCTTACCTACCTAACCTAACCTAATCATTTTCGGAACCGTCCCCTACCTTGGCGATGAAACCACCCATTATTAAAGATTTTGCCTTTCTTCTTAGCCTGTATGAGTTCCTGTTGAAGCATATGCTAGTATTATATTCATTATTCCATGAGAGATTTGCAGATGAGAGGTTGTAGGTTTGGGTCATCATGACCCTGTTTGCGGTATGAAATCTACAACTGACCGTGCAACGTCTACCTTAACCATTATTGCCACGCCATATTGATGTCTGGTGTCCGATCCACCCGAGTAGTACATCGAGCTGTGTTCCGTTTTCTGATGTCCTTTACGGGGCCATCTGACTTCACTTAGACCAAGAATAACGATGCTCAGTCTGCTCTTTTCATCTTCGACTTTTCATAGCTTTCGGCTATGAAGAGGCTTCTTATATATCAGGTGGCTATGCGCATATATTAGTGTATATTTCAAATTGATTTATTTTTATCATGTCTTTTGGTAAACGACGGGAAGAGGTACCCCGGACTGAGGGCCCTTGGCATTTTGGATAATTTGCAAATTATATAGTACCTACCTATAGTAGAAGTTCCGTTTCTTTCCATATCTCAGTGCTGGCACCGTTACAGCCATGGTGTAAGATCTGTACCTTTTTAAAAGTTATCTTGTCAGGCTACAGCTTGGTAATGGACATGCTGGATGGAACTTCGCCATATCTGGCTATCCTTAAATAGTTTAGCCTGCAGGTCGATGCAGTTACCGGGGTGTGGCGCTTGGAGCCATAGGTAAGAATTGGGCGCTCTGTGAGGACCAGTCCCCGCCAGCCATTCATTATTTATGTACGAATGCGACCGTTGCCGGGAAAAGGTGCTACCTCTACATCGCAACCCCTACACCCCATAATATTCTATGTATCAGCATATTACTGTAATTATTTTTTCTCATAATCATTTAGGCTTCTTCTTATCAGCCTGTTCTCAACCACTCCTGAATGTAGACCTCTTCCATATTTTTCATCATTTAGGCTAAAATGTCTAAATCTAGAACATTTATAGATATCTAAACAACTAGACACATTGATTAGATCTATATAATCTAAACATTTTATGAATCTGCTTTAGAAAGATTATACATAAATAGATATGGGATGTATAATAAATCACACAAAAAAACCCTCTTATATTTAATCTAGATCTAATGGTTTTTTTCGGCGGAATCCTTTGTGGGAGAAGATTCTTCAAGAATTTCTTGAAAATTTGATGAACCCTCCCTTTCAACAAATCTTTTTCAAGAAATTCTTGAAGCTAGACAAATCGACGCCAGCTCACATAGTCTTTCAGGAGGTGAATGGCTACAAGATGGCCGTTCTAGCTGCAAAAAGAGTGGTAAAGTAATGAATGCAAAGTGAGTGAAATGGGGGATGCAAGGATAATAAAAGAGGTGTCTTGAATAGGGAATGAGTAAAAGGAAATTGTATGAAAGAGGAGTGATATCTGGCGGGGGACTAGAAAAACTTAACAGGGAAGGTGCAAAGTGGATAGAAATGTTAGGAGAGCAATTAGTAGAGGTAGAAACCGTTACAGGAACGACAGAGCAAAATTTCGAATGGTAGGTTTTTTAAAGAATAATACAAGTGCATGGTCGTTTACCAAACTTATGTAAAGATCCAAACGCACAGGTCATACTAGCTATGTTTAGGTGTGGAAGTGAAGAGCATGGAAGAAGATATTGGATGGGTGAAGAATGTAGAAATTGTACAGCATGTGGAACAGGAGAGAATAGATGAAAACATTGGAAGGAAGTATGTACAAGTAATGAATGGAAGGAACAAGAGAAAAATAATATAAATAAATATGTAATAATTAATACGCAAATAGACGGCAAACGAGGTACGCAAACAGACAGCTAAGATCCTCCGGCAAGCCAAAAGGAAACAAATAAACAGAACACTGACACGGAATTTAAGAAGAACAACTAGTTTTAAAAAGCAAGTAGGTAAATGGATATCAGCCGTCCAGCATGAGATTCCGAAGGGAAGGTGGAAAACGGGCTATAAATAATATTGAAAATTGTGAGATATTAGCTACATTTTTTGAGAAATTGTTGAATTACGAAGAACAAAAAAATAAATGGTCAATAGAAGACCCCAAGCAACAGAATGAACATTCAATTCTACCAGATGAAGAAGAAGTTCGTGAAATAATCGCAGATCTAAAGAACAACAAAGCAGCAGGAGAAGACTCCGTCACAGCAGAGATGCTAAAATGTGGTGGAGAAATCACAATCCAAATTTTAAAACAAGAAATGGAAAAGATATGGGAAACTGAACTTATCCCTGATGATTGGAAAAATGCTATCATCCACCCCCTACACAAAAAAAGATGATTGAGCGGATCCTAATAACTACCGTGGCATTTCCATAGCTCCTGTAACATATAAGGCATTGTCTAACTTGGTGAATATCAAGCGGGATTTAGGAAAGGAAGAGCATGTGTTCAACAAATCTGGAGCCTGAAGCGAATACTGGAGAACTGTATGTCAAAAGAGCTTTTTGTAGACTTCAAGAAAGCTTATGATTCTATTGACAGGGAAGTGCTGTTGAACACACTGGTGGAATTTGGCGTGGACGCCAAAACAAGAAAAATTATTAAGCTGGCGCTAATAGGAACACATTCCAAAGTAAAGTACATGGGAGAGTTTTCCAAAGAGTTGAAAGAATTGAAAGAATGAAATTGAGTTGAGAGAATGAAATTAAAATAGGAGTCAGACAAGACGATGGACTTTCACCAGTTCTATTCAACTGTGTGTTGGAGAAAATTATCCGGGAATGGGAAAAAGAACTGGGCAGGAAAGGAGGAAAGGAGTCTCCTACTTTGGAGGAGAATGACGTCAAGATCAAATGCCTTGCTTTTGCCTATGACCTCGCGCTCCTTTCTAGAAATACTGACACAGCTATAGAACAATTTAATATACTAACCACTCAAGCAGAAAAAGCAAGATTACAGAATTCCGTGAAAAAACTAAGTGTATGACAAACACTAAAGAATCCCCCCGTGACCTGAAGAGCGAGCATGGTAAAATAGAAAGAGTTGTCAGCTTTAAATACCTGGGTGAAATCGCGCAGTTGAAAACCAGCGAAAGAGAATCTAACAACACCAGACGGGAGAAGATGGTAGCGGCCTTTCGCAGAACATATGCTTTATACAAGAAGAAAGCCATCTAGAAGGGAGCTAAACTGAGATACTACAGTACAATTATTAAAACGGAATGCATGTACGCCAGTGAATGCAAATGTCAGGGAAAGTAAGACTCATTGTCAGTGAAGATGAGAAATTTGAAAGGAAGATCCTTCGTAAGGTAATGGTTCCAAAGATCGTGGATGGGCAGTATAGGTAAGGGGAAGAGAAGAACTTACCAGGACAATGAAATACTGTTTGAGTCCATGAGAAATCGGAGACTCAAATTCTATGGGCGTTTATTTGGAATGGATAAGAACAGACAAACAAAAAGGATTTTGAAAATACTTGACAGTAGACCTAAAGTGTGACAAATGGTTCAGGGAGGAGATAAAGGATCTCCAAGAGGTTGGACTGAATTCGGAAGACATCTCAAACCGAACAAAGTTTGAGTCAGTGATAAACAAGTTTAAGGGATTTCATGACGAACCAAAAAGGAACAGTGGTTGGACAGAAGAAAGAAGACTGCCAGAGAAAGAATGCAGAGATTTTGGGCTGCAAGGAAGGCTTCCAGAAACATGCACTTGTTGCCTAACTCTATGGCCATATACGATAATAATGCTAATAAATTATTTTTTTTTAAAAATGATTTTTTAATTTTTATTTTCCAATATATTTTTATTAAAACAGTTTTGCGACTTAATAGAAATTTAACGCGAGTCTATGTTGGATCGCACCCATAGTTTGAGAAACGCTGATCTCGTACATTAACTGTTAATTGAGATAAATCTATCTAATTTATTTAGCAAAATGGATAGTAATCTAGATTAGGCAAATCAAGTTTTTTTAAGAAAATTTACATACCTTTTTTCATTTTTCATAAGATTTGAGAAGTTTTTCACTAAATTTGGATAAATAATTGAATCTATTAATGGTCTAAATAATGAAAACTTATGGTCTAAAATACAATTTAATTTTGTGTGAATTAATGAATGCAGGGTGAATTAATTTCTAACTGAGATTTATTCTTAATATCAAAGTTTAACAGACTACTTAAACTAAATTTTTAACTAATTGTCTGAATCAGTGATAATAAATTATGAAAATTATTTTGTCGCATAAACTAAATTAGAGTAAACTGATTTCTAAATTCTATCATTAATAATAATTTATGGAATTACTTCATAGATTTAGTGTCTAAGACTGAATTGAGGTTTCTAAACGCTAGTTGAAACTGAAAGGTAAACGGTATCCAAGCAAAATCGGCATGGAAACGAATTAAATCTGAATGGACGAGATTAAAGCAGGAAAAGATCAAATAAATAAAACCAAAGATTAATTATAAAAAATTAAACAGCTAATTAAGTAGATATTTTCAGGAATATTTCTCAATATTAAAATATATATAAACCAATAAAATAATGATTAATATAAAGAACTGTTATATAATCTTTCGGATCTCGCTGCGCGTTTTTTTGTAGTTGTTGGTTTAAACTAGCAGCAAATTACAGTAATTATTAAATTGCTGTCCGGACAGAAAAACATTCTTTCGGCTTTAATGTAATATTTCCGGCTTAAGAATTTTAATAAAACATTTTTGCAGAATTTTAATTATACATTAAATGTGAAATTAATTAATTTATTAATAGTTAACCTAGCTGATTTGGCAGATTTCACTAATTATGGCTTAAATCAACAATTCAGCACTTTACTTAAAACGTTTGCAAAATTATTAACAATTATTAACAAAAAAAAATCACAATAATAAAAACTAATTCTTTGGTTAATATCTCAAATATTTTTAGCTTATCTATTGAATCCTAGATTTACTTACGTCAAATAAAATACATCATTAATAAAATCAAATTAATGAATAGGATGGTTGCGACCGTTATTATGCTGTAATTCATATTTCCATTGAATTGAAAAATTCACTATGTTTCAACCACACCTAAGGGTATATATATATATATATATATATATATATATATATATATATATATATATATATATATATATAATATAGGGGTTTAAGGGATGAAGTGTGGTTAATACATAGTGTTTCTTTTACCTGTTCCAGAAACAATTTTCTGTTTAATATGCTGATAGTAGCTAAACGCTCTATTCACTTTTGATGGTATACTTTGTAACCTAGATTAATTATGCTAGTATTAAATTACTAGTTTAATTACATATCTGCTATAGAAAGAATACGTGCCAAATAGAGATTTAGACTTCATTATATACTCAGACTAGTTAGGTCTTTAATTTGTTTAATTGTAAATATTTGGATTAGTGCAATAGACATTTTTTGATAAAATTAGGTGGTTTATAAAGATTTAAACAAGTTTTTTTTCGTAGTAATTTCGTTTCTATATCATTGCAAAGTTTTAATAATTTATTAATATTTATTTACTTTGAAACTACCTTTTTGAGATTTTGAAACTGAATAGAAACCAATAAATCAATATTTGTCACCAAAACAAAGGGTTTCGAAACAGCGATTCCACAGTTTGAATGAGTCTAGTTAGTTTGCATGATCATTTTTCAGTATTCAAGTTCACATTTGAAATAGAAGGAATTGCCTTATATAACAAGGTCGCGCGTGGTGGTGTTATATAATACGCGGGCAATATTAGTAAAATAGAATATTTAGAAACGTGATGAGATCCCGGTATTATTATTTTTTGTTTCAAATGCGAATCTATTTGACCTATATTATGTGCTATTTTTTATTTTCTTTTGTTACAGCGACGGTGTAATATTTTTTTTGTTTGGTTATTGTATAATTTCGTGTCATGTAATGCCAATGTTGTATAAAAATTGTCGGTAGTCAAGTATTTTTAATTATTCATTTTACGTGCTGTATCTTTATATCTTAATGGGATTCTTACTTTATTTTTTTAAACTAGCCTCAGCAGTTTTTTTTTTCAAAAAATAAATTAAATAAGTTCAAACATCTAAATTATTCACTAGAGAATTTTATTGCTGTCTTTTTACTGTTCCCTTGGTAACATCGTGAATTTGATGGTTATTAAAAAAAACTAATTAAGTATGAGCAATAATTCAAATACTATCGACTAATACTAATAGATTTTCCACAAATGGTGATTTAATATTTCTAAAAATACATTTCATTTTGTCTATACCAGAGGTCAATAAACTACGGCCCGCGGGCCGGGTCCAGCCCTCTAAAGATTTTGATCCGGCCGTTATTTTTCGTTACAAATTAAAACCATATTTTTCGTTAGACCTACCAATCCGGCCCCATTCTTAAGAAATTTGGAGACCCGTGGTCTAGACCAGTGGTCGGCGTCCTTTTGAAACGGAAGAGCCAAAAGTTATAATTTTCAAAATTTACCAATTTTTCTTATTTTTTACTTATCGAATTATGCGAGACTTTTGATCTTCAGTTAATGTCCACGTACTTCAAAAGACTGCCAGGGAAAAAGAATGGTGTGCTCCACGGAAAGAACTAGGTGAATATCAATTGGACCACGATGCAATTTCAAGGAGAAACATTAAAGAAATGATGAATGTGGTAGACCGGAAAGAAGCCAATCTTGACTCTGATCACTTCTTGACCCGCATAAAATTCAAACCATTAAACAAGAAACGTCTCTCCGGGAATGTATCGATAAAGGTAAATGAAAAACTTCTACAAAGTAGAAAGGCCTTTCAAACCCTTTTGCGGGAGAAGAAAGTGGAGCGGGGATATCCGAGAGAAGATGGCGAATACAGCCAAGGATGTGGCACTATTGCAACGAACTCGCAGACACCAATGGTGGACCACAGACTGTGATGCAGCAGTCGACAGTAGAGCTGCAGCGTATAAAGCATGGTATGCAGACAAAACTGAAGAGAAATTTGAGACATACAACGAGGTACTCAAACAGACAGCTAAGATCCTCGCCAAAAGGAAACAAGTATCAGAAGAAATTCAAAACATGAACCTACTACAGGACCTTTAAAAAGCAAATAAATGGATATCAGCAGTCCAGCATGGGATTTCGAAGGAAAGATGGAAAACTGGCTATAAATAAGAATGAAAATTGTTAGATATTAGCCACATATTTCGAGAAATTATTGATTTGCTTGACCCAAAGCAACAGAATGAAAATGCAATCCCACCAGATGAAGAAGTTCGTGATATAATCTCAGACCTAAAGAACAACAAATCAGCAGGGGAAGACTCCGTCACAGCAGAGATGCTAAAATGTGGTGGAGAAATCACAATCCAAATTCTAATGCAAGTAATGGAAAAGATATGGGAAACTATGCTATCATCCACCCCTTACACAAAAAAGATGATAGAACGGATCCTACTAACTACCGTGACATTTTCATAGATCCTGTAACATATACTGTCTAAAGTATAACACTGTAACATACAAAGTATAACACTTTCTAAACAGAAGAGACTTGTGGAGCAAGTGGATCACCTGGTGAATATCAAGCGGGATTTAGGAGAATTACTGAAGAAATATATGTCAAAGCATGATGAAATAAAAGCAAAGACTTAATAAATATATATAACTATTTATTAGAATAAAGATAAAGCCAGTAAAGAAAAATAACAGTTCACAAGTGCGTAGCGGCTTAGCAATTGACAACGAGCATCAGTCACATTGCCATTTAACATAGCCCAGGCGTCCATTTATTCAACATCCTCTCCTGGACGCTGACGCTTTAAAGTTAAACCCATCGATGATGTGAAGTTTTCATGCTTCGGTCGATGGAGTCCTTCTGTCAAAATATCGGCGACCATGTCTCCAGTGCATCTATATTGAACCATGATTTGTTTGGCGGCAATCTTCTCTCGTGCGAAGTGGTAGCGGACGTCTATATGTTTACTACGTGCGTGGTAGATGGCATTTCCTGAAAGATTTTAAGTTCCGGTTGAAACTCCTCGGCCAGCTGTTTCAACCAAAGAGCTTCCTGAATGGCCGACGCTAGAGCCATGTATTCAGCCTCACTTGTAGAAAGGGCTATTGTCTGCTGTTTCTTCAAATTCCAGCTTATTGTAGCACCTTGGAATAAAAATACGTATCCTGTGCTAGATCTTCTATTTTCAATATCATTTGCGCAGTCTGAATCGCAATAGCCTGAAATTTTTTCATCAACATTTCTTTTGTAAACCAGTTTTATATACATTGTAGCTTTCAGGTATCTCATGACTCATTTCAGAGCCACCCAATGTTCATTAGTAGGTTGACTATTGTACCTACTCAGAGAATTTACTATATAGGTAATGTCTGGTCGAGTCCCTTGGGATAAGTACAACAAGCAGCCAATAATTTCTTGATATGGGATGTTCTTTAAAATTTCATGTTGACCTTCACCCTTCTTCAGTTTAACATTAGCATCAGCAGGTGTCCACATTGGTTTACAATTGTTCATTTCAAATCGTGTAAGTATCATTTTTATGTAAATGGATTGATCAATAGAAATCTCATCTATGTTTTCATCTTGTGAAATTCTAAAACCAATGCAATGTTTGGCTGTTCCTAAATCCTTCATATCAAATTTTTCTACTTCCCCTTTATCATTTGTGAGGTTTCCTCATTGTTAAAGAAATAAAGCATATATATATATATATATATATATATATATATATATATATATATATATATATATATATATAGTATCATCCACATATACTGTTATAAATAGCATATCATTTTCATTTAAAATACGATGGTAAACGCATGGATCTATGTTTGAACGACTCATTCCAATTTCTAACAGAGCAGTATTTAATTTCTTGTTCCATTGTCTGCTGGCTTGTTTGAGTCCGTATATTGACTTGTTCAGTCTACATACTTTATTTTCATCTTTATAGCCTGGTGGTAAGGACATGTAGATTTCTTCATCGATTTCACCCTGTAAGAATGCCGTGACAGCGTCCATTTGGTGTATTTTAAGTCCATGTTTGGCAGAAAGATCAATCAGGTATCTTATAGATGTATAACGGACCACTGGAGCGTATACCTAATTGTAATCAATGCCTTTGACTTGTTTATATCCTTTGATCACCATTATTGCTTTATAGCATGTGACATATCAATTGCCATCCCTCTTAGTTTTATAAACCCATCTGCTGGAAATTACTGATTTTCCTTCTGGTAAGTTGACCGGTGTCCACGTATTATTCTTTATCAACGACTGATATTCTTCATCGCCCCTTCATAGCCCTTTTCCATTCATCAAATTTTTCACTGTTCAGAGCTTCTTGAAGACTTTGTGGATCATTATTTAGTAAATTCATTGTTGATTCAACATTCTGACACATTAGTGATGAGGGACTTTGATGGACTTTATTATTGTGGCTTCTCATTCTCAGCTGTGGTCTCAAAGTTATATTAAATTCCGGTAGAGATTCAATTGTTCTATCAGGTAAGTATGTCTCATCGTTGACATCTACAGATTGATCAGAATCATCTGAAATACATATCTCATCACGAATCGCATCATCAATGTTTCTTTCCACAGATTCTTTGGGTTCATCAAGCATAGGTAAGCAAAAGGTCTTCTTTTCCTTTTCTTCATACTTTCTTTTGTATTTTCATTTTTAGTAATTTCCTTTTCTTATTTAGGTTTATCATTCACTTTATTTCTTTTATTCGGAGCTTCTAGGAATACAACATCCCTACTTATGACTCCTTTTTTTGTTTCCAGATCTATGAATCGGTAGCCTTTTGTAGAGTCGCTGTAGCCAACAAATATTAACGTACGTGACTTCACATCAAGCTTAGTTCTATTTTCTTTAGGAATAAGCACCATTGCAGGACATCCAAAAATTCTCATGTGACTTAGATTTGGCTTCTTTCCAGTCCATACTTCATAAGGCGTTATAGCATCGGATAATGTGCAGGTGGGAGATCGGTTCACAATGTATGCAGCTGTAGCAACCGCTTCTGCCCAGTATGTGACCTGTAATTCAGCATTTAAAATCATACATCTACTACGCTCTATTAAAGTTCTATTCATTATTTCACTGGAACCATTCTGCTCCGGAGTGTATGGATTAAATGTCTGGTGCAGTATTCCATGTTTCTTTAAGTAGGCCTGAAAATTATTATTTTTGTATTCGGTTTCATTCTCGCTTCTCAGAATTTTTATTTTTGTATTCAACAAAAATTTGTGGAATTTAGGAATAGAGTAGAGAATACTCTATTCCTAAATTCCACATTTTTTTCAAATATTTCACTTTTATTCTTAATAAAATATACATGTACTCGTTGAGAAAAATCATCAATAAAGGTAACAAAATATTTCCTCCTCCTATAGTCCACATACGTCACTGTGAATGAGCTCAAGCAAGCTGGTTGCACGGGAGCCTTCAGTGGGAAACGGTTTTCTCGTTTGCTTACCTTCAAGGCAGGTTACACAAATTGATTTTTCAGTACTTGGTGACAGCTTTACGCCTTCTGTACAGTTAGGTATTTTATTAAGTTTGGTGAAATTTAAGTGACCCATCCTCTGGTGCCACAGATAAGTATCATCATCAGTCTTAGCAATCATGCTTTGCTTTTCTTGACTTCTACAATTATTTAACAGATATGTTTCATTGATTAATTCAGCATTTGCAACTAACTTATTATTCGGATTATAAATTTGACAGCCATATTCATTAAATGTTACTCTGCATCCACTTTTAATTATTTTAGTAACTGACAATAAATTTGTTTTCAATTCTGGTACGTATAAAACATTTATCACCTGTATTGAATCGGTACTGCCATCTTTTGTATTTACCTTAATACATACATTAGCACAGCATTCAACTTTTAATACTTTGTTGTTAGCAATTCTTATGCTCGGTACAGATGAAGGAGTCATATCAGTGAGCCAGTCTCGGTGCATGGTCATGTGCATAGATGCCCCTGAGTCAACATACCAAAGATTGAAATTGTCATTTGCTGTGGATGCTGAAAAAGCTGCAACATATCCTGTTTTTTTATTTGTGTTTTTATCATTACTTGTCTTCTTATGCCAACAATTTTTACTGAGATGTACATACTTATTACAATTAAAGCATCTAGAGCCTTTCTTATTCTTGAGTTGATCACTTTTGGACTGATAGTTTTTTGTGTTTGTATAAAGTGCGGTAGTGTCTGACGTTTTTACTTCTTGTAGTAATTTATTTTTTACTAAATCTGCACCAATCTGCATACCTGAACTTTTTAAGCCAATAATCATCGTCTGGTACATTTCTGGCAACCCTGCCAGCATTAAAGTACCCAACCATTCATCGTCCACATCGAATTTTATATTCCTTAACTTGTGCGCGGCTGTCATTATTTTATTTACATAATCTTCTACTGATTGACTACTTTCCAAATTGGTATTAATAAGTTCTTTTAATAAACCGACTTTTCGAGTCAATCCGCTGTCTTCAAAAGCCTTTGCTAAATTTTCCCATACCTGTTTTGCATTCTGGGCTTCTTGAATGTGTACATATAAAATCGGGTTAACTAATAGTATTAACTTTGATTTTTCCTTCGTGCCTTGTTTAACTGAGCTAGGGTCAGTAGCCACAGCTTCTTTCAAGATGCAGTTATATAAATCTTCACGTTGTAAGTATGCTTTAACTGCAAAACTCCAACTTGCCCAATTGTCTCGACCCGCTAGCTTCTCAATCGACATCATTGAATTATTTTCAGCCATATTTATATATCATTCAATATGTGAATAGCTAAAAGGAGAAATCACTCACGTGCGCGGTCACTAAAAGTGAGGTTATACTTGCGATTTTTACTTTTACTTTTTTTTTAAATGCTGTTCAAAACACAAAAATAACTCTAAACGGCAGGCCTGGGATGACCCAACTATTTATTAGAATAAAGATAAAGCCAGTAAAGAAAAATAACAGTGCACGAGTGCGTAGCGGCTTAGCAATTGACAACGAGTATGCGCATCAGGCACATTGTCATTTAACATAGCGCATGATATAAATACAAGGGTATGCTCTTGCGCATGCTAATCTAGCCAGACAATTAGGTTGCGGCAGCTTGCAGATGTCATAACTGCATCATTACGCGGCGAATTTGAATTGTTTAATTGTATGAAGGCCAGACTGTATTTTTTTTGTTAAAAGATGGTGATTTTTTAGGGAAGAAAAATACATTTAAATCCTTGAAAATTTTAAGAGATTTTGATGAACTATTATACGCCCCGGTAAGAGTCAAGTGTACACGAAGGTGACGTCAGCAAGCTGACCCAGCTATGCGCAGAACTGGTGTCATTTTCGTTCACGGGATGAGCATACCCTTGTATTTATATCATGACATAGCGCAGGCGTCCATTTATTCAACAAAGCAGCTAGTAGTAGTATTTGTAGACTTCCAGAAAGCTTATGATTCTATTGACAGGTTCTGTTTAACATTCTGGTGGAATTTAGCGTCGACGCTAAAACAAGAAAAATTATTATGCTGACGCTAACAGGAACAGATTCCAAAGTAAAGCATATAAGAGAGACCTCCAAAGAGTTTGAAGTTAAAACAGGAGTCAGACATGGTGATGGACTGTCACCAGTTCCAGTCAACTATGTGTTGGAGAAGATTATCATTATCCGGGAATGGGTGAAAGAACTGGACAGGAAAGGACTACTTAATCAAGTATACTTTGGCGGATCAAGGAATGAAGTCAAGATCAACTGCCTTGCTGTTTTTGCCTATGACCTCGCGCTTCTTTCTAGAAATACTGACACAGCTATGGAACATCTGAATATACTAAACAATCGAGCAGAAAAAGCAGAACTACAGATTTCCTTTGAAATAATGAAGTATATGACAAACACTATAAAAGCCCCGTCACCGGAAGACCGAGCATGGTAAGATAGAAAGAGTTTAAGCTTTAAATACCTGGGTGAAATGGTACAGTTGAAAACGAGTGAAAGTGAAACTAACACAAGGAGAACACTACAGGGAGAAGATGACAACGGCTTTTCGCAGAACATATGCTTTATACAAGAAGAAAGCCATCTCGAAGAGAGCTAAACTGAGACACAACAATACAGTGATCAAAACGGAATTCCTGTATGCTAGTGAATGCCTCCAAATGACGGGAAAGCAGAACTCAGAAGCTGAGAATTTCAAAGGAAGATCTTTTGTAAGATAATGGGTCCAAAGATTGTAGATGGGCAGTATAGGTTAAGAGGAAGGGAAGAATTTTACCAGGACAATGAAAGACTGATTGAGTCTAGGAGAAAACGGAGACTCAAAATGGATGAGAAGAGACTAACAAAAAGGATTTTTAAAATACTTGACAGTAGACCTAAAGTGTCTGATAAATGGTTCAGGGAGGTGAGGAAGGATATCCTTCCTAACAGGACTCAAATCGGAAGACATCTCAAACCGAACAAAGTTTAGGACGGTGATAAACAAGTTTAAGGGATTTCATGACGAACCGAAAAGGAACAGTGGTTGGACAGAAGAAAGAAGACAGGCTGCCAGAGAAAGAATGCAAAGATTTTGGGCTGCAAGGAATGCTTCCAGAAACATGTAATTGTTGCCTAACGTGATCTCTAATGGCCATATACGATTATATAAAATTTGCTTACTAATTGAATAGTTGTCAATGGCTTTGCATTCCATTTTGGTTAAATCTGGCTGATAACTTGATGTTTTAAGTTGCTAGCAAGACTCTAGATTTTTGTTTGTTAGTTGACTTCTTACTTTGCTTTTTATTTTTTTTTTGCTCTCGAGTTCCGTGAGCTTGCCACTTCACAAGTCTTTGCTTTCCAGATCCAAAAATTGCATTTTAAGAGATCCAACATCAATTCCATCAATGGTTCAATGTTGATCTCATATGCATTTGTGTTGAGAGGATTTATCATGAATACAAGAGAAGTTTTGTTTGTTTTTAATTGCTCGAATTTCTTAACAAATCCATCCTTCATGTTTTAATAGATACGCTGAAGTAAGTCATGTAAATAGTTGGATTGGTTTCATCGCGATATTGCTTCAGATTTTTAAAATGAAGTAATTTACCGCTCTCCATGTCTTCAACAAGAACAAGTATTTCTTCCAAACAAAGCACTTCTTCCAGCAAGGCATAGGTTGGATTTCCCTTTCCTTGCAGTTTTAGATTTAACTCATTTAGTTTCATTGTGATATCTACAAGTTGAATTTTGGCAGTCATTCGTCTTCTTCCAACTAGGGACGGTCAATACCTTTTCATTGAGGAATGTTTTTATTTCACGCAAGCACAAAGCAAAGCGCTTCAATACACTAACTCTGGAAGCCCATCGCACTGTATTGTGCAGAATTAGGTTAGAATACTGGCTCCCTATTTCTTCAAGGAATTCTTTAAATTGGCGATGGCAGAGTGCTTTTAACAAGATGCTGTTTTTAATACTAATTACCAAGTTCATGACCGCAACTATGTCGACCGGAAATATTTTGGCACAACGCGCCTCTTTATGAATTATGCATTGACACATTAAAATTTCGTGGTTTATTTTTTTCTGAAGCATCGATGTTCTTCCTTTGGAACTACAGCCCTAAGTGGGCTCTGGCCTAACCTCCCCTGCCTACACTTGTGTTTTTGGTGTCTTGATCTTGACACAAGTGGAGCCCTTACAGTTTTAAACGTGGATGGAGAGCCACTATTAGGGGAGTTTTTTCGAGGTAAATTTTACAGTGATGACTTTGCCAGAGCTATGTACAAGAGAACGGTGGCTTATTTTTCTATATTTGCGTCCCCGGATTCGAACCGGGGACTTATGGCTTAGTAATCTGCCACCTTAACTACTACGCCACCACCGCCTCTAATAAAAAGAATCAATGTTACCCTTCTATTTATTCCTGCAATTCTACTGGCTCCATCAGTTGCTATGGAAACATTTTATGGCATTTTTGCATAGCATTTGCTATATCTTCCCCACGAGTTGCCCTGAGAGCGGTAGCATACCTAGCAGTTCTTCATAAGAACCTTGGAGCGACTTATACATGACGAAAAGGGCAACGTTTGCCGTGTTTTTTGATGCCGCAAGACTCATCTAAGTATAGAAAGATATAGTGATAAGGCAGAAAGTTGAATATCTTCCATTTGCAAATGTTACATTTGAAGACATTTGAGCAGTTCTATCTTGCACTACAATTTTAAAGAGGGATAGGAAAAGGATAGAGGTTATGGAGATGTGGAGAAAAATGATAGGAATAAAATGGGCAGACAAGATCAGAAATGAGCATATTTTAGAAAGAATAGGGGAAGGAAGATATTAATATGAGACTATTTTGAAAAGAGATTGTGGCTTGGGCATGTGTGGAGAGGGAGTTGTTTGTTGAGAAAGGCAATCGAGGGAAGTGTGGAGGGTAGAAGAAGAGTAAAAGAAGAGGTAGAAGAAGAGTAAAAAAGGCTGTGGATAGAGTTGAGTGAAGGAGGCAGAATGGAACCTGCAGAACACCAATGCAATGTGCAATCTTGTACTTCAAAAGATATCAAAACGGCAAATCATTTATTTTTTCATGATTTCTGCGTTGTATTTGAAACTCACCTTCTGTGAATAATTTCTCCCTTTTTGCAATTTCTAGTGATACTGTAAAGCTTGCCAGATTTACATTATTCGGAGATTGCCCACTCATTTAGCATAGAACTTGAATCTGTTTTTGTTTTTGAAGCTCATGAGAACAGGTTCTTTTAGTGCGTCACCGAATGAATATCTACTAGTGAACTGGGTACGTTTCGTAGTGAAGTGTTGTTCCAAATTTGATTTCTTATTGTGTACGAATTGTCTCATTTGTTTCGTGACAAATGAGACAAGCCGGAAGTCTACCTGTGTTGTATATGAATGCAAACGACTTCGTCCAATCCCGATTGAATTCTCGATTTTCTTCTTCGAAAGGCGATGTGCAATTAAATGAAATCCGAATGTGATTTCATACATTATGATTTGTATCAATGTTAAGAAAAGTTGCAGGTACAATAAACGAAATTAGTTTCATATAATCAATTGCACTATTTTATGGGTTTCTTCTTTTTCTGTGGGAATGGGTCTTCTAGGACCACGCGGAATCAACATTTATTGGCCTTGATTTCTGCCCAATAACTCTTCATACGCAACGATTCTCTTCTCCCTCAAAACCCCGTGTATGAGTAATTTCTTAATTTCCTCTCGATCCTTGAGATTGAGAAAACCTAATTCAGCCAAGTCCTTTTCCGACAAAAGGACCTTTGGGAGGACATTTGTTTGTACTAATTGGACCTTGTTGCCTTTTTCTGCAAAAACGTATAGATTTTATGTGTTAATCTAGTTGGGTCCATTCTGTCCAAATGTCCCTTGAATTGGATCCTTCTCATACGGATTGTGTCTAAGATTTTAGTAATTTTCAAATAGACGTACGAATTAGGTTTTGGAAGGGGAATTCCATCCTTGATTCTTGGCCTCAAAATTTTTCGCATGCTTTTGTATTCCTTAATCTCCAATTGAATTCTAAGTAGATTTTGGAAGGTGAATTCCATCTTTGATTCTTGGTCCCAAAATTTTTACCAAGTTATTGCGTTCTTTAATCTCCAATTGATTTTTCAGTTTTTTATGTTGTAGATAAAGTGTTTGGCTGCATAAAGGGCTGCAGCCAAGACTACTGTTTTATAATGTTGAATTTTACAATTCCAAGAGAGGCATTTTTTGTTATAAAGTTGTTTTATCAAAAGAAAAGCAGTTTCGATTTTCTGTAGTCTTGCTTCTATAGATCATCGCTGCCAGTTTCATTGATCCATTCACCTAAATACTTGAAGTATTTCACTGGAGAGACCTTACAATTATCAATGCCGATTGTATCATAAATTTTGTTTTGTCTAAAGAGATCCGTAAGTTGATTTTTGCTGCTTGTTCTTGGAGTAATTCAACTTGTTTCTGGGCATCTGGGAAATGTTTGGAGCAATTAACGCAATGTCATCTGCAAATGCCAAGCAGTCGAGTGTTATCCCTTTGAGTTTTGGTCCTAGTCTATGGAATGGTGCACCAGCTCGTCTACACAATGGAGATAAACCATCTCCTAGACGCATTCCTGTATCAATTGAAAATTCCGCGCTCAGTCCTCCCATAAATTTAACCACTGAACTTGTATTCAAGAGGGTTTGATGATTGATGTTATCTTGCGATCTAATCCAAATTATGGGTTTCGGTAATAAAATAATTAATTTTTGCTAATGAAATAGTCGCATGCGGCTCGCGAGCCGCAGCTTGCCTACCACTGGTCCAAACAAACACGATATTTAAATTAGATAAATTCAATAATTTACTAGTCTGTATAATATGCAAATACTATCGAATTAATCTAATTATTAATATTATTATCTTATTTTAGTTAAATTAATTAAAACTATGTTAATGATTTAATATCTAAATTGTATAGAGACAATATATTTGTTGTAGACTTTATACAAAGGGTTATCGACCACAAGGCCTTCTGCCCAAATCGTAGGGAGTAAACTAGTTTAGTTTATATGATTTAGTTTAGTTTCATAGTTATTGTTTTCTTTATAATTTAACTTGAACGAACTAAATATTTAACTAAGTATTTAACTTGAACGAAAAATAAATCAAAGAAAATAAAGTGTAGAGGGCAGAAGGACCTTGTGGTCGATAGCCCTTTGTATAAAGTATACAATAAATTTATTTTCTCTCTCTCACTCAAGTGCAGTTAGGAATTTTTTTTTTGCAGGAAATGTTTATTGAATTTTTGAAATTTTTAAAATTCAATAATATTCTATAAATTGTTATCAAATCAATGTCAAATATAATAAATGTTGATAAACAATAAAGGGTATTTTTATCCCTTTACGCAGTGATAAAAACGTTTGATAACAACAAAAGTGGTGATTTATTATAAACAAACTAGATAATCCGAATAAATGTTGTTACAATAATTTCATTAACGAGAAAAAATAATATGTGAACAATGAGCACATTCAATACGTAATCAGGAAAAAACCTTAAATTTGTTACGAAACCAACGCGATTGGAACAACACAATTATAAATTATTGGATTATTATTTATAGAGCAACAAAAATGCAACGTCGACAATATTTTTAAAATCTATTACTTTACTATATATATTTTTTAATAAACTGCGTCCATAGCAACAGATTAACTGTTCAAGATTTATTTTTTCTTCCTGAAACATCGATTTTTTGACCATAATACTACTATTGACCATAATACGACCGAACTTATTTTGACCATGTAGTACTCTTGTCTAATCAGATTTAGAATTGTCTTGAATTGTCTATTAATATACTATATCTACTCTTACTACTATATCTTACTACTATACCTATCTACTTTTTTGTCTTTCTCTACTTTCATTTTAATTTTACTACCTTGTTTTGTCTGCAAAAGAAAATATTCTACATGAGTAAAACAATTCCATTTTTTAAAAGTAACTTTTTTAATTAAATTTAATGAATTTAGCAGTTCCGTTTGTATTCCAACTTATTTTTATGAAATTATTAAATGTAATACAATATTTTTGATCACCAAGACCCTCTTTTGCAGCCTTGCAAACCTACAGATTTCTCAATGTTTAACCCTCAACTAGCAATTTAGCAATTCTATTAAGCCTAACTTAACCTAACGAGATTACAAGATTAAATTTGCGAATAAAGCAAAAAAAAAGAAACTTGAAATACTTGTAGCATATTTTTTTCGGATTTTAATTTTATTAATTTATGTAAAACTTAATACTCACTACGAACTATTTCGATTATTTAACAAATGGGTTTTAATAATTCCTTTTCCAGTTTTTTTGTTTTTTTTTGATTTGTGACATATATGCCTGCTGTCGCATTGGACTTGAAATATAAAAAAAATCGACGCCTGCTACAGGTTTATCTTACTTAATGCCGGGCATTCCCCAAGCAGGAATTAAACTTTAATTGTCTTGATAAAAGAAGAATTATTACGTAATTTCAGCATGTGACTCTCTGCTCTCTCGCACGAGGAAGAAGAAGCCGAAGAAGGAATTTTCTTCAACGCTTCTTTTTTATCTAATTTTTATTTCGTGAATAAATTGGGTCATTAATAATAGAACGTCGTTTTCGATTTAATTGAAAGATTTTGATTTTCAACAGCTTTTTTCTTCTTCGTATTTAAAAAATATTTACTTCACTTTCCAATACACAATTTTCAGTCTAGTTTCAATCTTATTACAATAATAATAATAAAAAGAACAAACCAAAGTCTAATTAAGCAACTATAACTAACTAACATGTGTGTTTGTATACTTATGTATACTTATGTACATAAAGACTAAACTATTTATATCAAGGGTTTTGTAGTATCGTCTGTCTAATTTTGTGTATGTAGACTTGTTTATATAGCCTTGCCTCTCTTGCCAGACTAATCTTGACAGTCTTCTCTTGTATATAGAGTCTGTCTACTCTTACCTGCCTACTCTTGTCTCTCTACACTTGTATCTCTACTATTGTCTGTCTACTCTTCTCAGTCTAATCTTGTCTGCCTAATCTGTATTTTTACTCTTACCTGTCTACTATTGTCTGTCTATTCTTGCCTCTCTACTCTTGTGTACTCTTGTCTGTCTATTCTTGTCTGCCTAATCCCTGCCCTGTCCCTGTCCTTTAGATTTTTGTGTCTACACTTGTCTGGCTAATATTATCTGTCTACTCTTGTCTGCCTACTTTTATCTGTCTACTCAAGTCTATTTACCATGTCTATTCTTGTCTGCTTAATCTTGTCCATCTAGTCTTGCCTTTTAGATTTGTCTGTCTAGTCTTGTCCATCTAGCCTTGGCTGTTAGTATCTTGTTTATCCTGTCTTGTCTTGTCTGATTAGTCTTGTCTGTCCAGTCTTATCTGTATAGTCTTCTCTTATCTATCAAGTCTTGTCTATCTACTCTAGTCTGTCTAATGTTTCGTGTATATCTTGTGGGTTTAGTCATGTCTGTCAGCTTTAGTCTGTTTTTAGATTAAAATTAAATCAAACAAGATATAAATAGAAAGATGTGTTCTACATTGTTAAAACTGGGTTCAAATTTAAATTTTAAACCAATTTGCACGAAATTCTATTAGAAATTTCGTTCGCCATTAATTGCATCGTAGAATACATATTTTTTGTTTGTGTCTCCAGCTTAATTTATGTTGCACAAAAAGAAAGTTTTGCCTAACATAGCCTTTCTAGATTATTCGCTCTAGATCAACAGAACAAGTCTAATATGTAATACCTATGATGCTGTCACAACTTCGTCATAACAAGATAGTTAGATAGTTGGTATATAGTCGTAAATAGATAGTTTGGCAAGATTAGAGGGACATGACTCTAACTAAACCCCCTTTTTCGTTTGGTTTTTAGTATGTGCCACCCCGACATTGCATAATTCCCATTCCTTCAGGGTGGGCAACCCAGACGGTTAGTGCCGCCCTGGTTGAAAATGCCTCTGCCTCGGCGGGGAATCGAACCCTAATCTCCAGCTTGTTAGGCGGGTATGTTGTCCAAGAGAATAAAACTAGATAAGACTAGGCATACAAATGGTTATATATTTGAATAATTAGAGAAGATGGGGGTAAAAAGGCAAGAGTGTTAGTGAGGAGTTAAGTTGAGAAGGGAAGACTAGACAGACAAGATCAAAAAGAAAAGACTAGGAAGACACGAGCAGAGAGAAAAACTTGATTGACAAAAGTAGAACGACAAGGCCAGACAGACGGGAATATATAGATAAATATTCATTCATTTATTAATCGATAAAAAATATTACATAAATATGCATAAACCAAAATTGTAATCTCGGTAAATAAATAAATAAAAATATATCTTTGGCTGTCAATCATGTAATCGGAGTTACATAAAATATTTTTCAGCGGATTGAGAAAACAATATTTACTTAGTAATTATGATAACATAAATCTGTTAAGGGAAGATTCATATTGTTTTTTTGTGGAAGACTTAGGGTTAACGTAAGGTTTGTTGGGATAGGTCCACATAAATTCATGAGATTTATGAATGAGGGTGGGGGTGTTTTTAATTGAGTTGAAAATACTTGTTTTGAAAGGTGCCTAAAAGGAGATTTATTGAAATGTGTAATTTTAAAGGGCATACTTATGAGGGGACCATGAAACTAATGCGGGATATAATACATCAAAGGGATTTCGGAGTGAAAAGATGTTTTGAATATCGGGGATGCTTCGTTTTTGACATTGAGTTAGGGAAAAAACGTTTTTTGTTTTTAATTAATATTTAAAAATTATAATTTGTAATTCATTTTGAAAAGTTTAAAATGCTGTGGATAATTAATTTAACAAAATTGAAATTAATTATTTGTATCAAAGTGTATTTTTATAAGTGGTCGCTTATGGTGGCACTAAGTAATAATGAGGGGTATAATACAATAAGCGTTGGGATCTTAGAATGTTTTACTATGAATTTTTAATTTCGAGGGATGTGCTGTATTTAAGATGAATTATATGTGGGTGAGATTGCATTTTAGTTTTATAAGTAGAAAAATTAAAAATTTAGATATAAATCTGTTTGTTCCTCCTTTTGTGTTTTGATTTTTTTTGGAAAATATAGCGAAAAATAAATTTGCTAAATTGGATTTAAAAATAATTTTAACAATGAATTTGTATGGTATCCATTTTTGAAAAAAAAAACTGTGTCAAGGAAATTTTAATAAATTTTGAGAAAAAGAAGTATTCGTTGATATTTTAAAAAGAAAAAAATAAACGAAATTTATTAACGGAATATTCGGAAATTTTGATGCAAAAATACTATTGGGTTCGCAAGATATTTAAAATTTTATTCGGAATAGAAAACAATTTAGTTTTCGTAAATTGTCTGGGAAATTGGCAGAGGACTTTTTCTACAGGAACAATTATAAAGAAAAACACATTTTAATATAATTTAAAATCTTAATAAATTATCAATAATATTATGTTTAATATATCAAAAAAATAGCAGTTTTCGAAGAGGAATATCAAGTGAAAATGAGAAAATATATTGTTCAAATATTGAATTTGCTATTAAAAACTGCAGTTTTCGATAAAAACAAACACATATATTTTTGACTTCGAAGAGTTTGTTTCGAAGATATTTTATTACAAAAAATTGTGTCAAGGAAATTTTGAAAATGGTTGAGAAGAAAATATCAGTGTATAAAAAGATATTAAAAATAAAATGTGCATCCTTTACAGAATTAAAAAGACAAAACGAAATTTCAGAAATTCTTTATCGTACTGGAATTTTGGTTTAAATTTTGTCAAATATTTAAGAGGAAAATATGGTAAGCAAAAAATGAATCAAATTTCAAAATACAAACAATATTTTTCTCAAAAAATAGAAAATTTATTGTAAACAAAATTTGTTGAAAACGAAACAAAGCTTGTAATGGACAACAGAAAATATATAATTTTTGGCTTTGAAAAATAAAAATAAAAAAAAACTTTTAAAATTTGTCTTAAAGTATGAAACACATTTGCCAGAAAACCATGCCAATGAAAATTATTAAAAAAAATTTAAACTAAATTAAAAAAAATAAATAAATATTTAACTTTAAGGACAAATATTCAAAGGTTTTTTAAGATTTGAAAATGATTTATAATAAAATACATATTTATTCAGTCTCAATACATAGAAAATAACATTGGGAGACTACAATTAAAAAATATAAATAACTAATATATTTTTACAATTCATTCACAATGGAAAATATATACAGTGCATGAGAATATATAAAAAAAATAACGAAAAAAAAAATATGATTATATGTTGGTGATGTTAAGGCTATAAAACATTTTGGAAAAATCTTAAAAAAAATTATGCATGAGTCGGGTTTGAATTTGTGTTTTTTTAAAGATTTTTAAAAATTGTTTATATCCTTTTAAACAAAGCTGAAAATAATAATATTTAAAACCATAACAAAGAAAATTAAGTTTAGCTTTGAAATTAAATTAAATGAAAATATATAAAAAGAGGAAACATTTATTCATTCAATAATTAAGTACGCTGTGCGATTAGACGAAAATTATATAAAAGATGTATAGAAAGAAGCCTCCCTTAAAACAACAAAACTTAAATATATAGTACCCTACATGATCGGAACAAGTTTATATAAAAAAATATACGCCTTAACGGACAGTAAATTTAAAATTAAAAAATAAACAAACAAACATATATATATATATATATATATACATATACATATATATATATATATATATATATATATATATATATATATATATATATATATATATATATATATATATATATATATATATATATAAAATAAAAACGGAATTATTTGGGGCGGAGATGGGTTGTTTCTTCTCTTTTTTATGTGTTTTTGTAATTATTTGTTTCGGGGTGTTAGTAATAATTTAAAACAATCAGGTGGGACAGCGACGCAGCCGGGTTGTAATTTTAAGTTGCCAGATGGTTCGATATCGAAATTTTGAAATAAGGTAGCGAGTATAATAAAACTGAAGCACTGGACGAGTCTTTGTCCAATGCATGTACGTTTACCAGTACTAAAGGGAATAAAATGAGCAGGTTTAACAACATGGCCTGAAGCAGACAAGAATCTTTCAGGTTTAAATTCTTGTGGATCCTCCCAGTATTCTTCACCAAGATTCAATTCATAATTGTTAACGAAAATGACGGTGCCCTTCTCAATAGTAAAACCATTGATTTCAGAGTTAAGTGTGGCTACGTGTGGTACAATAGGTGAACTAGCTGTCCTTAAAGTTTCCCAAATAGTTGCTTCAGTGTAAGGCATAGAATCTTTATCAAATAGCGTTGGTAAACGTTTTCCTTCTGTTACAGTATCAACTTCTTGTTGGATTCGTTTGCATACTTCTTTATGTTTAACTACACAAGCTAATGTCACCATTACTAAATTACCAATAGCTGAATGTCCTCCTAAGAAATCTTCTAATTCGAAAATTATATGTTGCCAATTCATGTTCGGGTCTTCTTCTAAATGCATAAGCAAAGCGTCTGTGAAATCCCTTGGGGGAAGGTTAAGATCAAGAGACAAACGATGTTCATCAATAATACGCGCCAAAATAAACTGTCTGATGTCTGAGGCCCAAGTAGACAACTTCTTCATATGTCCTTTATACATAGGTGAAAGCCAAGGTAAAAAGTCCACCGCGTAACCTTGGTTTATCTCCCAAAAGATCTCATCAAAAGTTCTAACGACATTCTTAAAATCCTTATCATCGTATTTAAAACTAGTTGAGCACATGTACTGAGTGAACATGTTCGCGCAGGCCGCTAGTATCATCGGCTTTATCTCCAAAGGCTGCGAAAACTCTTTCTTTTTCAGTTCTGTTAGAAATACAGCAACCTCTTTACTTCCCACCTCATTTACATGATCGTACTGCAAAGATGTAAACCTTGGCGAACAGTACGTTCTCGCAATGCTACGTCTCGTCTTCTGCAACGATGACCAATCGCACAAAGCCAATGCTGAAAAAAAAAGAACAACTTAATAAAAAAAAGAGTATAAATTCAAATAACTTAAAAAAAATTAAATTGATACTAGAAGATTTCTATGAAATTTATTTCCTTATTGCTTTAAATAAGAACCTAACATTTTTTTCTATTAAACTTTTAATTTATTATTACCATTTTTTTGTTCCTCGTTTTGAGTTATGAGAAAGAGATAGTGATGGTACCGGTCGGGACCGGGTCGGAGAGGGAAACACATTCAAGATATCTAGAATATCTAGACAATTTTATGCGGGTAACCACCGCGGATTTTACTAACGGTGATTTGTCCTTGGCCTCTATCACTTCATTTTTTAAATCATATATATATATATATATATATATATATATATATATATATATATATATATATATATATATATAATAACTGATTTCTCCAATGTTTCGAAGAGAAGATCATTTTATTTATTATTACTTTTTGATGTAATTATGAATTCATTGGTGTGTTTAAAATATAAAATCCGAAGCCGCTTTTAAAGACGCACTTTCAAGATTTATCTAAGCAAGATTCTTAGATCCGTCCGGCTACAACTTTGAAACCAGTTTTTCGATAATTTACATATCGATTTATTAGATTTTGTCATATCCACACACACACATTTATTAATCCTAAACCAATTCTGCTTGAACCATCCATAGCAACAAAAAAAAAACACTTTGAATAACCGGAATCAAAAAAAATTATTAATAACGGTTGAAATAATGAAATGGTTATGTAATGTGGCGAGTAACAAAAAAGATTCTAATTTGTGTATATATAGAGTTGGGATATAACGAGTTTTAATTGGCATCAGTTATACTTTTCATTTTAAGTTGAATCGTTAGTTTCATTAGACTTTCAAGTTCAAGTTCAGGGCTATCTAGTTGTAGTACAGAAAGATTACCATGAATGAATAAACATCGCCTAGTAAAAACTTTTACTTCGCCAGCTTCGCCGTCGCGAAAACGAAAACACCTTCCGAAAATAATAGCACAACACACTGTATACGTTCCCAATAACATTTCTCTACAGCAAGACCAGAATAAATGATAAATATATAAAAATGTATGAAATCCGCATTTTTATATACTTACGAAAATACACAAGGACGTTAAACTAAAAATAAAAAAGGGCTATATTTATACAAACATCATTTATATATATATATATATATATATATATATATATATATATATATATATATATATATATATTTATATATATATATATAAATATATATATTTATATATTTATATATATATATATATATATATATATATATATATATATTGACTTCAATGAATTTGGTGTTTATTTTTAATTTATGAATACATAATTCGAAAGCAATGTCATTATCATTAAGTCAGGGCTGCGGTGTCTGCAGCGAGATACGCCCCTGATAATTGCCCACCAATATATTAAACCTCTTTCTCTCTCAACGTTTTTTTTTTCTTAAGAGGTGTATTTGTAGTAAAGTATCTAAGGATAAACACCCTGTATAGAAGTGAAGTTTTTAAATAAAGTTACTGTAAATTCTGCTGATAAAATGGAACCCGGAAGTCTTGGAATATATTCACCTCAATGACCGCGAGAGTTTAGCGCTTGATCGCACGTTGCTATCTCTTAACTCTATCTACAGCGTTTTGCTTTGGCGAAGATTTTCCTCATTTTCGTAGCGGATTGGGAATAAAGCGAAGAAAAGCAATCTCTAGTTTTAATACATTCTTGGCGAAACCAAGTTCAATGCTACTAGGATTACAAATTTATACACACAGAGAAAAAAAAAACTAATCTATTAGACTGCCAAACTCTCATTTACATAATGTGTTTTAGAGGATTTTTATTAAGGCAAAAAACTAAGGTTGTTTCAAATTAGAACTTTTTTTTATTATGGATTCTTTACTGAGATTTATAGGAAGATTTAAATATTCAAATTAAGTAACAGACAGTTTTTTTTTCTGCAGCGAATATTTTTTTGTGTCTAATGAAAACCCTAAAACAATACATTATCTCCAAGGACTAATCTTATAATATAGTTTATGGCAATCTTAATTTATTGATTCTTCTCGTGCATTCAAAAAAACGATCTGTATTCATAAAAATGCTAATTCGCGTTTTACCTAATAAGGCTATCTACCAAAGACCTTCACAATCTTATGAATATAAATATTATAATAAAACCATACGTTTTTTTATACACCTGACTCACTACAATTAATCTAGACATTATTATTGTAAAATAAATTACATAAAAAAAACTTTTAGAATTTCCTCAAATTTAATTTTGCACCTAATTTTTTTTGTTTTAACTAATATTTATTGTTTCTAAAGTTATTTCTTATAATAAAAATCTTAAATTTGAACTTGAAAATTATTAATTTCGCCCTTATTAAAAAATCTTTTTTCCACAAATTTATATATTTATATATAAATATATATATATATATATATATATATATAAAAATATATATATATATATATATATATATATATATATATATATATATATATATATATATATATATATATATATATATATATATATATATATATATATATATATATATAAATAAATATATATATATACTTCTTTTAATATTCACAAAACTGCCAACAATTTAAAATCTTTTATTCTCTAAATACATTCTCGTTTTTAAATATCTATTTATTGTTTTGAATAATTTTTGAATTTTTTGTTGCCTAATTTATGCAATTGTTATTTACTACTGATTTAATTCTAAAATAATTTGCATTTTATCTGAGTTTCTATAGTTCAGGGTTTGTTTATATGTTTTGAAAAATTCATAAATATTACGTTATATAATAATAAACATGAACAAAAAAAAACTAGAAAGAAACAAATCAATATTCGTATAAACAAATTTAAAATAAATAGTTTCAAAACATTTATTGTATAATTTGTTATTTGTTTAAGATTTTGGTTTAATTCCAAATAATGAGGAACTCTTGCATTTTTAGTAACTGATTCTTTTTAATACAAACTATTTGATTGTTTTTTATTTAAATTTTAAATTAATAAGAGATAAAATTGTTAGATTAATTAAAAAAATATATTGAAGCGATTATTTTTTAATAAATTGTGTAGTTCCCCTTTTCCTTTAAATTTTAAACTAATAAGAAATAAAATGATTAATAGTAATTAACAAGAAATACAATTGTTAGATTAATAAAAAAAATAATTGTTAAAATGTTGCAAATAATGGTTTTTTATACCCTGAATATTGCTTTTTACAAAAACCATTTTAACTTAGGAAAGTTAAAATATGTATACTCATAAAATAACATTTTAGTGTTTGTCCATATTAGTCAAAATTTGTAGTCATAGTTGAAATGGCAAGTGCAATGAAAAAATTAGTAATTTTATATTAAATTGTAAATGTAGATATAGGTGGAATTTGTGAATATTCTTAGTATCTTGCTGAAAATAAAATTGCAAAATTTCAGACAGGAAATGAATTTGTTTGGCAAGAATTATATACGAAATGAATTAGTATGTCGTGATCAATAAGAAAAGAGAAGCCCATTTTGGCCTATAAAAATATTCTTGTAACAATTTTAATGAAAAATAGTTTGTTAATAAATTTTGAGTTTGTTGGATTGACGGAGATCGAGTTATAATATTAAGGATTGTTTTGTTGTTTTGAATTATTATTTTTTGGAGATTGAAACAGGAAAAACGGTAAAATTTTTTTATTGATAGTTTTTGTTGGTACTTACAATTATTTCTGTCGCCACCAAAGAGTTTGTGGAATCGAATGAAATCGGGTCTGCCGCCAAAGTCAGCCCCCTTAGCAATGAGTACTTCTTTAATAAGATTGAAATTATTCACAACAACGCACTTGGAAGTACCAAGAGTGATACTGAAAACATCGCCATATATCTTGCTTATTGCAGTAAAGGCTTGGAAAGGAGTCTCGTGTTCACCGAGAAGGTGAAGACTGCCAATAATTGGCCATGGCCTGGGTCCTGGCGGTGCATTAGAATCGTCCTTTGATGGTTTTGTTAGCCAATAAACTAATGTTAAAGTTATGAACACGAGCAATGTAAGCATGTTTGTATAAAGCACTGGGGCACGCAACACTCACGAATGTCAGACGTGTACTGATACTAAACTAAGCTACCCTGTTAATGACGTTCGCCTCTTGTACTAGCTGAGCTAGTACGCGACCAATAGCAGGCCCCCTCGCACCCCCCACCCTCAGAGGGTTAAGCTCTGATTTGCAGATTGATGCAAGCAGTGAGTCGGCCGCCCTCGTCAGCCTTGCCACGTACCGTCTGCAAACTAATATTTTACACAAAATTAGAACTTCACCCAACCCCAAAATAAAATTACTTTCCCCCGAAACCACCAATTTACCACTCCAACATCAAGTTTCTCCTTCCAAAACTACCTTAATCACATATTTTACCCAGAAAAGTCTTTAATTATTTCAAAGAATTTAAAGCTATTTCTCAGAAATGGGTTATTGGTGACCTTGAAGCACCCCGCACAACCCTATTAAATTCTTAGAAATGTTTAAAAGCCTTTTTTCAGACTTGATTTCTGGGAAAAGTTTTAAATCCGTTTTTTTATTACGACATTATAAAACTACTCCATAAAATCATTCGCTTTTTTCTCATCGAATTTTTGTTTTCTTTACGGATTCCAAAAGATAATTAAAACCTCGTCAGTGAAAAAAATGTTTTTATAAAGGACTATTCTTATAAGTTTCTTCTATAAACTTCAATGAGATTCTAATAATTTCAAATTGACGTTATTTCTAAGATTAATTAAGAAATGTTATTTGTAAGGTAATTTAACCTAAAAATACAAAACTAATAAATTGATACAAATAGACAAACAAGAATAGATGGACTTGTATGGACAGTCTTGTCTCCAGTTTTGTTTTTCCAGTCTTGTCTGTATAGCCCTGTCTAACATTGTCGGTCCAGTCTTGTCTCTCCAGTCTAGCCTAGCTAGTCTCCAGAGTAGAGTAAACATCTTAATCCTCTCGAATTGCTTGTCTAGTCTTGTATATCTTACTCATGTATAGCTAGTCCTGCCTCTCTAGTCTTGTCTGTCTAGGCTTAGTTTTGTCTGTCTAGGCTTATCTGCCTAGTATTGTCTGTCTAGTATTGTCTATCTAATCTTGTTTATTTGCTCTGGATTCTCAATATTTGTCTAGTCATTCGGTTTAGTCTGTCTAGTCTCTCCAGTCCAGTCCGTCCGTTCCGTCCGGTCCGTCCGGTCCGTCCGGTCCATCCGGCTTGTCCGGTCTGTCTGGTCTGTCTGATCTGTCTCGTCTGTCTCGTCTGTCTCGTCTGTCTCGTCTGTCTCGTCTGTCTCGTCTGTCTCGTCTGTCTCGTCTGTCTCGTCTGTCTCGTCTGTCTCGTCTGTCTCGTCTGTCTCGTCTGTCTCGTCTGTCTCGTCTGTCTCGTCTGTCTCGTCTGTCTCGTCTGTCTCGTCTGTCTCGTCTGTTTCGTCTGTCTCGTCTGTCTCGTCTGTCTCGTCTGTCTCGTCTGTCTCGTCTGTCTCGTCTGTCTCGTCTGTCTCGTCTGTCTCGTCCGTCTCGTCCGTCTCGTCTGTCTCGTCTGTCTCGTCTGTCTCGTCTGTCTCGTCTGTCTCGTCTGTCTCGTCTGTCTCGTCTGTCTCGTCTGTCTCGTCTGTCTCGTCTGTCTCGTCTGTCTCGTCTGTCTCGTCTGTCTCGTCTGTCTCGTCTGTCTCGTCTGTCTCGTCTGTCTCGTCTGTCTCGTCTGTCTCGTCTGTCTCGTCCGTCTCGTCTGTCTCGTCTGTCTCGTCTGTCTCGTCTGTCTCGTCTGTCTCGTCTGTCTCGTCTGTCTCGTCTGTCTCGTCTGTCTCGTCTGTCTCGTCTGTCTGGTCTGTCTCGTCTGTCTCGTCTGTCTCGTCTGTCTCGTCTGTCTCGTCTGTCTCGTCTGTCTCGTCTGTCTCGTCTGTCTCGTCTGTTTCGTCTGTCTCGTCTGCCTCGTCTGCCTCGTCTGTCTCGTCTGTCTCGTCTGTCTCGTCTGTCTCGTCTGTCTCGTCTGTCTCGTCTGTCTCGTCCGTCTCGTCCGTCTCGTCTGTCTCGTCTGTCTCGTCTGTCTCGTCTGTCTCGTCTGTCTCGTCTGTCTCGTCTGTCTCGTCTGTCTCGTCTGTCTCGTCTGTCTCGTCTGTCTCGTCTGTCTCGTCTGTCTCGTCTCTCTCGTCTCTCTCGTCTCTCTCGTCTCTCTCGTCTCTCTCGTCTCTCTCGTCTCTCTCGTCTCTCTCGTCTCTCTCGTCTCTCTCGTCTCTCTCGTCTCTCTCGTCTCTCTCGTCTCTCTCGTCTCTCTCGTCTCTCTCGTCTCTCTCGTCTCTCTTACCATTTATTTATCATATTATCATTTTTTGTTATTGTTATTTTGTTATAACATATTTTGTTATCTTTGGGAGACCTGTAAGACTAACAAATGTTAAAAATGATACCTATATTGTATTTATATTGTATTCTTAAATTGCCATTTGGCCATACGCCTTGGCATAAATAAACTAAATCAATCAATCAATCAATCAATCAATCTCTCGTCTCTCTCGTCTCTCTCGTCTCTCTCGTCTCTCTCGTCTCTCTCGTCTCTCTCGTCTCTCTCGTCTCTCTCGTCTCTCTCGTCTCTCTCGTCTCTCTCGTCTCTCTCGTCTCTCTCGTCTCTCTCGTCTCTCTCGTCTCTCTCGTCTCTCTCGTCTCTCTCGTCTCTCTCGTCTCTCTCGCCTTTCTCGTCTCTCTCGTCTGTCTCGTCTGTCTCGTCTGTCTTGTCTGTCTCGTCTGTTTGGTTTGTCTGGTCTGTCTGGTCTGTCCGGTCTGTCAGGTCTGTCCGGTCTGTCCGGTCTGTCCGGTCTGTCCGGTCTGTCCGGTCTGTCCGGTCTGTCCGGTCTGTCCGGTCTGTCCGGTCTGTCCGGTCTGTCCGGTCTGTCCGGTCTGTCCGGTCTGTCCGGTCTGTCCGGTCTGTCCGGTCTGTCCGGTCTGTCCGGTCTGTCCGGTCTGTCCGGTCTGTCCGGTCTGTCCGGGCTGTCCGGTCTGTCCGGTCTGTCCGGTCTGTCCGGTCTGTCCGGTCTGTCCGGTCTGTCCGGTCTGTCCGGTCTGTCCGGTCTGTCCGGTCTGTCCGGTCTGTCCGGTCTGTCCGGTCTGTCCGGTCTGTCCGGTCTGTCCGGTCTGTCCGGTCTGTCCGGGCTGTCCGGTCTGTCCGGTCTGTCCGGTCTGTCCGGTCTGTCCGGTCTGTCCGGTCTGTCCGGTCTGTCCGGTCTGTCCGGTCTGTCCGGTCTGTCCGGTCTGTCCGGTCTGTCCGGTCTGTCCGGTCTGTCCGGTCTGTCCGGTCTGTCCGGTCTATCCGGTCTGTCTGGTCTGTCTGGTCTGTCTGGTCTGTCTGGTCTGTCTGGTCTGTCTGGTCTGTCTGGTCTGTCTGGGCTGTCTGGTCTGTCTGGTCTGTCTGGTCTGTCAGGTCTGTCTGGTCTGTCTGGTCTGTCTGGTCTGTCTGGTCTGTCTGGTCTGTCTGGTCTGTCTGGTCTGTCTGGTCTGTCTGGTCTGTCTGCCTTTTAGTATGCATCACCCCTGTTCGCATTCCTTCAGGGTGGTCTGTCTAGTCTGTCCGGCCTGTCCAGTCTGTCCGTTCTGCCCGGTCTGTCCGATCTGTCCGGCCTGTCTAGCCTCTATAGATTATCTAGTCTGTGTACAATCGTTCTACAGTCTGTCTATAGTCTGTCTGAAGTATGTCTACTCTGTCTATAGTAGGTCTAGTATGCTCTCTGGTCTGTCTATAGTCTGTCCATAGTCTCATTAGTCCGTCCTTCGTCTGTCTATAGTCTCTCTATAGTCTGTCTATAGTATGTCTATAGTGTGTCAATATTCTGTTTACAGTCTGTCTATTGTGAGCCTATAGTCTATATATAGTCTCTCAATAGTCTGTCCATAGTCTGCGTATACACTGTCTTAGTCTGTCTGTAGTATTTCTATAGGCTGTCTATATGTTTGTATATAGTTTGTCTATAATCTGCTTATAGTCCGTCTAAAGTCTGTTTACAGTCTGTCTATAGTCTGTGTTAAGTTTGTCTATAATATGTCTACAGTCTGTCTATAGTGTGTCTATAGTCTGTCTAATATGTCTAGTCTGTCTAGGTCTAGCTTGTCTGTATAGTATATGTAGCCCTGTCTGCGTAATTATATCTGTCTATTTATTTTTGTCTACTTATTTTTGTCTATTCCTTTTTGTTTAGTTGTGTCTGTCTGGTGCTACTTATCTAAGTCTGCCTGTCTAGTCTTGCATATCTAGCTTATCTGTCTAGCTTATCTGTCTAGTCTTGCTTGCTAGTTTTATCGGCCTGATCTTCTCTCTCTTGTCTTGTCTGTCTTGTCTGTTTAGGCTTAGGCCGAGGCCGCAGCTGCGGTTTTACGGTTTCTCCCGCGAGCGGTAACCACTATAACCCCGAAACCGCTCGAGGAACACACAGTACACTATGGGAAAAATCAGTAGCGGGAAAAACCGTACGTGAGGCCGCTTGTATTAGCTTACTTGTGTCACAAAATCACGCGATTAAAAACCGCGGCGGTTTAGCCGTAGTGCGGCCTAGGCCTTACCTGTCTAGACTTGGCTACCGAACCCTGTCTACATAGTCATGTTTTGTCTTTTTGGTCTCATCTGTGTAGCCTTATCTGTCAAATTTTATCTGTCTTGTCAATTAATTTTTTTTGTCTACTCTTCTCTGTTTAGTCTTGCCAGTCTAGTCTAGTCTTATCTGTATAGCATTTTTCGCCTAGTCATGTACGTCTAGTCTTGTTTGTCTTGTCTCCTCTGTCTAGTTTTGCCTGATTAGCCTTATCAGTTTATTCTTATCTATTTAATATTGTCGGGATAATCTTTTCTATTTCGTCTTAACCTGAGTTTTTTCGGCTAATTGAATAAATTGATAAATAATGAGATTTTTATTAAAATAGTTTTTTTTTCTGAATTTTCTCATAAATATTTAAAATTTAAAAGCGTCTCTTAAAATCCACGAACAGGAAGAACATTCCAGTTTTAGTCGCCTTTCGCCAGTTTTTTTTTTGAAATCATTTATTGAAAACTAAGAATCACCTAAAAAAATTGAACCTAAAACTTTTCGAAATCGCGGTAGTCGCACCGGATTAAGGAATACATGAAAATTAAAGAAGGAACAAAAAAGAAAGTCAAAAAAATCTTGTTAGATACATGTTATATATAATATTCATTTAATGGGAACCTTTACCTTACTTAACTTGTTTAAATTTGAACCTTCAAGCTAATAAAGAAAAAACTATATTTACAACGCTTTATATATTCTGTAGCGAATTAAATACATTAACGTGTTAATTCTCGTCATAGATTTTTTATTCCGTTCTTAAACAGGAATTCAAATCAGATAAATTCGTATTAAGTCATCGCAAAAATTAATTCGAATTAAAAAAAAAACTACGAAGTTTATTAAATAGATTAGAAGAGACATATATCAGAAAGGATATGTAATTGCCTTTTTGTGGTATTATAAGCCAGCTGTTACTATAAGCTTCTTTAAAAAGTGTATATTTTTTCTTGTGCACTTTTACTTGCCTTCTTATAATTACATTTACTTGCGCTCTAACCGGCACAGTAATTTATTAAGAGAACCCGCAGTGAAAACGAACAATTATTTAATTCAGCGGGATTAAAAAAGAGCGATGGAAGAGAGATCGAAAACAATTGAGATTTATATAGAACCTTAACAACAACTGCATCGAAATTCTATATTTTTAATAAACCCATAAACTAATTCATTTCTAATACTATATTTCAATAATTTATTGCAATACAAAAGACATTTTATCTTTACAGACTAGATTAGATATTGGAAAATTTTTGGATTAATTATTAGAGAAGCGAGAGAGAACGGGGCTGCTTGTGCAGACTAGACTAAGCCGACAAAAGTAGATAGAGAAGACTACAGAGATAAGCCTAGAGGGATAGAACAAGAAAACAAAAGACAGACTAATTGGATAATAATAGACAAGCAAGACTAATCAAGGCTTGTCATTTTTGTCGTTGAAAAAAAATTTGAGTTAGAAATTTCAATATAATTTCCTTACAGACGTAAAACAGACAGGCGGTACGCAGTAAAAAATTTTCTTACGTCAAGGAATTTTCTCATACTGAAAATCATTTAATTTTGTTTCGCGCGAATATATATATATATATATATATATATATAAATATATATATATATATATATATATATATATAAATATATATATATATATATATAAATATATATATATATATATATATATATATATATATATATATATATATATATAAATATATATATATATATATATATATATATATATATATATATATATATATATATATATATATATATATATATATATATATATATATATATATATATATATATATATATATATATATATATATAGATATAGATATAATACAATATAGAAAAAAAAGAATGTTTAATTTATTCTTTTAAACGAGTTTTGCAAAAAAATATTGAATTTTAGCAGTGCTTCGGATATAATAAAATATTCTAAATGTTTAATCAAGTAAATTGCCCTTGTCAAAAAATATTAAATAGTCATTTATAACGCTTATAGAAAAAAAGACCGAAATGGATATGGATTGTATCGTATTAAATATGTATAGCACTCCTTAAAAATCATCACACGGCAATTTTAAAACCAGATTTACGAAGCAGAATAATCCGTTCGTCCGTTCATGATTAATTTATGCACACTTAATTATCTCATATTTCCTATACAATGTGTAGCTATTAAATAACTTCTTTTTTGACATGAATTATATTTTTGTCTGTATAAAACAAAACAAATATTTCTTATTTCTTGATCATATTTAAAATTATAATTACGAATTTAATAAATTATAACCTAAACGATACATAGCAGCTTTTTACAATTCCATTTTGACCATATTCAATTAAAAAAAATGTAATATGTAAGTATAAGTGTAAAAGTGTAGAATAATGTAAAAGAATTTGGATTTTGATTCTCCATCCAATGCAACTAAAGGACGAACAAATGCAACCACCACGAGCCAGAAACAGACCGTACAGCTGAAAGACCACGCTACTGCAGAAAGATATCGGGTGACGGTGGATAGATATCCAGAAAAAACTATAGAGACCAAACCATAGATCAGGAGCAAGATATAAACACCAAATGGGGTAAAATAAAGAGAGAAGACAAAAAAGAGAGATCTATCTGCAACGGAGAACAAGAGCAAAAGAACTAGAGTTCTAGCGAGTAAGAAAAGCAGCAGAACGTATATGCAGGGAGAAAAAGGCAGAACCTCAGATATTTGAGGCAAAGAATAGACGAAATAGCATAGAGTAAAACAGAAAGAAGTCGGAAACTTCTTCCGAGAAGTAAATTAGACACGCAGACCGTCCCAATCCAGATCAACGGCAATACGCTCAGAAGAATGGTTATGTTTGGATCCAACAAAGATTCTACAAATATGGGGGGAATATTTTGAAGGTATACTAATCCACCCTAAACAAATATAATTGGGTGTGTTGGTGGCTCAGATTGCTAAGCACATGGCTCTTGAGTCAGAAAACAGGGGTTCAAATCCCACACAAAACCAAAGCAGAAAAAAATAAAAACTAATGGCTGCAACCCATCACACTCAATTCCCCAATCCAGCTTTGGGAACCGTGGGGTTTCAACCGCCTAACACCTTCTCTGGAAATTTGTCGTTCGGATTCGACGTTAAACTGTAGGTCCCACATATTCAAATCTTAGTGCTGAGGTTGGATATGTGGCAGAGAAGATTTTACTTTATGTCCCCACCCCTGGGGCACCGGCCCAGGGGTGGGGACATAAAGGGTGATGACGACGAAACCAACCAAAGGGAACGGAAGAACACCAGCGGAAGACAATATACACAGCAGGCCCCAACGAACCAGATATTACAAGAGAAGAAGTAGAAAAAGCGATTAATACGCTGTAAACTAACACGGCAGCAGGCACAAATAATATCCCAAATGAACTCTATAAAGTAGGCACTGAGAAATTAACAACATAAATATACCTACTAACTCTACAAATTTCGAGAAAGAAAAGAATTCCGAAGGAATGGGATACCGCAATCATAATACCTATCCACAAAAAGGGAGATAGGGCAAAATGCGAAAACTACAAGGAAATATCGCTTCTAAATACAGCCTACAAAATCCTGTCGAATGCCTTAGTGAAG
>CALYMW010000005.1:0-214819 GCA_944588485.1 Phosphuga atrata
GTCTGTCTAGTCTTGTCTGTCTAGTCTTGTCTGTCTAGTCTTGTCTGTCTAGTCTTGTCTGCCTAGTCTTGTCTGTCTAGTCTTGTCTGTCTAGTCTTGTCCGTCTAGTCTTGTCTGTCTAGTCTTGTCTGTCTAGTCTTGTCTGTCTAGTCTTGTCTGTCTAGTCTTGTCTGTCTAGTCTTGTCTGTCTAGTCTTGTCTGTCTAGTCTTGTCTGTCTAGTCTTGTCTGTCTAGTCTTGTCTGTCTAGTCTTGTCTGTCTAGTCTTGTCTGTCTAGTCTTGTCTGTCTAGTCTTGTCTGTCTAGTCTTCTCTGTCTAGTCTTGTCTGTCTAGTCTTGTCTGTCTAGTCTTGTCTGTCTAGTCTTGTCTGTCTAGTCTTGTCTGTCTAGTCTTGTCTGTCTAGTCTTGTCTGTCTAGTCTTGTCTGTCTAGTCTTGTCTGTCTAGTCTTGTCTGTCTAGTCTTGTCTGTCTAGTCTTGTCTGTCTAGTCTTGTCTGTCTAGTCTTGTCTGTCTAGTCTTGTCTGTCTAGTCTTGTCTGTCTAGTCTTGTCTGTCTAGTCTTGTCTGTCTAGTCTTGTCTGTCTAGTCTTGTCTGTCTAGTCTTGTCTGTCTAGTCTTGTCTGTCTAGTCTTGTCTGTCTAGTCTTGTCTGTCTAGTCTTGTCTGTCTAGTCTTGTCTGTCTAGTCTTGTCTGTCTAGTCTTGTCTGTCTAGTCTTGTCTGTCTAGTCTTGTCTGTCTAGTCTTGTCTGTCTAGTCTTGTCTGTCTAGTCTTGTCTGTCTAGTCTTGTCTGTCTAGTCTTGTCTGTCTAGTCTTGTCTGTCTAGTCTTGTCTGTCTAGTCTTGTCTGTCTAGTCTTTTCTGTCTAGTCTTGTCTGTCTAATTTTGTCTGTCTAGTCTTGTCTGTCTAGTCTCGTCTGTCTAGTCTTGTCTGTCTACTCTTGTCCGTCTAGTCTTGTCTGTCTAGTCTTGTCTGTCTAGTCTTGTCTGTCTAGTCTTGCCTGTCTTGTCTTGTCTGTCTAGTCTTGTCTGTCTAGTCTTGTCTGTCTAGTCTTGTCTGTCTAGTCTTGTCTGTCTAGTCTTGTCTGTCTAGTCTTGTCTGTCTAGTCTTGTCTGTCTAGTCTTGTCTGTCTAGTCTTGTCTGTCTAGTCTTGTCTGTCTAGTCTTGTCTGTCTAGTCTTGTCTGTCTAGTCTTGTCTGTCTAGTCTTGTCTGTCTAGTCTTGTCTGTCTAGTCTTGTCTGTCTAGTCTTGTCTGTCTAGTCTTGTGTGTCTAGTCTTGTCTGTCTAGTCTTGTCTGTCTAGTCTTGTCTGTCTAGTTTTGTCTGTCTAGTCTTGTCTGTCTAGTCTTGTCTGTCTAGTCTTGTCTGTCTAGTCTTGTCTGTCTAGTCTTGTCTGTCTAGTCTTGTCTGTCTAGTCTTGTCTGTCTAGTCTTGTCTGTCTAGTCTTGTCTGTCTAGTCTTGTCTGTCTAGTCTTGTCTGTCTTGTCTTGTCTGTCTAGTCTTGTCTGTCTAGTCTTGTCTGTCTAGTCTTGTCTGTCTAGTCTTGTCTGTCTAGTCTTGTCTGTCTAGTCTTGTCTGTCTAGTCAATCAGGTTGCTCAATACAATCGGATAGTAAATCAGTTTTGGAAGCACTAAAATATATGACCGAACCAAAAAAGTTACTGGTCGACACCTGGGAACTAGCTCGAGAGATCTCACAGAATATCGACCTGCGATGGCATTGGATTAAAGCTCATGCGGGAGATCGGGGAAATGAAAGAGCGGATAGCTTGGCCAGACAAGCATCTGGGATAGATAAGGTAGAATTAGTATGTACGCTAGAACCACAAACCGTTTTTAATCAGATATCCCAGAGACTTGTAAGGAACAGCGTTTCGTTGCGTTTTCTACAGCAATGGCAGTCTAGATGGCAGACAGCACCGACCGGAGTATGGACAAAGAAATTAAGAAGTCTTGTCTGTCTAGTCTTGTCTGTCTAGTCTTGTCTGTCTAGTCTTGTCTGTCTAGTCTTGTCTGTCTAGTCTTGTCTGTCTAGTCTTGTCTGTCTAGTATTGTCTGTCTAGCCTTGTCTGTCTAGTCTTGTCTGTCTAGTCTTGTCTGTCTAGTCTTGTCTGTCTAGTCTTGTCTGTCTAGTCTTGTCTGTCTAGTCTTGTCTGTCTAGTCTTGTCTGTCTAGTCTTGTCTGTCTAGTCTTGTCTGTCTAGTCTTGTCTGTCTAGTCTTGTCTGTCTAGTCTTGTCTGTCTAGTCTTGTCTGTCTAGTCTTGTCTGTCTAGTCTTGTCTGTCTAGTCTTGTCTGTCTAGTCTTGTCTGTCTAGTCTTGTCTGTCTAGTCTTGTCTGTCTAGTCTTGTCTGTCTAGTCTTGTCTGTCTAGTCTTGTCTGTCTAGTCTTGTCTGTCTAGTCTTGTCTGTCTAGTCTTGTCTGTCTAGTCTTGTCTGTCTAGTCTTGTCTGTCTAGTCTTGTCTGTCTAGTCTTGTCTGTCTAATTTTGTCTGTCTAGTCTTGTCTCTCTAGTCTTGTCTGTCTAGTCTTGTCTGTCTACTCTTGTCTTTCTAGTCTTGTCTGTCTAGTCTTGTCTGTCTAGTCTTGTCTGTCTAGTCTTGTCTGTCTTGTCTTGTCTGTCTAGTCTTGTCTGTCTAGTCTTGTCTGTCTAGTCTTGTCTGTCTAGTCTTGTCTGTCTAGTCTTGTCTGTCTAGTCTTGTCTGTCTAGTCTTGTCTGTCTAGTCTTGTCTGTCTAGTCTTGTCTGTCTAGTCTTGTCTGTCTAGTCTTGTCTGTCTAGTCTTGTCTGTCTAGTCTTGTCTGTCTAGTCTTGTCTGTCTAGTCTTGTCTGTCTAGTCTTGTCTGTCTAGTCTTGTCTGTCTAGTCTTGTCTGTCTAGTCTTGTCTGTCTAGTCTTGTCTGTCTAGTCTTGTCTGTCTAGTCTTGTCTGTCTAGTCTTGTCTGTCTAGTCTTGTCTGTCTAGTCTTGTCTGTCTAGTCTTGTCTGTCTAATTTTGTCTGTCTAGTCTTGTCTCTCTAGTCTTGTCTGTCTAGTCTTGTCTGTCTACTCTTGTCTTTCTAGTCTTGTCTGTCTAGTCTTGTCTGTCTAGTCTTGTCTGTCTAGTCTTGTCTGTCTTGTCTTGTCTGTCTAGTCTTGTCTGTCTAGTCTTGTCTGTCTAGTCTTGTCTGTCTAGTCTTGTCTGTCTAGTCTTGTCTGTCTAGTCTTGTCTGTCTAGTCTTGTCTGTCTAGTCTTGTCTGTCTAGTCTTGTCTGTCTAGTCTTGTCTGTCTAGTCTTGTCTGTCTAGTCTTGTCTGTCTAGTCTTGTCTGTCTAGTCTTGTCTGTCTAGTCTTGTCTGTCTAGTCTTGTCTGTCTAGTCTTGTCTCTCTAGTCTTGTCTGTCTAGTCTTGTCTGTCTAGTCTTGCCTGTCTAGTCTTGTCTGTCTATTCTTGTCTGTCTAGTCTTGTCTGTCTAGTCTTGTCTGTCTAGTCTTGTCTGTCTAGTCTTGTCTGTCTAGTCTTGTCTGTCTAGTCTTGTCTGTCTAGTCTTGTCTGTCTAGTCTTGTCTGTCTAGTCTTGTCTGTCTAGTCTTGTCTGTCTAGTCTTGTCTGTCTAGTCTTGTCCGTCTAGTCTTGTCTGTCTAGTCTTGTCTGTCTAGTCTTGTCTGTCTAGTCTTGTCTGTCTAGTCTTGTCTGTCTAGTCTTGTCTGTCTAGTCTTGTCTGTCTAGTCTTGTCTGTCTAGTCTTGTCTGTCTAGTCTTGTCTGTCTAGTCTTGTCTGTCTAGTCTTGTCTGTCTAGTCTTGTCTGTCTAGTCTTGTCTGTCTAGTCTTGTCTGTCTAGTCTTGTCTGTCTAGTCTTGTCTGTCTAGTCTTGTCTGTCTAGTCTTGTCTGTCTAGTCTTGTCTGTCTAGTCTTGTCTGTCTAGTCTTGTCTGTCTAGTCTTGTCTGTCTAGTCTTGTCTGTCTAGTCTTGTCTGTCTAGTCTTGTCTGTCTAGTCTTGTCTGTCTAGTCTTGTCTGTCTAGTCTTGTCTGTCTAGTCTTGTCTGTCTAGTCTTGTCTGTCTAGTCTTGTCTGTCTAGTCTTGTCTGTCTAGTCTTGTCTGTCTAGTCTTGTCTGTCTAGTCTTGTCTGTCTAGTCTTGTCTGTCTAGTCTTGTCTGTCTAGTCTTGTCTGTCTAGTCTTGTCTGTCTAGTCTTGTCTGTCTAGTCTTGTCTGTCTAGTCTTGTCTGTCTAGTCTTGTCTGTCTAGTCTTGTCTGTCTAGTCTTGTCTGTCTAGTCTTGTCTGTCTAGTCTTGTCTGTCTAGTCTTGTCTGTCTAGTCTTGTCTGTCTAGTCTTGTCTGTCTAGTCTTGTCTGTCTAGTCTTGTCTGTCTAGTCTTGTCTGTCTAGTCTTGTCTGTCTAGTCTTGTCTGTCTAGTGTCTGTCTAGTCTTGTCTGTCTAGTCTTGTCTGTCTAGTCTTGTCTGTCTAGTCTTGTCTGTCTAGTCTTGTCTGTCTAGTCTTGTCTGTCTAGTCTTGTCTGTCTAGTCTTGTCTGTCTAGTCTTGTCTGTCTAGTCTTGTCTGTCTAGTCTTGTCTGTCTAGTCTTGTCTGTCTAGTCTTGTCTGTCTAGTCTTGTCTGTCTAGTCTTGTCTGTCTAGTCTTGTCTGTCTAGTCTTGTCTGTCTAGTCTTGTCTGTCTAGTCTTGTCTGTCTAGTCTTGTCTGTCTAGTCTTGTCTGTCTAGTCTTGTCTGTCTAGTCTTGTCTGTCTAGTCTTGTCTGTCTAGTCTTGTCTGTCTAGTCTTGTCTGTCTAGTCTTGTCTGTCTAGTCTTGTCTGTCTAGTCTTGTCTGTCTAGTCTTGTCTGTCTAGTCTTGTCTGTCTAGTCTTGTCTGTCTAGTCTTGTCTGTCTAGTCTTGTCTGTCTAGTCTTGTCTGTCTAGTCTTGTCTGTCTAGTCTTGTCTGTCTAGTCTTGTCTGTCTAGTCTGTCTAGTCTTGTCTGTCTAGTCTTGTCTGTCTAGTCTTGTCTGTCTAGTGTTGTCTGTCTAGTCTTGTCTGTCTAGTTCTGTCTAGTCTTGTCAGTATTGTCTTGTCTTGTCTGTCTAGTCTTGTCTGTCTAGTCTTGACTGTCAAGTCTTGTCTGTCTAGTCTTGTCTAGTCTTGTCTGTCTAGTCTTGTCTGTCTAGTCTTGGCTGTCAAGTCTTGTCTGTCTAGTCTTGTCTAGTCTTGACTGTCTAGTCTTGTCTGTCTAGTCTTGTCTGTCTGGTCTTGTCTGTTTAGTCTTGTCTGTCTAGTCTTGTCGGTCTAGTCTTGTCTGTCTAGTCTTGTCTGTCTAGTCTTGTCTGTCTAGTCTTGTCTGTCTAGTCTTGTCTGTCTAGTCTTGTCTGTCTAGTCTTGTCTGTCTAGTCTTGTCTGTCTAGTCTTGTCTGTCTAGTCTTGTCTGTCTAGTCTTGTCTGTCTAGTCTTGTCTGTCTAGTCTTGTCTGTCTAGTCTTGTCTGTCTAGTCTTGTCTGTCTAGTCTTGTCTGTCTAGTCTTGTCTGTCTAGTCTTGTCTGTCTAGTCTTGTCTGTCTAGTCTTGTCTGTCTAGTCTTGTCTGTCTAGTCTTGTCTGTCTAGTCTTGTCTGTCTAGTCTTGTCTGTCTAGTCTTGTCTGTCTAGTCTTGTCTGTCTAGTCTTGTCTGTCTAGTCTTGTCTGTCTAGTCTTGTCTGTCTAGTCTTGTCTGTCTAGTCTTGTCTGTCTAGTCTTGTCTGTCTAGTCTTGTCTGTCTAGTCTTGTCTGTCTAGTCTTGTCTGTCTAGTCTTGTCTGTCTAGTCTTGTCTGTCTAGTCTTGTCTGTCTAGTCTTGTCTGTCTAGTCTTGTCTGTCTAGTCTTGTCTGTCTAGTCTTGTCTGTCTAGTCTTGTCTGTCTAGTCTTGTCTGTCTAGTCTTGTCTGTCTAGTCTTGTCTGTCTAGTCTTGTCTGTCTAGTCTTGTCTGTCTAGTCTTGTCTGTCTAGTCTTGTCTGTCTAGTCTTGTCTGTCTAGTCTTGTCTGTCTAGTCTTGTCTGTCTAGTCTTGTCTGTCTAGTCTTGTCTGTCTAGTCTTGTCTGTCTAGTCTTGTCTGTCTAGTCTTGTCTGTCTAGTCTTGTCTGTCTAGTCTTGTCTGTCTAGTCTTGTCTGTCTAGTCTTGTCTGTCTAGTCTTGTCTGTCTAGTCTTGTCTGTCTAGTGTTGTCTGTCTAGTCTTGTCTGTCTAGTTCTGTCTAGTCTTGTCAGTATTGTCTTGTCTTGTCTGTCTAGTCTTGTCTGTCTAGTCTTGACTGTCAAGTCTTGTCTGTCTAGTCTTGTCTAGTCTTGTCTGTCTAGTCTTGTCTGTCTAGTCTTGGCTGTCAAGTCTTGTCTGTCTAGTCTTGTCTAGTCTTGACTGTCTAGTCTTGTCTGTCTAGTCTTGTCTGTCTGGTCTTGTCTGTTTAGTCTTGTCTGTCTAGTCTTGTCGGTCTAGTCTTGTCTGTCTAGTCTTGTCTGTCTAGTCTTGTATGTCTAGTCTTGTCTGTCTAGTCTTGTCTGTCTAGTCTTGTCTGTCTAGTCTTGTCTGTCTAGTCTTGTCTGTCTAGTCTTGTCTGTCTAGTCTTGTCTATCTAGTCTTGTCTGTCTAGTCTTGTCTGTCTAGTCTTGTCTGTCTAGTCTTGTCTGTCTAGTCTTGTCTGTCTAGTCTTGTCTGTCTAGTCTTGTCTGTCTAGTCTTGTCTGTCTAGTCTTGTCTGTCTAGTCTTGTCTGTCTAGTCTTGTCTGTCTAGTCTTGTCTGTCTAGTCTTGTCTGTCTAGTCTTGTCTGTCTAGTCTTGTCTGTCTAGTCTTGTCTGTCTAGTCTTGTCTGTCTAGTCTTGTCTGTCTAGTCTTGTCTGTCTAGTCTTGTCTGTCTAGTCTTGTCTGTCTAGCCTTGTCTGTCTAGTCTTGTCTGTCTAGTCTTGTCTGTCTAGTCCTGTCTGTTTAGTCTTGTCAGTCTTGTCTTGTTTGTCTAGTCTTGTCTGTGTAGTCTTGTCTGTTTAGGCTTGTCTGTCTAGTCAAATCAAAACAAATCAAATAAAATTAATTTATTTCATTATATAACGATATTATAAAAAATACACTAAATGAAATATGTCGGACAGAAACGCGAATAAATAAATTAATTTATTAATTAATACAGTTCATAGAATTACTTTACTCTAGCATAGAATTCTTCCATGGTGTATGGTTTTATATCCTTAAGGTAGTTATAAAGTTTCTTCTTTAAGCGGTGTAGCGTGGTGTACTTGTATTCGGTTGGGAGCATATTGTATAACTTAATATTAATGCATGGTGGGTTCTTTGCAGTCATTGTCATCGTGTGCTTAGGTAGGTCATACAGATCATTATTAAACCTTGTTTGCCGTTGGTTTGGTTTGTGGAAACCTATGAAGAGATGTCTGTGTTTGATGACAAATAGTATACTCTCACATATATATATATATATATATATATATATATATATATATATATATATATATATATATATATATATATATGAATGAGAGTATGTGCCTGTCTTTGTAAGGATGTTGGCTCTTTTGAAATGGCGATTCTCTGAATTTTAGGTTATTGAGAATTCTTAGTGCCTATTACCCCAGAACATTATTTCAAACCTCAGATGGGCGGGAAAATTTGCAAAATATACTAATCTGAGGGCATCCACATCTACATATCGCTGAAGGACTCTTAATTGCTTTGTTCAGTTTTTTCGTTAGATGATCTATATGTGTGGACAACACATGGTGTGGTCGATATATAGTCCTAAAATTCTTACAGATTTCTCCAAGATCATAGTTTCCATCCCCATTATGATTTCATGTGGGAAAATAGTTGTACACCGTTTTGTTTTGAATATGATCAGCTTTGTTTTATCCTTGTTTTATCCTTGGTTTGACAATTAGTGTGTTTTTGTGGAACCATGCAGTCGTGGATGACATTGCGTGAATTGCATTTCGACTTATATCATCACTGGTTTTTCTGATTTTTAAAAGTGTGGTGTCGTCCGCATAATTAACCATCATATGCTGTGGAGAGATGACTGCTAGGGGCAGATCGTTTATTGAAATTGTGAACAGCAGCGGTCCTATTATGCTTCCCTGAAGAATACCGATATTAATTTCCCTTGAACTGGATTTCACTGGACCGCAGGGAGTGTCAAGCCTAGTGATGTGTTTTCTATTATTCAGATATGACTTTATCCAATCCAATGCCACTCTTCTAAAAATTTTTTGCGAGGCTTGTTTAGTAAAATGGTGTGGTCTACTACATCATATGGCTTAGACACATCCAGTAACATTCCAAGTGGGATATTATGTTCTTCCAATTGATTTGTTCATTGTGTTATAAATTGATAACACGCCGTCTCTATACTTCTCCCCTTCATGAAGCCATGTTGGTTTTGGTTGATTAAATTATTTTTCTCTAAAAATGAAGATATTCAAACACAAAAAACTTTTTCAAGAACCTTGGAAAAAACGGAGAGAATACTTATCGGTCTATAATTTGCTATATCTGTTTTATCGCCGGCTTTGTGTATTGGGATAATTTCGGCTATTTTCAGGGCATCCGGGAATTTACCTGCATCAAATGTATTATTTATGATCGATTTTAGTGGAATTAGGATAGATGGGAGAATATATTTTATAACACTTGCTGGTATTTCGTCATGACCCAGACGTTTGTTATTTTTTAGATCCAACACGACGTTTTATAATTCCTTACTTGTTATTGCTTTGAGGAAAATTGTCTTTCTATTTTCCAATATATTATCACTATATTCCACAATTGGTAGATTATTGGAGTTTAAGTGAGTTACTCTTTCTATGAAAAAGTTATTGATATGTGTAGCACTTTTAAAAGGTTCTTTGTTATTATTAGGATATGATTAATTTGCTTTTTTTAACTGTGTTAATTTTCTGAAATTCTTCTGAATTTCTTTTTATAAAGTGTCTTCAATTCAGAGATGTGTTAAGACAAAATTTGAAATAGTTCCAGGTTCTTTTGCATCTTGACTAAATTGGGATCTGTGAATACTTGTCGATAAGTTAGTTTGCTAATAACTACTGCTTTAGGAAAAGCGTCGTTGAAATGTTTCAAGAAGATTATCTCGTTACAGTTGAGTTGAAGTACTTCATTCCATGACACCTCCTGCTTACTGTTACTAAATTGTTGCAGATTTTCTTGATTATAGATCCTAATCTGCCTGTAATTGCGGTTTGGCCCTTTGTAATCTTTGGTTATCACGCTGTATGTTGAATGTGTGTTCACAATGATGTTATCTATGCATGTACCCGTGGCCGGGTGACTTACTTCCTTTGATGTAGGTACAGCATTAAAAGATGTTCATAGTGATATAAATTGTTGACTAAACTTAGTTGTTTTTAGTAAATTTATGTTAAAATCGCCTGCAATAATGTATTGTTTTTGTTCTTTCGATACTAGGCATAGTAATTCATGTAGTTTCTCTATAAATAAAATGTTATTTGTCAAGGGAGCTCTGTATATAGCCACTACTATGAGATCCCTTTCATTTATAATTGTCTCTATTGCTGCGCATTCAAATAAAGATTGTTCTGCAATGCTATTTATATCGATTCTAGTCTTTACTAATGATCCCTTTTTAGTGTAAATTGCTACTCCTCCATGTTCACGTTGTTTTCTGCAGGAATGAGTGGACAGATCGAAATTCTTTATTCTAAGAATCTCCAGTTCTTCGACGCTTTTCCAGTGCTCGGTTAACACCATACCATGGCTCTGCAGTCGGTATTCTTTTCCAACACATATTCCAGCCTATCAATTGCATTTCCTATTGATTGCGCATTCTGGTTTATTATAAGGACGTTGCTGCTTGATCTATTATTTTTTGACGATTGTTTTATTAATGTTTCTGAGGTATAATTCTGAATTATTTTCTCTCGGCTGTTTTCTCTAGCCTCAGTAAAAAACGATTAAAGGCCGAATTACGGGGCCATAGATCGGGTTTAGTATTTTTTTCTGAGTCTTCTATTGGTACTGACGCTTTAAAATATGAGTACTCATTTGGTTGTTTAGCCGTCAGCTTTACAACCGAAACCCGATTAAAATTATTATTGTTTAAATATAGAATTATATCATTTTCAGAAAGTTTCGGGTCGAGCCGGTATACATGCAAGTGATAGTATCTTGTAGCTGATTTTATTTGTGTTCCATCTTCATTGTTCTGTTTCTTTCTGAGGTTTCCCATTCAACTTCGTTTACAATATTATTTACTTGATTATTGACTTTTCTTTTGGTGCGTTCGTCTTTTTAAGAAATTATTATTTTTTGCCTTATCGGGCTGTTCGCTGGGACCGCCGTCGCTGATAGTAAATACAGCGCTCTCCGTATCGTTTAATTCTTGCGGGTTCTCTCGTGCTCTCAAGCGATAGATTTAACAATTTATTACTATTTTCCGTCATAAACTTTATTTGTTCTGTCAATTCCGCAATAACCATTTGCAAGGGCTCAACATGCTTTTGAATTAACCCCGACAGGTTGTTAAAATATCAAATTGTTTACTGGAGGGATAATTAATCTTAATTCTCTTGCCATAATTATAGATATACAATCTATCAATCTATTTAAACTTATTTAAAAAAAAACTTCACGGAGTGTCTGCTCGATTTTATTCACTATGATTAACTTTCTCACTTTAATTTCACCGACGTCTGCTCGGCTCGAGTGCTGCGACGAGACTGTCTAGTCTTGTCTGTCTAGTCTTGTCTGTTTAGTCTTGTCTGTCTACTTTTGTCTGTCTAGTCTTGTCTGTCTAGTCTTGCCTGTCCAGTCTTGTCTGTCCAGTCTTGTCTGTCTAGTCTAGTCTGTCTAGTCTTGTCTGCCTAGTCTTGTCTGTCTAGTCTTGTCTGTCTAGTCTTGTCTGTCTAGCCTTGTCTGTCTAGTCTTGTCTGTCTAGTCTTGTCTGTCTAGTCTTGTCTGTCTAGTCTTGTCTGTCTAGTCTTGTCTGTCTAGTCTTGTCAGTCTAGTCTTGTCTGTCTAGTCTTGTCTGTCTAGTCTTGTCTGTCTAGTATTGTCTGTCTAGTCTTGACTGTCTAGTCTTGCCTGTCTAGTCTTGTCTGTCTAGTCTTGTCTGTCTAGCCTTGTCTGTCTAGTCTTGTCTGTCTAGTCTTGTCTGTCTAGTCTTGTCTGTCTAGTCTTGTCTGTCTAGTCTTGTCTGTCTAGTCTTGTCTGTCTAGTCTTGTCTGTCTAGTCTTGTCTGTCTAGTCTTGTCTGTCTAGTCTTGTCTGTCTAGTCTTGTCTGTCTAGTCTTGTCTGTCTAGTCTTGTCTGTCTAGTCTTGTCTGTCTAGTCTTGTCTGTCTAGTCTTGTCTGTCTAGTCTTGTCTGTCTAGTCTTGTCTGTCTAGTCTTGTCTGTCTAGTCTTGTCTGTCTAGTCTTGTCTGTCTAGTCTTGTCTGTCCAGTCTTGTCTGTCTAGTTTTGTCTGTCTAGTCTTGTTTGTCTAGTCTTGTCTGTCTAGTCTTGTCTGTCTAGTCTTGTCTGTCTAGTTTTGTCTGTCTAGTCTTGTCTGTCTAGTCTTGTCTGTCTAGTCTTGTCTGTCTAGTCTAGTCTTGTCTGTCTAGTCTTGTCTGTCTAGTCTTGTCTGTCTAGTCTTGTCTGTCTAGTCTTGTCTGTCTAGTCTTGTCTGTCTAGTCTTGTCTGTCTAGTCTTGTCTGTCTAGTCTTGTCTGTCTAGTCTTGTCTGTCCAGTCTTGTCTGTCTAGTCTTGTCTGTCTAGTCTTGTTTGTCTAGTCTTGTCTGTCTAGTCTTGTCTGTCTAGTCTTGTCTGTCTAGTTTTGTCTGCCTAGTCTTGTCTGTCTAGTCTTGTCTGTCTAGTCTTGTCTGTCTAGTCTAGTCTTGTCTGTCTAGTCTTGCCTGTCTAGTCTTCTCTGTCTGTCTGACGGACGGAGAAGGTCGCGCGGTGACGCGTAAAGTTCTTAGTGGCAAATTCATAGTGATAAAAACAAAAACAAATGTAAAAAATAGTGCTATTAGCTTGTGTTGCTTTACGTGAATAGAACAACATAAAATAGTGCTAGGAGATAGGACTCGTTAATAGTGAAATTAAATAAAAGATACAGGACTCGCTTTTATTATAATTTTTTGGTTATAACCTCGTGGCGATAAAATTTTGTTTTTATGAGATAGGACTCGTGTGTGTGTGATACATTACTTTTGTGACTTTGTGGGATAATATTGTGTATATAGTTAGAGATATGACTGGATATAATTGATAAGTTAAGAAATAACAATTGATTTTTTAGTTTTGGTGTTTTTTTTTTTTTTTTCTTATTGCTGAAAAAATTGTATATATAAATATAATTTCTATTGTTGTCGAGCATTTTAAAAATTTATTATTCGTAAGTCGTGTGGCTTATAGCATAAGGTGGAGCACTTCGACGCCGGCGGTGCCGGTTCGATTCCGAGCGGCAGAAAAATCTTTTTAAAAATATTTCTGAACGAAGAAACTTTATCTTCTCAACTTTTTAGTGGTCTTATCAGGAAAATCTAGTGGTCTTATAGGAAAAAAAATTAAAACATCAACAAAACATCAACCGCTAGTTATTCGGATATATCCTGGCCTATTAATATACAGAAAATAAATTCTGAATTAAAAACACTGGTTCCGGACCGAAGGGAGGAAACTTGCACGATATGGGAGATAAATCCGAAAACTCGGACGTGGAAAATCCCTTCGCGAGAAAGGATGGCGTACAAAGGACGCCACCAAATAAAACATTCAGGGAAAGATCTATCTCTTTGACCTGTAAACCCAGCATCTCCTCTACAGAGGAGCAGCAGGCTAAGAGAAAGAGACAAGACATCTGGGAAAAAAGTCCAGCAATAGACCCGAGTAAAGATCTTGAAGTAATTACCCGTAAGATAATCGCAAGGTCGCAAGAATTAAGAAAGATAGTCAAAGAAAGTCCAAGTACGAAAAATGAAATAAAAAAAGTCACTGAGGAGATATGGAACCTAACGGGATCTCTAGAGAGAATATGGGTCAGCGGGCAATTGACCCATACTCATCTGCAGGAAAAAAGAAACGAACAAAAGCAAGGGCCAATGACCTGTAATGCAAGCACGCAAACAAGCATATCTGAAGAGGACGACGCACTGCTTGACAAAATATCAAATGGCAAGACATACGAAGAATTCTTGGAGATCGCCGATAAAGACTGGCCGCGTCACATCTTTACAAAAGTGAAAGAAGGACACGGACATGCGCTCGCGACAGCCACGGAATGGGATATCGTGTGGTGCGTCGACGAGAATCTGCATCCTGATCAGGGAGTACCAAGGGCATTGACGGAGGCCTATGCAAGACCGGAGGAAATGCTAAGACAGGCACCAAAGCCGGGTAGAGTTGTCTATCTAAAACACACCATCGGCATACCAGATGAAAACGGAGAAATCAAAACAGAAGAACGCTATGTACACCAAATGGTTACCAGGAAGGCTCAAACGGATGAGACAGATAAAAAAGATCTGTATACGTGTCTTCAAAAACTAAAGCAGACAAGTGACCAAAATGGTCGAAAGAAGCTAGCTTTTCACCGACCCAGAGAATCTGACTGGCGCATTATGAAGAAAGCGCTAGAATTTATATTTTCCAGGACTGATATAGAGATAAGGGTATACTGTCCAATCAAACCGCAAATCGCAAAACAGCAGCAGGAGCAAGGGAAGAACAACACAGACTGGACGGAAGTGGTCAAAAAAGGCAAACCAACTACTGAAGTAAAGGGAAAAACAAACCAAGGAGGAAGAAAGAGCAAAAAAACCGAGGCGGTCATGGTTAAAGCCGACGGCAGTACTTATGCAGACCTCCTAAAAATGGTGAGATCAAATGTTGACCTCGACTCACCTGGAACGGTTATTACGGGAGCCAGGAAAGCTAAAACGGGCGAATTACTTCTAGAGGTGGAAAGCGGTAAAGCCCAGGGCCTAAGGGACGAAATAAAAAGCAAATGCTCTGCAGCTCAGGTACGAGTAAAAAGAGACGATGTGCTACTACACATAAAGGATCTAGACGCGATAACTACCCAAGAAGAAATACTACAGGCAATACAAAACTTTGTCGGAGAAGACAACTGTCAAACAAAGGTCCTAAACCTTAGACCGGCATATGGAGACAGCCAAGCTGCAACCATTTCAGCCAACAAAGAAGTAGCAGAAAAGCTACTAAAAATCGGTAGAATAAAAGTGGGCATAATTCAGTGCAGGATAAGAGAAAGAATTAATATAATTAAATGTCACAGGTGTTGGAATTTTGGCCACTTCGCCAACGAATGCGAGGGCCCAGACAGGCAAAACCTTTGTCTTAAATGCGGGCGTGAAGGTCATATTGCCCAGAACTGCAACGCAGCTGAGTTTTGCCCCATATGCAACGTAAAGGGCCACAGAGCAGATTCGGGAATGTGCCCGATTTTCCAGAAGGCGCTATCGGAGGCTAGGCGCAAAAGTAAGGCACAGAAATGACTATACAGTTCATACAAATAAATGCTATGAGATGCCGTGCAGCATACGACCTCTTAATCGCAACGGCATTAGAACTTAAAGCGGACATATTACTGGTAAGTGAACCCAATAAGAAGTTGGTCGAGAACGCAGACTGGTTCACGGACAATAGAAAGGACGCAGCCATCAGAGTTTTAAATCGCAAGATACCGGTGATTAAAACAGGAAGTGGTCCTGGTTTCGTATGGATAGAGCTGCAGAAATATATTATATACTGCTGCTACTTCTCACCAAATGAAAATATAGAGAAGCTGAATGAATCGCTAGAATCATTAAATCAAGAAATAAGGGGTCAAAGTAAAAAGGCACTAATTGCTGGTGATTTCAACGCCAAGTCTCCCTACTGGGGTTCTCCAAAGGTAGACAAGAGAGGTGATCTAGTTATGGACTGGGCAGCCGAATTAGAACTCGTCGTTCAAAATAAAGGAGCTACGCATACGCTCGTCAGGGGAAACGCTCAATCCATAATAGACCTTACTTTTACGACAGTCGACTTATCCAACATGATCATAGATTGGAGTGTGCTCGAGAGGGAGAGTTTAAGCGACCATCGCTACATCCTATTCAAAATAGAAGAAGCCACAAAGCAGATAAGCCATGTAAGAACTAACGGCTGGAGTCTAAAGGCATTCAATAAAGAAAAAATGAAAAGCAGCCTGGCAATGCAAATAGCACGGACGCACAAAAGAAACGCGGATACGCTCGTAGAAGTCATGAAAAAGGCGTGTGACGAAACCTTAAAAAAGAATAGAGGACCATCAAGGAGAAAACTAGTATATTGGTGGAACAACGAAATCGCCAGCATGCGGGCTGAATGTATCACAGCCAGAAGAAAATATCAGCGACACCGTACTAAAAAAGGAGTGGCCGACAAAGTCTTGAAATCACTTCATTCGCTTTACAAAAAAGCTAAAAAGGATCTTCGATACCTAATCAACAAAGCTAAGCGGGATCACTGGAGAAAACTGTGTGAAGATCTCGACGACGATATTTGGGGAGACGCGTTTCAAACGTGCAAAAGAAGGCTCAAAATCCAACATCCAAACGTGCAAATGACGATGGAGGGAATGCTACAGGTAGTCGAAGTGCTTTTCCCACGCCAAAAACCCTTTCTTTGGCAACAACCTAAAGTTGTTGAAATTCCATTGTTCAACCAGGAGGAACTAGCTAATGCGGCAAATCGCATCCGAGATGGAAAATCCCCGGGACTAGACGGTGTGCCACCAGAAGTAGTTAAGACCATCGCCCAGCAAGAACCTATGTTCACTCTGGAAGTAATGAATGCTCTCCTAACTGCTGGAAACTTTCCAGACAAGTGGAAGCGTTCCAGACTGGTCTTTATTAGGAAGGGAGATAAGCCAGTTGGAGAACCTTCATCTTATAGGCCCCTATGCCTTCTAGATGTGTCGGGTAAACTGTTAGAAAGTCTACTACTGAGGAGATTACAGAAGGAGCTTGACGCCGGACTGGGTTTATCCGATAAGCAATTTGGGTTCCGTAAAGGTAGATCTACCATGGGTGCAATAGAGGAAGTAAAAAAAATAGCAGAGAAAGCTAAAGCCGGCACACAAAGGACTAAAAAAATGTGTGCACTAATAACTTTTGATGTGCAAAATGCATTCAACACTGCCAACTGGGAACAACTAATGGGCGAACTTACAAGAAGACGTATAGCACCTTACCTACTACGAATGTTAAGAAGTTACCTTACCAACAGAAAACTAGTACTACAGGCCCTAAATGAGACGGTAGAAGTAGAGGTAAGCTGTGGTGTCCCACAGGGCTCTATATTAGGTCCCACGCTATGGAACGTCTTATACGACGATATTTTAAGAATGAAGCTGCCTGAAGGCGCCACGCTAATTGGTTTCGCGGACGACTTAGCCTTGGTCGTAACCGCAAAAAATGAACAAGGAATAATGCGTACTGCAAACCACGTAATCTGTATGGTAACCCAGTGGATTACAACGAGGAAACTGAAGCTAGCACCCGAAAAAACCGAGGCAGTCCTTTTGACAGGACAAAGGAAACTTATGCCAATCAAATTTAAAGTGGGAACCACGGAAATAATCCCAAAACAACAAATAAAATACCTGGGCATTTTAATAGATAGAGGACTTACGTTCTCTGCACATCTCACAGATGCTGCAGGAAAAGGATTAAAGACACTGGGAGCAATGGAAAAAATAATGCCAAACGTTGGGGGACCCAGAAGCTCCAAGCGTAAACTCTTAGGTATGGTAGCACAATCTGCTATGTTATATGGAGCTCCACTCTGGGCAGAAAAAATGAATACAAGAAGCTGCGCAGAAAAATTGGAATCAGTACAACGTAAAATTGCACTTCGTATATGCAGTGCATACCGTACAGTATCTGGAGAGGCAGCATTAGTAGTCGCCGCTATTGCACCCATCGATTTGCTCGCAAAAGAAAGAAAAGACATAAGCAAGGCAGGCCACAACAATCGCAGGCAGAAAGCTAGAGTGAATCTCCTCAACGAATGGCAGCAAAGATGGTCACATACAGAGAAAGGCCAGTGGACTAGGCTACTCATACCAGACTTAACTGTATGGACCAACAGGAAACACGGAGAAGTTAGTTACCATCTTACGCAATTTCTAACTGGTCACGGTTGTTTCAATGACTTTCTACACCACATTGGTAGATCATCGGATAATTCCTGTGTATACTGTGGTGAAATAGACACAGTAAACCACACAATATTTGAATGCTACAGATGGGAAAGTGATAGGGATGAAGCTGTAAAGAATATGGGTACACCTTTTGACGCACGAACAATCATGGCCTATATGTTAGAAAATAAAGAAAATTGGGACAAGATCCACAGACTTATCCGAACAATAATATCGACAAAAGAAACAGACGAGAGAAAGAGACGAGTGACCAAGTATAGTCAAAACTAACTACAGCGACTAAATGACAACAACCAGCACTCTGAAGCCATGCGATAAGCGTTTCCGGAGAGCCTGGTTGGTTTCCTGGGGACCACTTGTCTGTATAAAGTACAGCTACGCCCCGAAAAAAAAAAAAAAAGTCTTCTCTGTCTAGTCTTGTCTGTCTAGTCTTGTCTGTCTAGTCTTGTCTGTCTAGTCTTGTCTGTCTAGTCTTGTCTGTCTAGTCTTGCCTGTCTAGTCTTGTCTGTCTAGCCTTGTCTGTCTAGTCTTGTCTGTCTAGTCTTGTCTGTCTAGTCTTGTCTGTCTAGTCTTCTCTGTCTAGTCTTGTCTGTCTAGTCTTGTCCGTCTAGTCTTGTCTGTCTAGTCTTGTCTGTCTAGTCTTGTCTGTCTAGTCTTGTCTGTCTAGTCTTGTCTGTCTAGTCTTGTCTGTCTAGTCTTGTCTGTCTAGTCTTGTCTGTCTAGTCTTGTCTGTCTCCCCAGAACTAAAACCTCCCCAGAACTAGTACTGAATGTCTTAAATGAAAACCTACTAACTGGCACGTTTCCAAGTAGATGGAAACAAGCGAAGCTAGTTCTCATTAAAAAAGGGAACAAGCCAATAGGCGAACCTTCTTCCTTTCGCCCTTTATGTATACTAGACGTAGCTGGTAAGCTACTAGAACAACTGCTCGTAAGTCGGCTTAAAAAAGAATTGAAGAATGGATTAAACCTCTGGGAGGACCAGCTCGGCTTCCGGGAAGGCAAATCAACTATAGACGCCATAAAACAGGTCATAGATATCGCCAAAAAGGCCAAAGTAGGCACCAAAAGAACTCGAAAAATATGTGCCCTAGTTACGATTGATATTCGTAACGCTTTCAACTCCGATGTTTGGCAATACATCTTGGAAGAACTAACAAGAAGAAATATATCTCCGTACCTACTGCGAATGGTTCGCAGCTACTTCGAGGGCCGCAGTGTCATACTTCAAGCCGAACAAGATACGCTATACTACAACGTCAATAGTGGTGTACCCCAGGGCTCTGTATTAGGACCGACACTGTGGAACGTACTCTACGATGGAGTACTTCGGCTGGAGCTACCTGAAGGGACTAAGCTAACAGGCTTCGCTGATGATCTTGCACTAACAATCGTCGGCAAAACAGAAAAGGGTATTATGCTAAGGGCCAATCAAGCAATCAGACAAATTGTCTGCTGGATGGAGACAAAATCACTGCGCATAGCTCCTGAAAAAACCGAAGCAGTTCTGTTGACGGGATACAGAAAAGTTGCACACATCTCCTTCCAAGTACGGGATTCAGAAATCAAACCTAAAGCAAACATAAAATATCTTGGAATTGTAATCGACAAGTGTTTGTCTTTTAAAGAGCATAATATGGCAGCAGAGCGAGCAATAAAAACCATTTCTACCCTCGAAAAACTTATGCCCAATGTTGGAGGGCCTAGGAGCAGCAAACGCAGGTTGCTCAGCGCAGTTGCCCAGTCTGCGATGTTGAACGGTGCCCCTATCTGGGCAAAAGCCACCAATAGAAACAATATTGGAAAACTAGCAGCTTATCAGAGAAAACTGGCTCTGCGTGTATGTAGGGCCTATCGGACAGTGTCCAGAGATGCAGCGTTAGTTACCTCAGGCATTCCGCCAATAGACTTGCAAATCAGGCTAAGGAAATACCTACATTATGCTTCCAAAGACATAACAAGAAACAAGGCAAACGATAACCTCTTAAGGGAATGGCAGCAAGCGTGGAATATGACACAAAAAGGCGAGTGGACAAGGATACTCATCCCCAATATAGAGACATGGTACGGACGAAAACATGGAGAAATAAACTACCACTTAACCCAAATCCTCACGGGATATGGATTCTTTAATGAATTCCGCCACAACATCGGGAGGGCATCAGATCCAGACTGTATATAATGCGGACAACTAGACAACGTAATCCATACGCTATACGAATGCCCGAGATGGGACAAAGAAAGCAAGGATATAGCAATTGACAACCTTAATCCAAGGAATACAGTTGAAAAAATGCTACAATCACAAGAAGACTGGGACACTATAAACGGTATGATCAACAAGATCCTATCCCAAAAAGAAGCTGATGAACGTCTCTGGAGAAAGAGGAAAACAACCTAAACAGCCACAAATCCCAGCTACCATGTACTGCGATAGAAGACACAAACACATTTAACATAATTTATTGTACATTAATTTTATTGTATTTAAATATATGACAACCGACACCCTGAATGTAAATGCTACAAGCGGTCCCAGGGTGCTCAGGGTTAAAATAAAAGAAAAAAAAAGTCTTGTCTCTCTAGTCTTGTCTGTCTAGTACTGTCTGTCTAGTCTTGTCTGTCTAGTCTTGTCTGTCTAGTCTTGTCTGTCTAGTCTTGTCTGTCTAGTCTTGTCTGTCTAGTCTTGTCTGTCTAGTCTTGTCTGTCTAGTCTTGTCTGTCTAGTCTTGTCTGTCTAGTCATGTCTGTCTAGTCTTGTCTGTCTAGTCTTGTCTGTCTAGTCTTGTCTGTCTAGTCTTGTCTGTCTAGTCTTGTCTGTCTAGTCTTGTCTGTCTAGTCTTGTCTGTCTAGTCTTGTCTGTCTAGTCTTGTCTGTCTAGTCTTGTCTGTCTAGTCTTGTCCGTCTAGTCTTGTCTGTCTAGTCTTGACTGTCTAGTCTTGTCTGTCTAGTCTTGTCTGTCTAGTCTTGTCTGCCTAGTCTTGTCTGTCTAGTCTTGTCTGTCTAGTCTTGTCCGTCTAGTCTTGTCTGTCTAGTCTTGTCTGTCTAGTCTTGTCTGTCTAGTCTTGTCTGTCTAGTCTTGTCTGTCTAGTCTTGTCTGTCTAGTCTTGTCTATCTAGTCTTGTCTGTCTAGTCTTGTCTGTCTAGTCTTGTCTGTCTAGTCTTGTCTGTCTAGTCTTGTCTGTCTAGTCTTGTCTGTCTAGTCTTGTCTGTCTAGTCTTGTCTGTCTAGTCTTGTCTGTCTAGTCTTGTCTGTCTAGTCTTGTCTGTCTAGTCTTGTCTGTCTAGTCTTGTCTGTATAGTCTTGTCTGTCTAGTCTTGTCTGTCTAGTCTTGTCTGTCTAGTCTTGTCTGTCTAGTCTTGTCTGTCTAGTCTTGTCTGTCTAGTCTTCTCTGTCTAGTCTTGTCTGTCTAGTCTTGTCTGTCTAGTCTTGTCTGTCTAGTCTTGTCTGTCTAGTCTTGTCTGTCCAGTCTTGTCTGTCTAGTCTTGTCTGTCTAGTCTTGTCTGTCTAGTCTTGTCTGTCTAGTCTTGTCTGTCTAGTCTTGTCTGTCTAGTCTTGTCTGTCTACTCTTGTCTGTCTAGTCTTGTCTGTCTAGTCTGTCTAGTCTTGTCTGTCTAGTCTTGTCTGTCTAGTCTTGTCTGTCTAGTCTTGTCTGTCTAGTCTTGTCTGTCTAGTCTTGTCTGTCTAGTCTTGTCTCTCTAGTCTTGTCTGTCTAGTCTTGTCTGTCTTGTCTTGTCTGTCTAGTCTTGTCTGTCTAGTCTGTCTAGTCTTGTCTGTCTAGTCTTGTCTGTCTAGTCTTGTCTGTCTAGGCTTGTCTGTCTAGTCTTGTCTGTCTAGTCTTGTCTGTCTAGTCTTGTCTGTCTAGTCTTGTCTGTCTAGTCTTGTCTGTCTAGTCTTGTCTGTCTAGTCTTGTCTGTCTAGTCTTGTCTGTCTAGTCTTGTCTGTCTAGTCTTGTCTGTCTAGTCTTGTCTGTCTAGTCTTGTCTGTCTAGTCTTGTCTGTCTAGTCTTGTCTGTCTAGTCTTGTCTGTCTAGTCTTGTCTGTCTAGTCTTGTCTGTCTAGTCTTGTCTGTCTAGTCTTGTCTGTCTAGTCTTGTCTGTCTAGTCTTGTCTTACTAGTCTTGTCTGTCTAGTCTTGTCTGTCTAGTCTTGTCTGTCTAGTCTTGTCTGTCTAGTCTTGTCTGTCTAGTCTTGTCTGTCTAGTCTTGTCTGTCTAGTCTTGTCTGTCTAGTCTTGTCTCTCTAGTCTTGTCTGTCTAGTCTTTTCTGTCTTGTCTTGTCTGTCTAGTCTGTCTAGTCTTGTCTGTCTAGTCTTGTCTGTCTAGTCTTGTCTGTCTAGTCTTGTCTGTCTAGTCTTGTCTGTCTAGTCTTGTCTGTCTCGTCTTGTCTGTCTAGTCTTGTCTGTCTAGTCTTGTGTGTCTAGTCTTGTGTGTCTAGTCTTGTCTGTCTAGTCTTGTCTGTCTAGTCTTGTCTGTCTAGTCTTGTCTGTCTAGTCTTGTCTGTCTAGTCTTGTCTGTCTAGTCTTGTCTGTCTAGTCTTGTCTGTCTAGTCTTGTCTGTCTAGTCTTGTCTGTCTAGTCTTGTCTGTCTAGTCTTGTCTGTCTAGTCTTGTCTGTCTAATCTTGTCTGTTTAGTCTTGTCTGTCTAGTCTTGTCTGTCTAGTCTTGTCTGTCTAGTCTTGTCTGTCTAGTCTTGTCTATCTAGTCTTGTCTGTCTAGTCTTGTCTGTCTAGTCTTGTCTGTCTAGTCTTGTCTGTCTAGTCTTGTCTGTCTAGTCTTTTCTGTCTAGTCTTGTCTGTCTAGTCTTGTCTGTCTAGTCTTGTCTGTCTAGTCTTGTCTGTCTAGTCTTGTCTGTCTAGTCTTGTCTGTCCAGTCTTGTCTGTCTAGTCTTGTCTGTCTAATCTTGTCTGTCTAGTCTTGTCTGTCTAGTCTTGTCTGTCTAGTCTTGTCTGTCTAGCCTTGTCTGTCTACTCTTGTCTGTCTAGTCTTGTCTGTCTAGTCTTGTCTGTCTAGTCTGTCTAGTCTTGTCTGTCTAGTCTTGTCTGTCTAGTCTTGTCTGTCTAGTCTTGTCTGTCTAGTCTTGTCTGTCTAGTCTTGTCTGTCTAGTCTTGTCTGTCTAGTCTTGTCTGTCTAGTCTTGTCTGTCTAGTCTTTTCTGTCTTGTCTTGTCTGTCTAGTCTGTCTAGTCTTGTCTGTCTAGTATTGTCTGTCTAGTCTTGTCTGTCTAGTCTTGTCTGTCTAGTCTTGTCTGTCTAGTCTTGTCTGTCTCGTCTTGTCTGTCTAGTCTTGTCTGTCTAGTCTTGTGTGTCTAGTCTTGTGTGTCTAGTCTTGTCTGTCTAGTCTTGTCTGTCTAGTCTTGTCTGTCTAGTCTTGTCTGTCTAGTCTTGTCTGTCTAGTCTTGTCTGTCTAGTCTTGTCTGTCTAGTCTTGTCTGTCTAGTCTTGTCTGTCTAGTCTTGTCTGTCTAGTCTTGTCTGTCTAGTCTTGTCTGTCTAGTCTTGTCTATCTAGTCTTGTCTGTCTAGTCTTTTCTGTCTTGTCTTGTCTGTCTAGTCTGTCTAGTCTTGTCTGTCTAGTATTGTCTGTCTAGTCTTGTCTGTCTAGTCTTGTCTGTCTAGTCTTGTCTGTCTCGTCTTGTCTGTCTAGTCTTGTCTGTCTAGTCTTGTGTGTCTAGTCTTGTGTGTCTAGTCTTGTCTGTCTAGTCTTGTCTGTCTAGTCTTGTCTGTCTAGTCTTGTCTGTCTAGTCTTGTCTGTCTAGTCTTGTCTGTCTAGTCTTGTCTGTCTAGTCTTGTCTGTCTAGTCTTGTCTGTCTAGTCTTGTCTGTCTAGTCTTGTCTGTCTAGTCTTGTCTGTCTAGTCTTGTCTGTCTAGTCTTGTCTGTCTAGTCTTGTCTGTCTAGTCTTGTCTGTCTAGTCTTGTCTGTCTAGTCTTGTCTGTCTAGTCTTGTCTGTCTAGTCTTGTCTGTCTAGTCTTGTCTGTCTAGTCTTGTCTGTCTAGTCTTGTCTGTCTAGTCTTGTCTGTCTAGTCTTGTCTGTCTAGTCTTGTCTGTCTAGTCTTGTCTGTCTAGTCTTGTCTGTCTAGTCTTGTCTGTCTAGTCTTGTCTGTCTAGTCTTGTCTGTCTAGTCTTGTCTGTCTAGTCTTGTCTGTCTAGTCTTGTCTGTCTAGTCTTGTCTGTCTAGTCTTGTCTGTCTAGTCTTGTCTGTCTAGTCTTGTCTGTCTAGTCTTGTCTGTCTAGTCTTGTCTGTCTAGTCTTGTCTGTCTAGTCTTGTCTGTCTAGTCTTGTCTGTCTAGTCTTGTCTGTCTAGTCTTGTCTGTCTAGTCTTGTCTGTCTAGTCTTGTCTGTCTAGTCTTGTCTGTCTAGTCTTGTCTGTCTAGTCTTGTCTGTCTAGTCTTGTCTGTCTAGTCTTGTCTGTCTAGTCTTGTCTGTCTAGTCTTGTCTGTCTAGTCTTGTCTGTCTAGTCTTGTCTGTCTAGTCTTGTCTGTCTAGTCTTGTCTGTCTAGTCTTGTCTGTCTAGTCTTGTCTGTCTAGTCTTGTCTGTCTAGTCTTGTCTGTCTAGTCTTGTCTGTCTAGTCTTGTCTGTCTAGTCTTGTCTGTCTAGTCTTGTCTGTCTAGTCTTGTCTGTCTAGTCTTGTCTGTCTAGTCTTGTCTGTCTAGTCTTGTCTGTCTAGTCTTGTCTGTCTAGTCTTGTCTGTCTAGTCTTGTCTGTCTAGTCTTGTCTGTCTAGTCTTGTCTGTCTAGTCTTGTCTGTCTAGTCTTGTCTGTCTAGTCTTGTCTGTCTAGTCTTGTCTGTCTAGTCTTGTCTGTCTAGTCTTGTCTGTCTAGTCTTGTCTGTCTAGTCTTGTCTGTCTAGTCTTGTCTGTCTAGTCTTGTCTGTCTAGTCTTGTCTGTCTAGTCTTGTCTGTCTAGTCTTGTCTGTCTAGTCTTGTCTGTCTAGTCTTGTCTGTCTAGTCTTGTCTGTCTAGTCTTGTCTGTCTAGTCTTGTCTGTCTAGTCTTGTCTGTCTAGTCTTGTCTGTCTAGTCTTGTCTGTCTAGTCTTGTCTGTCTAGTCTTGTCTGTCTAGTCTTGTCTGTCTAGTCTTGTCTGTCTAGTCTTGTCTGTCTAGTCTTGTCTGTCTAGTCTTGTCTGTCTAGTCTTGTCTGTCTAGTCTTGTCTGTCTAGTCTTGTCTGTCTAGTCTTGTCTGTCTAGTCTTGTCTGTCTAGTCTTGTCTGTCTAGTCTTGTCTGTCTAGTCTTGTCTGTCTAGTCTTGTCTGTCTAGTCTTGTCTGTCTAGTCTTGTCTGTCTAGTCTTGTCTGTCTAGTCTTGTCTGTCTAGTCTTGTCTGTCTAGTCTTGTCTGTCTAGTCTTGTCTGTCTAGTCTTGTCTGTCTAGTCTTGTCTGTCTAGTCTTGTCTGTCTAGTCTTGTCTGTCTAGTCTTGTCTGTCTAGTCTTGTCTGTCTAGTCTTGTCTGTCTAGTCTTGTCTGTCTAGTCTTGTCTGTCTAGTCTTGTCTGTCTAGTCTTGTCTGTCTAGTCTTGTCTGTCTAGTCTTGTCTGTCTAGTCTTGTCTGTCTAGTCTTGTCTGTCTAGTCTTGTCTGTCTAGTCTTGTCTGTCTAGTCTTGTCTGTCTAGTCTTGTCTGTCTAGTCTTGTCTGTCTAGTCTTGTCTGTCTAGTCTTGTCTGTCTAGTCTTGTCTGTCTTCTTCTGTCTTGTCTGTCTTGTCTGTCTTGTCTGTCTTGTCTGTCTAGTCTTGTCTGTCTAGTCTTGTCTGTCTAGTCTTGTCTGTCTAGTCTTGTCTGTCTAGTCTTGTCTGTCTAGTCTTGTCTGTCTAGTCTTGTCTGTCTACGTCTTGTCTGTCTAGTCTTGTCTGTCTAGTCTTGTCTGTCTAGTCTTGTCTGTCTAGTCTTGTCTGTCTAGTCTTGTCTGTCTAGTCTTGTCTGTCAAGTCTTGTCTGTCTAGTCTTGTCTGTCTAGTCTTGTCTGTCTAGTCTTGCCTGTCTAGTCTTGTCTGTCTAGTCTTGTCTGTCTAGTCTTGTCTGTCTAGTCTTGTCTGTCTACTCTTGTCTGTCTAGTCTTGTCTCTCTAGTCTTGTCTGTCTAGTCTTGTCTGTCTAGTCTTGTCTGTCTAGTCTTGTATGTCTAGTCTTGTCTGTCTAGTCTTGTCTGTCTAGTCTTGTCTGTCTAGTGTTGTCTGTCTAGTCTTGTCTGTCTAGTCTTGTCTGTCTAGTCTTGTCTGTCTAGTCTTGTCTGTCTAGTCTTGTCTGTCTAGTCTTGTCTGTCTAGTCTTGTTCTGTCTAGTCTTGTCTGTCTAGTCTTGTCTGTCTAGTCTTGTCTGTCTAGTCTTGTCTGTCTAGTCTTGGTCTGTCTAGTCTTGTCTGTCTAGTCTTGTCTGTCTACTTTTGTCTGTCTAGTCTTGTCTGTCTAGTCTTGTCTGTCTAGTCTTGTCTGTCTAGTCTTGTCTGTCTAGTCTTGTCTGTCTAGTCTTGTCTGTCTAGTCTTGTCTGTCTAGTCTTGTCTGTCTAGTCTTGTCTGTCTAGTCTTGTCTGTCTAGTCTTGTCTGTCTAGTCTTGTCTTGTCTGTCTAGTCCTTGTCTGTCTAGTCTTGTCTGTCTGGTCTTGTCTGTCTAGTCTTGTCTGTCTAGTCTTGTCTGTCTAGTCTTGTCTGTCTAGTCTTGTCTGTCTAGTCTTGTCTGTCTAGTCTTGTCTGTCTAGTCTTGACTGTCTAGTCCTTGTCTGTCTAGTCTTGTCTGTCTAGTCTTGTCTGTCTAGTCTTGTCTGTCTAGTCTTGTCTGTCTAGTCTTGTCTGTCTAGTCTTGTCTGTCTAGTCTTGTCTGTCTAGTCTTGTCTGTCTAGTTTTGTCTGTCTAGTCTTGTTTGTCTAGTCTTGTTTGTCTAGTCTTGTCTGTCTAGTCTTGCCTGTCTAGTCTTGTCTGTCTAGTCTTGTCTGTCTAGTCTTGTCTGTCTAGTCTTGTCTGTCTAGTCTTGTCTGTCTAGTCTTGTCTGTCTAGTCTTGTCTGTCTAGTCTTGTCTGTCTAGTCTTGTCTGTCTAGTCTTGTCTGTCTAGTCTTGTCTGTCTAGTCTTGTCTGTCTAGTCTTGTCTGTCTAGTCTTGTCTGTCTAGTCTTGTCTCTCTAGTCTTGTCTGTCTAGTCTTGTCTGTCTAGTCTTGTCTGTCTAGTCTTGTCTGTCTAGTCTTGTCTGTCTAGTCTTGTCTGTCTAGTCTTGTCTGTCTAGTCTTGTCTGTCTAGTCTTGTCTGTCTAGTCTCTAGTCTGTCTAGTCTTGTCTGTCTAGTCTTGTCTGTCTAGTCTTGTCTGTCTAGTCTTGTCTGTCTAGTCTTGTCTGTCTAGTCTTGTCTGTCTAGTCTTGTCTGTCTAGTCTTGTCTGTCTAGTCTTGTCTGTCTAGTCTTGCCTGTCTAGTCTTGTCTATCTAGTCTTGTCTGTCTAGTCTTGTCTGTCTAGTCTATTCTGTCTAGTCTTGTCTGTCTAGTCTTGTCCGTCTAGTCTTGTCTGTCTAGTCTTGTCTGTCTAGTCTTGTCTGTCTAGTCTTGTCTGTCTAGTCTTGTCTGTCTAGTCTTGTCTGTCTAGTCTTGTCCTGCCTAGTCTTGTCTGTCTAGTCTTGTCTGTCTAGTCTTGTCTGTCTAGTCTTGTCTGTCTAGTCTTGTCTGTCTAGTCTTGTCTGTCTAGTCTTGTCTGTCTAGTCTTGTCTGTCTAGTCTTGTCTGTCTAGTCTTGTCTGTCTAGTCTTGTCCTGTCTAGTCTTGTCTGTCTAGTCTTGTCTGTCTAGTCTTGTCTGTCTAGTCTTGTCTGTCTAGTCTTGTCTGTCTAGTCTTGTCTGTCTAGTCTTGTCTGTCTAGTCTTGTCTGTCTAGTCTTGTCTGTCTAGTCTTGTCTGTCTAGTCTTGTCTGTCTAGTCTTGTCTGTCTAGTCTTGTCTGTCTAGTCCTTGTCTGTCTAGTCTTGTCTGTCTAGTCTTGTCTGTCTAGTCTTGTCTGTCTAGTCTTGTCTGTCTAGTCTTGTCTGTCTAGTCTTGTCTGTCTAGTCCTTGTCCTGTCTAGTCTTGTCCTGTCTAGTCTTGCCCTGTCTAGTCTTGTCTGTCTAGTCTTGTCCTGTCTAGTCTTGTCTGTCTAGTCTTGTCTGTCTAGTCTTGTCTGTCTAGTCTTGTCTGTCTAGTCTTGTCTGTCTAGTCTTGTCTGTCTAGTCTTGTCTGTCTAGTCTTGTCTGTCTAGTCTTGTCTGTCTAGTCTTGTCTGTCTAGTCTTGTCTGTCTAGTCTTGTCTGTCTAGTCTTGTCTGTCTAGTCTTGTCTGTCTAGTCTTGTCTGTCTAGTCTTGTCTGTCTAGTCTTGTCTGTCTAGTCTTGTCTGTCTAGTCTTGTCTGTCTAGTCTTGTCTGTCTAGTCTTGTCTGTCTAGTCTTGTCTGTCTAGTCTTGTCTGTCTAGTCTTTGTCCTGTCTAGTCTTGTCTGTCTAGTCTTGTCTGTCTAGTCTTGTCTGTCTAGTCTTGTCTGTCTAGTCTTGTCTGTCTAGTCTTGTCTGTCTGTCTTGTCTGTCTAGTCTTGTCTGTCTAGTCTTGTCTGTCTAGTCTTGTCTGTCTACTCTTGTCTGTCTAGTCTTGTCTGTCTAGTCTTGTCTGTCTAGTCTTGTCTGTCTAGTCTTTTCTGTCTAGTCTTGTCTGTCTAGACTTGTCTGTCTAGTCTTGTCTGTCTAGTCTTGTCTGTCTAGTCTTGTCTGTCTAGTCTTGTCTGTCTAGTCTTGTCTGTCTAGTCTTGCTCTGTCTAGTCTTGTCTGTCTAGTCTTGTCTGTCTAGTCTTGTCTGTCTAGTCTTGTCTGTCTACTCTTGTCTGTCTAGTCTCTTGTCTCGTCTAGTCTTGTCTGTCTAGTCTTGTCTGTCTAGTCTTGTCTGTCTAGTCTTGTCTGTCTAGTCTTGTCTGTCTAGTCTTGTCTGTCTAGTCTTGTCTGTCTAGTCTTGTCTGTCTAGTCTTGTCTGTCTAGTCTTGTCTGTCTAGTCTTGTCTGTCTAGTCTTGTCTGTCTAGTCTTGTCTGTCTAGTCTTGTCTGTCTAGTCTTGTCTGTCTAGTCTTGTCTGTCTAGTCTTGTCTGTCTAGTCTTGTCTGTCTAGTCTTGTCTGTCTAGTCTTGTCTGTCTATTCTTGTCTGTCTAGTCTTGTCTGTCTAGTCTTGTCTGTCTAGTCTTGTCTGTCTAGTCTTGTCTGTCTAGTCTTGTCTGTCTAGTCTTGTCTGTCTTGTGTCTAGTCTGCTTCTTGTCTGTCTAGTCTTGTCTGTCTAGTCTTGTCTGTCTAGTCTTGTCTGTCTAGTCTTGTCTTGTCTGTCTAGTCTTGTCTGTCTAGTCTTGTCTGTCTGGTCTTGTCTGTCTAGTCTTGTCTGTCTAGTCTTGTCTGTCTAGTCTTGTCTGTCTAGTCTTGTCTGTCTAGTCTTGTCTGTCTAGTCTTGGTCTGTCTAGTCTTGACTGTCTAGTCTTGTCTGTCTGGTCTGTCTGTCTTGTCTGTCTAGTCTTGTCTGTCTAGTCTTGTCTGTCTAGTCTTGTCTGTCTAGTCTTGTCTGTCTAGTCTTGTCTGTCTAGTCTCTGTCTAGTCTTGTCTGTCTAGTCTTGTCTGTCTAGTCTTGTCTGTCTAGTCTTGTCTGTCTAGTCTTGTTGTCTAGTCTTGTCTGTCTAGTCTTGTCTGTCTAGTTTTTGTCTAGTCTTGTCTGTCTAGTCTTGTCTGTCTAGTCTTGTCTGTCTAGTCTTGTCTGTCTAGTCTTGTCTGTCTAGTCTTGTCTGTCTAGTCTTGTCTGTCTAGTCTTGTCTGTCTAGTCTTGTCTGTCTAGTCTTGTCTGTCTAGTCTTGTCTGTCTAGTCTTGTCTTCTAGTCTTGTCTGTCTAGTCTTGTCTGTCTAGTCTTGTCTGTCTAGTCTTGTCTGTCTAGTCTTGTCTGTCTAGTCTTGTCTGTCTAGTCTTGTCTGTCTAGTCTTGTCTGTCTAGTCTTGTCTGTCTAGTCTTGTCTGTCTAGTCTTGTCTGTCTAGTCTTGTCTGTCTAGTCTTGTCTGTCTAGTCTGTCTGTCTAGTCTTGTCTGTCTAGTCTTGTCTGTCTAGTCTTGTATGTCTAGTCTGTCTGTCTAGTCTTGTCTGTCTAGTCTTGTCCTGTCTAGTCTTGTCTGTCTAGTCTTGTCTGTCTAGTCTTGTCTGTCTAGTCTAGTCTGTCTAGTCTTGTCTGTCTAGTCTTGTCCTGTCTAGTCTTGTCTGTCTAGTCTTGTCTGTCTAGTCTTGTCTGTCTAGGTCTTGTCTGTCTAGTCTTGTCTGTCCTAGTCTTGTCTGTCTAGTCTTGTCTGCCTTGTCTTGTCTGTCTAGTCTTGTCAGTCTAGTCTTGTCTGTCTAGTCTTGTCTGTCTAGTCTTGTCTGTCTAGTCTGTCTAGTCTTGTCTGTCTAGTCTTGTCTGTCTAGTCTTGTCTGGTCTTGTATAGTCTTGTCTGTCTAGTCTTGTCTGTCTAGTCTTGTCTGTCTAGTCTTGTCTGTCTAGTCTTGTCTTCAAGTCTTGTCTGTCTAGTCTTGTCTGTCTAGTCTTGTCTGTCTAGTCTTGTCTGTCTAGTCTTGTCTGTCTAGTCTTGTCTGTCTAGTCTTGTCTGTCTAGTCTTGTCTGTCTAGTCTTGTCTGTCTAGTCTTGTCTGTCTAGTCTTGTCTGTCTAGTCTTGTCTGTCTAGTCTTGTCTGTCTAGTCTTGTCTGTCTAGTCTTGTCCTGTCTAGTCTTGTCTGTCTAGTCTTGTCTGTCTAGTCTTGTCTGTCTGTGTCTAGTCTTGTCTGTCTAGTCTTGTCTGTCTAGTCTTGTCTGTCTAGTCTTGTCTGTCTAGTCTTGTCCTGTCTAGTCTTGTCTGTCTAGTCTTGTCTGTCTAGTCTTGTCTGTCTAGTCTTGTCTGTCTAGTCTTGTCTGTCTAGTCTTGTCTGTCTAGTCTTGTCTGTCTAGTCTTGTCTGTCTAGTCTTGTCTGTCTAGTCTTGTCTGTCTAGTCTTGTCTGTCTAGTCTTGTCTGTCTAGTCTTGTCTGTCTAGTCTTGTCTGTCTAGTCTTGTCTGTCTAGTCTTGTCTGTCTAGTCTTGTCTGTCTAGTCTTGTCTGTCTAGTCTTGTCTGTCTAGTCTTGTCTGTCTAGTCTTGTCTGTCTAGTCTTGTCTGTCTAGTCTTGTCTGTCTAGTCTTGTCTGTCTAGTCTTGTCTGGTCTAGTCTTGTCTGTCTAGTCTTGTCTGTCTAGTCTTGTCTGTCTAGTCTTGTCTGTCTAGTCTTGTCTGTCTAGTCTTGTCTGTCTAGTCTTGTCTGTCTAGTCTTGTCTTTCTAGTCTTGTCTGTCTAGGCTTGTCTGTCTAGTCTTGTCTGTCTAGTCTTGTCTGTCTAGTCTTGTCTGTCTAGTCTTGTCTGTCTAGTCTTGTCTGTCTAGTCTTGTCTGTCTAATCTTGTCTGTCTAGTCTTGTCTGTCTAGTCTTGTCTGTCTAGTCTTGTCTGTCTAGTCTTGTTTGTCTAGTCTTGTCTGTCTAGTCTTGTTGTCTAGTCTTGTCTGTCTAGTCTTGTCTGTCTAGTCTTGTCTGTCTAGTCCTTGTCCTGTCTAGTCTCTTGTCTGTCTAGTCTTGTCTGTCCTAGTCTTGTCTGTCTAGTCTTGTCTGTCTAGTCTTGTCTGTCTAGTCTTGTCTATCTAGTCTTGTCTGTCTAGTGTTGTCTGTCTAGTCTTGTCTGTCTGGTCTTGTCTGTCTAGTCTTGTCTGTCTAGTCTTGTCTGTCTAGTCTTGTCTGTCTAGTCTTGTCTGTCTAGTCTTGTCTGTCTGATCTTGTCTGTCTAGTCTTGTCTGTCTAGTCTTGTCTGTCTAGTCTTGTCTGTCTAGTCTTGTCTGTCTAGTCTTGTCTGTTTAGTCTTGTCTGTCTAGTCTTGTCTGTCTAGTCTTGTCTGTCTAGTCTTGTCTGTCTAGTCTTGTCTGTCTAGTCTTGTCTGTCTAGTCTTGTCTGTCTAGTCTTGTCTGTCTAGTCCTTGTCTGTCTAGTCTTGTCTGTCTAGTCTTGTCTGTCTTAGCCTTGTCTGTCTAGTCTTGTCTGTCTAGTCTTGTCTGTCTAGTCTTGTCTGTCTAGTCTTGTCTGTCTAGTCTTGTCTGTCTAGTCTTGTCTGTCTAGTCTTGTCTGTCTAGTCTTGTCTGTCTAGTCTTGTCTGTCTAGTCTTGTCTGTCTAGTCTTGTCTGTCTAGTCTTGTCTGTCTAGTCTTGTCTGTCTAGTCTTGTCTGTCTAGTCTTGTCTGTCTAGTCTTGTCTGTCTAGTCTTGTCTGTCTAGTCTTGTCTGTCTAGTCTTGTCTGTCTAGTCTTGTCTGTCTAGTCTTGTCTGTCTAGTCTTGTCTGTCTAGTCTTGTCTGTCTAGTCTTGTCTGTCTAGTCTTGTCTGTCTAGTCTTGTCTGTCTAGTCTTGTCTGTCTAGTCTTGTCTGTCTAGTCTTGTCTGTCTAGTCTTGTCTGTCTAGTCTTGTCTGTCTAGTCTTGTCTGTCTAGTCTTGTCTGTCTAGTCTTGTCTGTCTAGTCTTGTCTGTCTAGTCTTGTCTGTCTAGTCTTGTCTGTCTAGTCTTGTCTGTCTAGTCTTGTCTGTCTAGTCTTGTCGGTCTAGTCTTGTCTGTCTATTCTTGTCTGTCTAGTCTTGTCTGTCTAGTCTTGTCTGTCTAGTCTTGTCTGTCTAGTCTTGTCTGTCTAGTCTTGTCTGTCTAGTCTTGTCTGTCTAGTCTTGTCTGTCTAGTCTTGTCTGTCTAGTCTTGTCTGTCTAGTCTTGTCTGTCTAGTCTTGTCTGTCTAGTCTTGTCTGTCTAGTCTTGTCTGTCTAGTCTTGTCTGTCTAGTCTTGTCTGTCTAGTCTTGTCTGTCTAGTCTTGTCTGTCTAGTCTTGTCTGTCTAGTCTTGTCTGTCTAATCTTGTCTGTCTAGTCTTGTCTGTCTAGTCTTGTCTGTCTAGTCTTGTCTGTCTAGTCTTGTTTGTCTTGTCTTGTCTGTGTAGTCTGTCTAGTCTTGTCTGTCTAGTCTTGTCTGTCTAGTCTTGTCTGTCTAGTCTTGTCTGTCTAGTCTCGTCTGTCTAGTCTGGTCTATCTAGTCTTGTCTGTCTAGTCTTGTCTGTCTAGTCTTGTCTGTCTAGTCTTGTCTGTCTAGTCTTGTCTGTCTAGTCTTGTCTGTCTAGTCTTGTCTGTCTAGTGTTGTCTGTCTAGTCTTGTCTGTCTGGTCTTGTCTGTCTGGTCTTGTCTGTCTAGTCTTGTCTGTCTAGTCTTTGTCTGTCTAGTTTTGTCTGTCTAGTCTTGTCTGTCTAGTCTTGTCTGTCTAGTCTTGTCTTCTAGTCTTCTGTCTAGTCTTGTCTGTCTAGTCTTGTCTGTCTAGTCTTGTCTGTCTAGTCTTGTCTGTCTAGTCTTGTCTGTCTAGTCTTGTCTGTCTAGTCTTGTCTGTCTAGTCTTGTCTGTCTAGTCTTGTCTGTCTAGTCTTGTCTGTCTAGTCTTGTCTGTCTAGTCTTGTCTGTCTAGTCTTGTCTGTCTAGTCTTGTCTGTCTAGTCTTGTCTGTCTAGTCTTGTCTGTCTAGTCTTGTCTGTCTAGTCTTGTCTGTCTAGTCTTGTCTGTCTAGTCTTGTCTGTCTAGTCTTGTCTGTCTAGTCTTGTCTGTCTAGTCTTGTCTGTCTAGTCTTGTCTGTCTAGTCTTGTCCTGTCTAGTCTTGTCTGTCTAGTCTTGTCTGTCTAGTCTTGTTGTCTAGTCTTGTCTGTCTAGTCTTGTCTGTCTAGTCTTGTCTGTCTAGTCTTGTCTGTCTAGTCTTGTCTGTCTAGTCTTGTCTGTCTAGTCTTGTCTGTCTAGTCTTGTCTGTCTAGTCTTGTCTGTCTAGTCTTGTCTGTCTAGTCTTGTCTGTCTAGTCTTGTCTGTCTAGTCTTGTCTGTCTAGTCTTGTCTGTCTAGTCTTGTCTGTCTAGTCTTGTCTGTCTAGTCTTGTCTGTCTAGTCTTGTCTGTCTAGTCTTGTCTGTCTAGTCTTGTCTGTCTAGTCTTGTCTGTCTAGTCTTGTCTGTCTAGTCTTGTCTGTCTAGTCTTGTCTGTCTAGTCTTGTCTGTCTAGTCTTGTCTGTCTAGTCTTGTCTGTCTAGTCTTGTCTGTCTAGTCTTGTCTGTCTAGTCTTGTCTGTCTAGTCTTGTCTGTCTAGTCTTGTCTGTCTAGTCTTGTCTGTCTAGTCTTGTCTGTCTAGTCTTGTCTGTCTAGTCTTGTCTGTCTAGTCTTGTCTGTCTAGTCTTGTCTGTCTAGTCTTGTCTGTCTAGTCTTGTCTGTCTAGTCTTGTCTGTCTAGTCTTGTCTGTCTAGTCTTGTCTGTCTAGTCTTGTCTGTCTAGTCTTGTCTGTCTAGTCTTGTCTGTCTAGTCTTGTCTGTCTAGTCTTGTCTGTCTAGTCTTGTCTGTCTAGTCTTGTCTGTCTAGTCTTGTCTGTCTAGTCTTGTCTGTCTAGTCTTGTCTGTCTAGTCTTGTCTGTCTAGTCTTGTCTGTCTAGTCTTGTCTGTCTAGTCTTGTCTGTCTAGTCTTGTCTGTCTAGTCTTGTCTGTCTAGTCTTGTCTGTCTAGTCTTGTCTGTCTAGTCTTGTCTGTCTAGTCTTGTCTGTCTAGTCTTGTCTGTCTAGTCTTGTCTGTCTAGTCTTGTCTGTCTAGTCTTGTCTGTCTAGTCTTGTCTGTCTAGTCTTGTCTGTCTAGTCTTGTCTGTCTAGTCTTGTCTGTCTAGTCTTGTCTGTCTAGTCTTGTCTGTCTAGTCTTGTCTGTCTAGTCTTGTCTGTCTAGTCTTGTCTGTCTAGTCTTGTCTGTCTAGTCTTGTCTGTCTAGTCTTGTCTGTCTAGTCTTGTCTGTCTAGTCTTGTCTGTCTAGTCTTGTCTGTCTAGTCTTGTCTGTCTAGTCTTGTCTGTCTAGTCTTGTCTGTCGTCTAGTCTGTCTAGTCTTGTCTGTCTAGTCTTGTCTGTCTAGTCTTGTCTGTCTAGTCTTGTCTGTCTAGTCTTGTCTGTCTAGTCTTGTCTGTCTAGTCTTGTCTGTCTAGTCTTGTCTGTCTAGTCTTGTCTGTCTAGTCTTGTCTGTCTAGTCTTGTCTGTCTAGTCTTGTCTGTCTAGTCTTGTCTGTCTAGTCTTGTCTGTCTAGTCTTGTCTGTCTAGTCTTGTCTGTCTAGTCTTGTCTGTCTAGTCTTGTCTGTCTAGTCTTGTCTGTCTAGTCTTGTCTGTCTAGTCTTGTCTGTCTAGTCTTGTCTGTCTAGTCTTGTCTGTCTAGTCTTGTCTGTCTAGTCTTGTCTGTCTAGTCTTGTCTGTCTAGTCTTGTCTGTCTAGTCTTGTCTGTCTAGTCTTGTCTGTCTAGTCTTGTCTGTCTAGTCTTGTCTGTCTAGTCTTGTCTGTCTAGTCTTGTCTGTCTAGTCTTGTCTGTCTAGTCTTGTCTGTCTAGTCTTGTCTGTCTAGTCTTGTCTGTCTAGTCTTGTCTGTCTAGTCTTGTCTGTCTAGTCTTGTCTGTCTAGTCTTGTCTGTCTAGTCTTGTCTGTCTAGTCTTGTCTGTCTAGTCTTGTCTGTCTAGTCTTGTCTGTCTAGTCTTGTCTGTCTAGTCTTGTCTGTCTAGTCTTGTCTGTCTAGTCTTGTCTGTCTAGTCTTGTCTGTCTAGTCTTGTCTGTCTAGTCTTGTCTGTCTAGTCTTGTCTGTCTAGTCTTGTCTGTCTAGTCTTGTCTGTCTAGTCTTGTCTGTCTAGTCTTGTCTGTCTAGTCTTGTCTGTCTAGTCTTGTCTGTCTAGTCTTGTCTGTCTAGTCTTGTCTGTCTAGTCTTGTCTGTCTAGTCTTGTCTGTCTAGTCTTGTCTGTCTAGTCTTGTCTGTCTAGTCTTGTCTGTCTAGTCTTGTCTGTCTAGTCTTGTCTGTCTAGTCTTGTCTGTCTAGTCTTGTCTGTCTAGTCTTGTCTGTCTAGTCTTGTCTGTCTAGTCTTGTCTGTCTAGTCTTGTCTGTCTAGTCTTGTCTGTCTAGTCTTGTCTGTCTAGTCTTGTCTGTCTAGTCTTGTCTGTCTAGTCTTGTCTGTCTAGTCTTGTCTGTCTAGTCTTGTCTGTCTAGTCTTGTCTGTCTAGTCTTGTCTGTCTAGTCTTGTCTGTCTAGTCTTGTCTGTCTAGTCTTGTCTGTCTAGTCTTGTCTGTCTAGTCTTGTCTGTCTAGTCTTGTCTGTCTAGTCTTGTCTGTCTAGTCTTGTCTGTCTAGTCTTGTCTGTCTAGTCTTGTCTGTCTAGTCTTGTCTGTCTAGTCTTGTCTGTCTAGTCTTGTCTGTCTAGTCTTGTCTGTCTAGTCTTGTCTGTCTAGTCTTGTCTGTCTAGTCTTGTCTGTCTAGTCTTGTCTGTCTAGTCTTGTCTGTCTAGTCTTGTCTGTCTAGTCTTGTCTGTCTAGTCTTGTCTGTCTAGTCTTGTCTGTCTAGTCTTGTCTGTCTAGTCTTGTCTGTCTAGTCTTGTCTGTCTAGTCTTGTCTGTCTAGTCTTGTCTGTCTAGTCTTGTCTGTCTAGTCTTGTCTGTCTAGTCTTGTCTGTCTAGTCTTGTCTGTCTAGTCTTGTCTGTCTAGTCTTGTCTGTCTAGTCTTGTCTGTCTAGTCTTGTCTGTCTAGTCTTGTCTGTCTAGTCTTGTCTGTCTAGTCTTGTCTGTCTAGTCTTGTCTGTCTAGTCTTGTCTGTCTAGTCTTGTCTGTCTAGTCTTGTCTGTCTAGTCTTGTCTGTCTAGTCTTGTCTGTCTAGTCTTGTCTGTCTAGTCTTGTCTGTCTAGTCTTGTCTGTCTAGTCTTGTCTGTCTAGTCTTGTCTGTCTAGTCTTGTCTGTCTAGTCTTGTCTGTCTAGTCTTGTCTGTCTAGTCTTGTCTGTCTAGTCTTGTCTGTCTAGTCTTGTCTGTCTAGTCTTGTCTGTCTAGTCTTGTCTGTCTAGTCTTGTCTGTCTAGTCTTGTCTGTCTAGTCTTGTCTGTCTAGTCTTGTCTGTCTAGTCTTGTCTGTCTAGTCTTGTCTGTCTAGTCTCTGTCTAGTCTAGTCTTGTCTGTCTAGTCTTGTCTGTCTAGTCTTGTCTGTCTAGTCTTGTCTGTCTAGTCTTGTCTGTCTAGTCTTGTCTGTCTAGTCTTGTCTGTCTAGTCTTGTCTGTCTAGTCTTGTCTGTCTAGTCTTGTGTGTCTAGTCTTGTCTGTCTAGTCTTGTCTGTCTAGTCTTGTCTGTCTAGTCTTGTCTGTCTAGTCTTGTCTGTCTAGTCTTGTCTGTCTAGTCTTGTCTGTCTAGTCTTGTCTGTCTAGTCTTGTCTGTCTAGTCTTGTCTGTCTAGTCTTGTCTGTCTAGTCTTGTCTGTCTAGTCTTGTCTGTCTAGTCTTGTCTGTCTAGTCTTGTCTGTCTAGTCTTGTCCGTCTAGTCTTGTCTGTCTAGTCTTGTCTGTCTGGTCTTGTCTGGTCTTGTCTGTCTAGTCTTGTCTGTCTAGTCTTGTCTGCCTAGTCTTGTCTGTTTAGTCTTGTCTGTCTAGTCAAAATCAAAATCAAAATCAATTTATTTCACTAATAAAGAATATTTACATAACAAAAAATTCTAAGTGAAATGTGTCAACTGTGTTGTTACTGAGGACAACACAAATGTATCCATTAGGACAGTAAAGTATACAAAGTATACATACAACTATATATATGTATATACATACATGCATACACACAAATACATATATACATATACAAATACACACAGAAATAAATCATAATATACTTTTCACTTTTGTAGCAAATTTACCAATATTATATGGTTCTATATTATTCAATAAATTAAAAAGTTCACTTTTTAAAGTCTTCAGATTTCCAATTTTCTTGATGTCCTTTGGGAGGAGGTTAAATATTTTTAAGATGCTGCACGGTGGATTTCTTTCCGTCATGGTCATTTTATGTTTAGGAAGATCGTAGGTTAATTTGTTATGTCTGGTTTCTCGTTCAGAAGGCTTAGTAAAAGTATTGAACAGATCCTTATGTTTAAATAAGAATATGACACTTTCATATATGTAAATAGCTGTGCATGTTAATATGTTATTTCTGCAGAAATGTCCCCTGCAAGACTCTCTGAATGGTAGGTTAAGCAGAATGCGTAGTGCTTGTTTCTGAGCTCTGAATATGGTGTTAATTTGAAATCCATTGCCCCAAAAGATCGTAACAAATCTAAGATGGGACTGAAAATTTGTAGACCATCTTCAAAATACTTGGATACGTATTTACTAAATCTTCTTAAAGCATATACTGCTTTATTAAGTTTCGCTAAAACTTTGTTTATATGAATTGACCAGTCCAGATTACAGTCGAAATAAAGACCCAAAAGCCTCACAGAGAACTGAGTCTGAATATCTTCATTTCCAAGTTGTACAATCATAGGATATGTTTCTGTAGATCGCTTGGTACGGAAGAGTATTATGTTAGTTTTGTCTTTATTTATAACCAACCTGTTTTCAGTAAACCAAGCCATAAGTGAACTCATGACACGATTGGCATTGAAGCCAATGTCCTGTACAGATTTATTACTAATCAAAACGGTGGTATCGTCAGCATAGTTGACTAGCAAATTTTGTGGACATATGGATACTTGAGGTAGGTCATTTATAAACGGTGTAAACAACAAGGGGCCAATAGTGCTTCCCTGCGGAATACCCATGTTTATGCCTCTTGGTGTGGATTTAACAATACCATTCTTGGTTACTAATTTAAATACTTGGTTTCGTTATTTGCACTCGGTTTGTTAAAAAGGATTTTATCCAATCCAGTGCGACCCCTCTGATTCCATAATTATATAGCTTTTTATAGAGTATACCATGGTCCACCAGATCATAAGCTTTGGACAGATCCATTAGCATACCCATAGGAACATTTTTTGTTTCCAAATTATTCATAATGCCACTAATAAACTCATAACAGGCTGTGTCGATGCCTTTACCTTTAATAAAAGCATGCTGTTGATGGTTAATCAATTGAAATTTGTTGGCAAATGATATTAATCTCGAGCATACAAGTTTCTCGAAAATCTTAGAAAAAGTAGATAGTATGCTGATTGGCCTATAATTACCTATTTCAGTTTTATCGCCCGATTTATGAATAGGTAAGATAAGAGCAACTTTCAATAAGTCAGGGAAAGACCCGTACATAAAGGAATTGTTAATGATATGCTCTAGAGGACTTAGTATATTTAAAATTGAATTTTTGATAATTATACAAGGTATATCATCATTACCTGTGCTATTCGAATTTTTTAAGCTGTTTATTGTGTCAGCAAGTTCTTCCCTCGTAACTGGCTTTAAAAATATGGAGGTATTATTTTCTATTATAATGTTGTTGTAGGGTATGCAAGGTAAGGTGTCCGATAGGGTTGAGGCTTTGCTGGCAAAATAATCATTAATTTTTGTAACATCTGCTTGTGATAATACCTTCTTATCACAGTAAATTGGTTGCTTAATTGTAATTTGTGAGATACTATTGACTATTTTCCATACAGTTTTTTGGATGTTAGAAGATGATAGCAGTTGTTTATTGAAACTGTGTTTTTTGTCATTTCTCAATAGCTTATAATATCTCCTACGTAAATTATTGTAAATTACCTTATACCTATAATCCCAGCGAGCTATTATTTGTATCAATTCCAGGTCTTTTTTGATAGCTATTAACTTCGGGTTCGCAAAAATACGTGGTGGTGCTCGTCTGGTATTAATATGGATTAACGGGAAAGCCTCGTTGAATAAGGAAAAGTATTTCTCAATAAAAAATTCCCACCGAGTATTGATGTTGGAACACTCGATCTTCAGGAGATCGTCCCATTCCGCTTTCTCCAATAATACTCTGTGATACATTTTGTTGTCTTCGCTATATATTCTTTTAGGTATAAAGTAATGGTTCTTGCTCATATTAGATTTTAATACCAGTAGCTGAGCATAATGGTCCGAAACTAGAAAATTAATAGTTTTGAATTCATAATCAAAATTCACACTTACTATTATATTGTCAAGGCACGATCCTGCACTTGGATAGCTGACTTCATTGGCCAGTGGAATAGCATTAAAAGAGTTTAATAGGGAAAAGAACTGCTGACTCAAAACATTCTTCTTGATGGCATCTATATTAAAATCTCCTGAAATTATGAAAGGCTTACCTTCATTGGCTAAAAGTACTAACAATTCGTGCAACTTATCGAAAAATAGTCGCTTGTTGGTTAGTGGCGCTCTGTAGATCGCTACAATTAAAAATATTTCATTATTTATTAAAGTTTCAATACCAGCACACTCGAATACGAATTGCTCAGCAATATCGCCTATGTCTCTCCTTAATGTACTTTCTGTGCCTTCCTTGCAAAATAAAGCAACTCCACCATGTAAGCCTTCTGGTCTGCAGAAGTGAGCCACTAGGTTAAAGTTCTTAATCTTGAAAGTGTCTAATTGCCACGAATTCTTCCAGTGCTCCGTTAGAACAAGGTAAGAACAATTTTTGTTATTTTCTAACATGAATTCAATTTTATCTACTGAGTTTCCAAGGGATTGCGTGTTCTGATTAATAAGACTTACATAGGTTGGTAATTTATTTTCCGATTTGTGCCTTATACTCTCCGTGAGGCTTTTTCCAGTCTTGCTAAAAAATGGTTAACGCAAGTGTTGCGTGGCCAGATTTCTGGGTTCTTCAAATTCTCGAAGTCCCCCTCGGGTACCGAGACTTTAAAAGAGGCATATTCTTCAGGTTGCCTCGACAAAAGCTTCTTACATAAAACTTGTTTGAAATTCTTGGTGTCTAGATACGAAACAACCTCATTTTCAGAACGCTGCGGGTGCAGTCGGTAAACATGCAGATGCTTATAACGCACGGCCGCTCTTATTTCGGTTACATTACTTGTCCCAACAATTATATTGGGTTTTCTGGATCTCACCCTGCGACGTTGTGTTTCCCACGTGTCATTATCTGGATTTAACTCTCCTTGGCTAGAATTTACTAACCGTGGTGTTTGTCCCGCTGGCGTGTCTTGTCTGTCTAGTCTTGTCTGTCTAGTCTTGTCTGTCTAGTCTTGTCTGTCTAGTCTTGTCTGTCTAGTCTTGTCTGTCTAGTCTTGTCTGTCTAGTCTTGTTTGTCTAGTCTTGTCTGTCTTTCAATGCGGGAGACCCGGGTTCGAATCCTGGTCGGGGAGGCGACAACTAGGGCGGTTTTCATTAACCGTCCGGGCTGCCCACCCTCAATGAATGCAATATATGCGATACCGGGGTGGCGCATACTAAAAGATAAGGTGGAATAGGGGATTTGGTGAGTCTTGTCTGTCTAGTCTTGTCTGTCTAGTCTTGTTTGTCTAGTCTTGTCTGTCTAGTCTTGTCTGTCTAGTCTTGTCTGTCTAGTCTTGTCTGTCTAGTCTTGTCTGTCTAGTCTTGTATGTCTAGTCTTGTCTGTCTAGTCTTGTCTGTCTAGTCTTGTCTGTCTAGTCTTGTCTGTCTAGTCTTGTCTGTCTAGTCTTGTCTGTCTAGTCTTGTCTGTCTAGTCTTGTCTGTCTAGTCTTGTCTGTCTAGTCTTGTCTGTCTAGTCTTGTCTGTCTAGTCTTGTCTGTCTAGTCTTGTCTGTCTAGTCTTGTCTGTCTAGTCTTGTCTGTCTAGTCTTGTCTGTCTAGTCTTGTCTGTCTAGTCTTGTCTGTCTAGTCTTGTCTGTCTAGTCTTGTCTGTCTAGTCTTGTCTGTCTAGTCTTGTCTGTCTAGTCTTGTCTGTCTAGTCTTGTCTGTCTAGTCTTGTCTGTCTAGTCTTGTCTGTCTAGTCTTGTCTGTCTAGTCTTGTCTGTCTAGTCTTGTCTGTCTAGTCTTGTCTGTCTAGTCTTGTCTGTCTAGTCTTGTCTGTCTAGTCTTGTCTGTCTAGTCTTGTCTGTCTAGTCTTGTCTGTCTAGTCTTGTTTGTCTAGTCTTGTCTGTCTAGTCTTGTCTGTCTAGTCTTGTCTGTCTAGTCTTGTCTGTCTAGTCTTGTCTGTCTAGTCTTGTCTGTCTAGTCTTGTCTGTCTAGTCTTGTCTGTCTAGTCTTGTCTGTCTAGTCTTGTCTGTCTAGTCTTGTCTGTCTAGTCTTGTCTGTCTAGTCTTGTCTGTCTAGTCTTGTCTGTCTAGTCTTGTCTGTCTAGCCTTGTCTGTCTAGTCTTGTCTGTCTAGTCTTGTCTGTCTAGTCTTGTCTGTCTAGTCTTGTCTGTCTAGTCTGTCTAGTCTGTCTAGTCTTGTCTGTCTAGTCTTGTCTGTCTAGTCTTGTCTGTCTAGTCTTGTCTGTCTAGTCTTGTCTGTCTAGTCTTGTCTGTCTAGCCTCGTCTGTCTAGTCTTGACTGTCTAGTCTTGTCTGTCTAGTCTTGTCTGTCCAGTCTTGTCTGTCTAGTCTTGTCTGTCTAGTCTTGTCTGTCTAGTCTTGTCTGTGTAGTCTTGTCTGTCTAGTCTTGTCTGTCTTGTCTTGTCTGTCTAGTCTTGTCTGTCTAGTCTTGTCTGTCTAGTCTTGTCTGTCTAGTGTTGTCTGTCTAGTCTTGTCTATCTAGTCTTGTCTGTCTAGTCTTGTCTGTCTAGTCTTGTCTGTCTAGTCTTGTCTGTCTAGTCTTTTCTGTCTAGTCTTGTCTGTCTAGTCTTGTCTGTCTAGTCTTGTTTGTCTAGTCTTGTCTGTCTTTCAATGCGGGAGACCCGGGTTCGAATCCTGGTCGGGGAGGCGACAACTAGGGCGGTTTTCATTAACCGTCCGGGCTGCCCACCCTCAATGAATGCAATATATGCGATACCGGGGTGGCGCATACTAAAAGATAAGGTGGAATAGGGGATTTGGTGAGTCTTGTCTGTCTAGTCTTGTCTGTCTAGTCTTGTTTGTCTAGTCTTGTCTGTCTAGTCTTGTCTGTCTAGTCTTGTCTGTCTAGTCTTGTCTGTCTAGTCTTGTCTGTCTAGTCTTGTTTGTCTAGTCTTGTCTGTCTAGTCTTGTCTGTCTAGTCTTGTCTGTCTAGTCTTGTCTGTCTAGTCTTGTCTGTCTAGTCTTGTCTGTCTAGTCTTGTCTGTCTAGTCTTGTCTGTCTAGTCTTGTCTGTCTAGTCTTGTCTGTCTAGTCTTGTCTGTCTAGTCTTGTCTGTCTAGTCTTGTCTGTCTAGTCTTGTCTGTCTAGTCTTGTCTGTCTAGTCTTGTCTGTCTAGTCTTGTCTGTCTAGTCTTGTCTGTCTAGTCTTGTCTGTCTAGTCTTGTCTGTCTAGTCTTGTCTGTCTAGTCTTGTCTGTCTAGTCTTGTCTGTCTAGTCTTGTCTGTCTAGTCTTGTCTGTCTAGTCTTGTCTGTCTAGTCTTGTCTGTCTAGTCTTGTCTGTCTAGTCTTGTCTGTCTAGTCTTGTCTGTCTAGTCTTGTCTGTCTAGTCTTGTCTGTCTAGTCTTGTCTGTCTAGTCTTGTCTGTCTAGTCTTGTCTGTCTAGTCTTGTCTGTCTAGTCTTGTCTGTCTAGTCTTGTCTGTCTAGTCTTGTCTGTCTAGTCTTGTCTGTCTAGTCTTGTCTGTCTAGTCTTGTCTGTCTAGTCTTGTCTGTCTAGTCTTGTCTGTCTAGTCTCGTCTGTCTAGTCTTGTCTGTCTAGACCTGTCTGTCTAGTCTTGTCAATCTAGTCTTGTGCGTCTAGTCTTGTGCGTCTAGTCTTGTTAGTCTAGTCTTTTCTGTCTAGTCTTGTCTGTCTGGTTTTGTCTGTCTAGTCTCACCTGTCTAGTCTTGTATGTCTGTCCTCCTCGGTGGTGTAGTTGACAACATACCCGCCTTTCAATGCGGGAGACCCGGGTTCGAATCCTGGTCGGGTTGACAACAACTAGGGCGGTTTTTCCATAAACCGATTTCCATAAACCGATAGGGCGGTTTTTCCATAAACATTAGCGATACCAGGGTGGCGTATACTAAAAGCCAAGGTGGAATAAGGGTTTTAATGAGAGTTCCCTGAACCACTTTTTAAATACAAAAAGTCTTGTATGTCTAGTCTTCTCTGGCTAGTATTGTATAGTCTAGTATTGTATAGTCTTGCCTGAATAATCTTAAATATGCGATGCTGAGGTGGCGCATACTAAAATCCATAGTATATGGGGTATATGGAGTTTAGTGAGAGCTTCCCTTAAATTACTTTATTATTTTGTTTATTTAGTCTTGTTTGTATAGTTTTGTCGATCTAGTCTTGATTAATTCAGGATAAACTTTTTTCCCGCAAAAATTCAAATTATTGCAAGTGGCGTTAGTATCGCAAGAAGAGTTAGTCAATAGATATTCATTAAAAATATTTGAAATATATTAGGCTTAACAACAATTAGTTGAGCTTAATATTGATATTGAAAATAATGAATGGATTTATAATTTATTTGTTGGTGAGTTGGTTGGGAATCATTGTTTTTGGGATGAGGTTTTTGAAAAAAAGTCGGTGTATTGACTAGCGGGAATTTACTTCGGTGTTGTCGCCATTTTAAGGAGCCTCTACTTTTTCAACACGTCGATTGCACGCCGCTCATCATGAGGTAAATTTCAAAAAAGCTATTTTGTTTGTAAATAAAAATTGTAGGAAGTGTTTAAATTGTGTTAAATAACAGTGGAAACGTTTATCAAAACAAATCCAGGCACAATTTTACCGAATTGTCAGTTTTACACACAATAATATTTCTGCACACATCATTTGCACCACATGGTGTAATAACGATAAAACGTTTTTTAGGGGATAAATATAAGTATCTCTCGAATATTTCTAAGGAACTGTGTATAAACAAACTAGTTATATTTATAATTTTTTTTTCTTGGAGGAATTTATGTTTAAAAGTTCTAATATTTGTGTTTCTTGTTGCAGTTCGTTGAAATTACAGAAGAGGCTCGCAGCCTCAGTAATGAGATGTGGTAAAAAGAAAGTTTGGTTGGATCCTAATGAAATCACGGAAATTTCCAATACAAACTCCAGTAAGTATATGTTTTAACTGTAATTTTAATCCATGTAAGTGTCTTTTCTCTCAACTTCATTACGAACATTTAGGACATAAGTTTACCTTTACACATTCTTATTTGGCAAAGCTAAACTTATACAAACATCAGTAGTGATAGCTTTAGCTTAATTATTGTTATGTTATTATATCAAAAGCTTAAAAACATCAGTTATATTAAAAGGTGATATTTAAGGTTGCAAATAAATAAGTTATGATGTTTATCTTGGCACAGTTATACCTCAACTCATGGGCGGAGCCAAGGGGGGGCTTTTGGGGGTTCAAACCCCCCCAAAATATGCAAAATATAACATAAATATTATATTGAAAACAGGAGGGATGAGTAGAGACGATTATCTTCAAGAGAGCATGGTAGATGTGGATTTTAAGAACCCTTGTGTATCAGTTTTAGAGAGTAAATTGGTGCATTTCTGCACCAAATTTTACTGTGATGACTTTGCCAGAGCCATGCTCAGGAGAATGGTGGCTTATTTTTCTATATTTGCTTCCCCGGATTCGAACCAGGGACTTATGGCTTGGTAATCTGACAACACGAACTACTGGCTACCACTGCCTCAACTCGGACTGTATATATAATAAATGTGTGACCCATATCCTAAGAGCAAGTTTATTTGCGCTGTAATTTAAAACTATTCCATGGTCAACAAACTTATTTACTCTATATACCACAATATTTCAAGTGTGTGAGAGCACTAAAGAGACAATGTCATGCTTTTATTACAGTAAAATCTTAAACAAACAGCTAGCACTAAATCTCAAAACTATTGCACAGTGAAAGAGTTTATTGCAGTAATTCTATTATATTATGCTTTTATTCAATATTCCTTATTTATAAATGTTTTATTTTTATTTTAAAACATATAACAACAAACAAAGGTTCTATTTTTTTGGGGCCCAGAACGGATTAATGACATTATAATGGATAAAACAAAAGTCATTTGAGTTACGAGCTCTGTCAGAACAAATTAAACTTGTAATTTGAGGTACAACTTATAATTAATATCTAATTTTAACTTATTTCAATTTTCTTACCTTTGTAATAATGTCTTAAATCCGAAACCATCTCTTAAAAAGCTTCAGAATTTTTTATTTGTTGTGATAAGGTGGCTTGTTCCTCTTAATTTAAATTTGTGGACGCTTTGAAATATGGAGTCTTCATTAATTTTTAAAATGCGTCTTTAATTTGAGTGTAAACAAATACAGTTTCACCTATAAATTAAATAGGGAAATCGTTTTCAGTTCAACTTTTATTTAGACTAATGAGATGTGTATTTCTCTTACACTCTGAATCTATAACTCTAGGTAGGCCTGTTCCTTCTTCCTTCTTTTAAGGTTCTGGGGTAATATAATTGTGTACAATCATTCCTCACAAACAACTTGTAAGCTTTTGATAAATTGAATAACATACTTACATACTATACAATTAAACATATTTTTCATTCCTTGTAAGTTTAACCTATAATAGTATATTAAAGAACGAGTTTAATAAGCGCGGTTTTGCAGCACGCGTCCATGTTTGGAAAACGCCGACCGTAGCGAGGAGTTTTCTAATGGACAAGCGCGAAAAACGCCTTATGAACGAGTTTTTTATACCATTTTTTCTATTTTGTGCTCTTTTATGCCATTTCTAAATAAAAAAATCGCCGATACATATTGAGAAAATTGTTTCGCACTCGGCGAGCCATAACCGCACGCATATGAGTGCTGTTATGAGTCCATTACAAACGCAGTCAGACGAATATAGAAAAAGTATAATCAAACTTGCAAACTAAAGTTAATTAGAAAGGCATATTAAATTGTCTTTCAAACAGCATATTTCTTTATTCTCTCTCATAAATAGTTTCTAAAAAAAATAGTTAAAGCCAAATTTTACAGCTTTTTCTTGTAATTGTAAGTCTTTATGAACATTAAATGAATTTTTATTGATGAATGAACACTTTTTTTTCGTGACAATATTCAAATTGTTAGTTTTTGATACATTTTACATACATTTTACCAAGTAAATTATATCCCAAGTTATGTTTTTTTTTTTATATATATATCGTCATATTTTTGTTGTCTGGTGTAATATCAAATGAAGTTTCTTAATCAAACAAGGTGTATCTTATATACACCTTGTAAGTTTTTGATAAGTTTGACCTGTATATCATCTACATCATCTCTCATCCATCATCATCGTCTTCCTTCATTCGTCCTTGTTTTGTGCTAGTCCTCTCCAGCCTCGAAGTCCTAACTTTGATGCGTCTTTACTCCGTCTGTTACTCCGTCTTCCAATCTGAGTTTTAGCCTGCCTCTTTTTCGTCCTCCGTGTAGTTGGGCGTCTAATAGCCTGTTTGGTACGCTGTTTTCCGGGTCTCTTGCTACATGTCATACCTATTGTAACCGCATTATTTTGACTCTGGTTACGATGTCGGGTTCTTCGTGCTTTTTTAGTAAGTGTTGTAGTTCAAAATTGTATCTACGTCGCCATGTACCATTGTCGCATATTCCGTTGAAGATTGTGCGTTAAGATTTTCCTCTCAAAAATGGAGGTTGGCGTCTTGTTGGCTTATTGTCCATGTTTCTGCGCCATATGTTACTACAGCCAGCTATTAGTCTTGTATATAACCAACTTCGTCTTTCTAATAATTCTAGGGTTTGCTAGTTGTTTTCGTAGTGCGTTGTAACACCTGTTATCTAGCATTATTCTCTTTACTATTTCAGCCCTGTAGTTATTTTTTGCGTTTACGTTGACGCCCAGGTACGATTTCGATTTTCTTTATTCCCGTTGTAAGTGCTTCACTACGTTGTAAGTGTTACTGGCATTATTTTTTTCCTCGTTTATTTGTAGACCGAATTTGTTGACCGCCTCCTCGAGCGCTGAATAAGTTCATTTCTTTTGTCGTCTTGGTAATTAGGCCAACGTCGTCCGCGTATGCGAGTAGTTGTGCAGATGTAGTTACAATCGTGCCTCTTCTGTTTGCGTTCGCGTCTCTTATTGCTTTTTCCAGGCATATGATAAATAGTAGGCACGCCAGCGCGTCTCCTTGACGTACCCCGTTGTGTATTTCTATGTGCTCTGATATCTTGTTTTGTATTTTTATGATACACTTAACGTTCTTCCTTGTCATCATTACCAGTCGCACTAGCTTCGTTGGTATTTCTAGGGTGGTTAGAGCATCATAGAATTTGGTTCGTATAATACTGTCATGCTGTTTTAAATAAAACCAACGAACATATGGTACGTGACCATTTGGGGTTCCGTGCCCTTTTCTAATACTTGTCAGCGCAAATATTTGGTCAATTGTGGATTTTCCGGGACGGAAACCCTCTGATAGTCCCCCATGAGTTTTTCCACCTTTGGAAGTATATGCTACGTTTAGCAACGTAATGCCTCTGTAATTCTTACAGTTTAGAGGGTCTCCTTTCATGTGTATGGGGCATATTACTCCTTCGTTCTACTGTACGGCCATTTCTTCCTTCGCCCATATTTCAGAGTATAGTATAATCTTGATAATCCGACACATATGCGACCAGACAACCACCAGATTATCAAAAAATTCCGGATTATCGGGATTGAAACAAAACAATAACAATTTTACATATCTTAAACACGTCACCGTTTGCTACAGTTCAAACATTCAAGTTCAAACCGAGTTCGCCGAGTTCAAACATTCAAGTCATGTTAACTTCATCGTCATCCGTGGAACAAAATTGGCTGACGAGTTCTTCGTCAGAAAAGGAATGAAATTTTTCTTCGCTTGTGCCTTGAATCCAAGTAATGTCCTCGTTTGTCAACGTAACACCAAAGCTCTTGTAAAAATTCCGAAGACAATTGTAGAGTAGAGTTAGCTTGGTCAGAATCGCGAATCAAGTTTTCAGAGTTTAAGGGTGTCCCTTTTGACTTTATTTCAGCTGTGCGCGAGGTTTATATCCGACGCGAGACAGCGGAAAGAAAAACACGTGTTTTCCTAGACCACCGGATTACGACACGTGCCGGATTAACCAACCGCCGGATTTTCAAATTTATACTGTATATTATTTATAGTTGGTTAATTAGCTGATTTCCTCCCTGTTTGAGGAATTCAACAGGTATTCGGTTGCTGCCAGGCGACTTATTGTACCTCATCTTTTTAGGGGCGTCTATAATTTCTTGTCTGCTAGGTGGTTTGTTGTGCGATTTCTGGGGTTTCGTTTGCGTTTGTGGTCGCGTTTAGGAGTTTTTTAAAGTGCTCGTCACCTAGTTAGTATCTCCTTTGGGTCCGTTAGTAGGTTTCCATGACCTGTATATCTAAGTATTAAATTTACATATGAAATATTACATATAAGATATTATATTGCATATAAGATATTATATTACATATAAGATGTATATATAATGTATTTAAATTATCAAATAACTTACAAGGTTTGCAATCAAAATATCCAAAGGAGGTGTTTAATAAGGTGGTGAATAACAAGATGAGTAGTAAATAGAAGGCGATTTGTATAATACATGTTGACACATTTATGTGAAAATTAATCTATTAAATGTCTTTTCAAGTTGGAGAAATTGCTTTCTAGATAACTCTCTATGCATCTATGAGATTAATGGCTTTTACCCATGTTAGACTAACATTCTACACATAAATCTAAATTGGAGAGTATATGAAATAAATGCACATTTACAGTATAATCTTGGTAATTCGGCGGTTGGTTAGTCGGACACGTTCAGTAATGGTGATAACACGTGATTTTCTTGTCGCCACGCCATACCGAATACATATAAGCAAACAAGCATGCTCGTGCTCTTCCCTCCCGCCACTCTTTCTCTATCTACTCCAGCGTTTCCCAAACTTTTTTCTTCGTGACCCGGTTATTTTAATATTTTTCCTTCGTGACCCGTAGATATTGTTCATCAAATGAGAGAGATAGTCAGAACGGCATATATGTGGTGCACAGTAGTTTGTTTGCGCATTCATGTGATAACAATTCAAATATATTTCAAATAGCGTGTTGAACATTTTAAAACAAGAAAAAGCAAAATGAGATCAGAAATGTCAAAATGAGATCAGACATGTTCTAACTTGCAAGAAATAGGCAACTCGTAAATGATAGCTAATTCGTAGCCGAAAACTTACAAAAAATAATGAAGGTACAGTCGAACTTCCCTTCGAATTGCCATAGTTCAATGTCGAATTGCCATAGTTCATGAAAAAAAAAAATGGAGTTATAGAAATACATAACTATAAAATGAGTAAAATACACAATACACAATTTATTCAAAGTAAATACATATGTATATATTTATAAACAAAAAAGAAATATGTATACATTATTAATATGATTTATATATTAATTGTATTTTTTATGATTTTTATGATTTAATTGATTTATATATGATATGAATTATAATTAATTAAAAATAATTTTAATTATTTTTTTTAAATTCAGTAATTTTTATTTGTTTTCCATAATACATAGCACCTTGTGGGTGATCTGTGTATCGTCTCTTTTTGGATTACCGATTCCCGGGAGAATAAAATCCTGTCGTAATCTTCTTAAAGCACACCCGCTGGTAAATTCTTAGTTTTGCTTTATTCGAGTTTTTGGTGATCATAAAATATGAAAAATTAAATATTTCGCCCGAGGATTACACTATCGACGGTTTATGGTAGGCAATATCTGGCATCATAAGTTTTGGAAAATACGCGGCGGTTAAAAAATTGAGTTATAGAGATTATTTTGTATGTAAAATTTTACCATTGTACAAATTTTTACTAAGAGTTATGGAAAAATTCCAGTTAAGGAAAATAAGCGTTATGGAAGTTAATTTATATGTAAAATGCTATCTAAACGTATGAATTTCTAAAAATGTTCGAGTTACAGAAACACTAAGTACAAGTTTTTTACAATTAAAATCAATTGTGGGACGTTATTTGTTTTTAATAGTTTCTTCCAAGAATAACTTGACATATTCTCAGAAAGTATAAAAATATTATGTATTTTTGCACACAATTAATTTATTCAATAATGTCGATTTAATTTTATTTAGATATATTTAACATTTTCGTAAAAATATTTTTTTAGAGTTCCTTTGCGACCCAGTATCTTTTTTTCCGTGACCCGGTACCGGGTCGCGACCCGGCATTTGGGAAACTGATCTAATCATTCTGTTCGCCGCTCCATTACATCTTGTTTTGCTATTGGTTTGTCGTTTATCGAGTGTATTTAGTGTATGTAGTTATTTAGTGTACAACGTCACGCTCTGCCCATTAAATTTTTTCAAAAAAAAAGGTCATTCGGATAAATTTCAGTGTACGATTCGAAATCTTTTTCTTGTTTTTTATTAGTAGTATTGTATAATTATTTATAAATAAAAATAATTTGGATTTAGCTGGGTTTGCAAAAATTTGAGGTTTTTTTTCATTCTTCCTTTCAAATTTCAATTAAACTATATGGTTGGTATCTTAATTATATTCACGTATTAGCCTGTAAAATCAAAAGTGTGAGTTGATTTAATCAATTTTGTTATAATAATGTCGATAAACGGTTATTCTGAATATTCAGTGATATAGAAATTCACTACGCCCCTGTAGTAGGAGGGATTCGATTTCCATCCACTGATATCCAAAATGCTTAGTGAGCAAATTATTATCGTCATTTATCTATGCTGGAGCAATGGGAACGCCAACAGCCACAGTCAAATAAGCGATCTGATATTAGGGTTGCCACCTCAGACCTGGGTCTTGCGCGGAGACGATAACTTAAAAAAAAACACGCCTAAATATTTAATTTTTTTATTTATATAAATTAACATATTCAAAATTTCTAATTATCACAGAGTAGTTACTATGCATATAACTAATAAAAAAGAAACTTAATATTTTACGTATAAAATTAGAACAGGTAAAGAAGAAAAAAATATGCAATATACAAATAGTTCATAATACATTATTTATTTATTTTTCCATGTATATTTCTTGTTTGACATCGCAGCCTTTACAAGATCGGCATTTTCTGGTGTTTTTATGAATTAAAAAAAATGTCGATAACTCATGTCAAAATTAAGTTTTATGCATAATTCTGCCTTTACCAACTCAACCCGCATCCTGTTACGGTTGTCTGTCCAAGTATTTCCCATAATCGAAAAAAATCGTTCCACATATGCATTACTTATAGGTATCGATAGAATCTTACCAACAAGTTTTGGTAGTTCAGTCAAAACACCAGAGGAAAATATTGTAAGCTGTAAAATATACTTCATAAGTCCCATACAATGATGCACAAAGTGAATATAACATTCGGCTAAAGATAAACTTTATCGTCTCGAATCCTCATCTTTACTATCCTTCATGAATTTCCAAATGATATTGTGCGTATCTTCTTCACCCAGTTGTACAAAATAAAGTTTTATCGCTGACCAGGCATTAACAATTTCTTCTAAAGCTTTATGTAGAGATAGCCATCTTGTTATCACCTGGCGAATAATATTGTCATATTCCAATTCCAAAAAAGCAAAGCAATCTTTCAGTTTCCACTATGACTATGTATGTACAGTGCGTTGAAAAAGAACTCCCTAGTTTTATTGTGTCATAGAAACTGTTCCAATTCTAGTTTGTGGATGTTTGATTCATGAACTACTTGAAAGTACTCTCTTTTGTTGTATGTACTCGTTTATGTAGTTTTTCATTATATTTCAACATTAAATTTATATTTAAAACTAGATTTGTTATCATTTTTATTTCAGAATTTATATTTTGTATTTATACTTTCACATAAACTAACAATAATTTACCATAGTTTCTCATAAAAAAAACGTAATAGAACTTGCTTCCTACAGAGGTAAACGTGGATAAGGTACATGCAAATAAGAGCAGAAAGACCCACATTGCGCGTGTCAAGGCGTCTAGCCAATGTGTGTCTGGAGTCGGGAAGTGACAGGCTTTGAAATAAAAAAAAATCGCTTCCCTCACACTACTGTTTTCCCAGCACACTACTGGATACTCGCGACACTCTGCATATAACTTTGTGCATATTCAATTTTACTTACGCCGCCCGGAGAAATAATAGTAAAACCCAGAGCCCGGAGATAACTCACTGAAACCCTATCTAATATGCTGGTCTAATTAGCAGGTGGCGCGCATGGTGGGCTTTAATAGAAGCATGGATTGAGCTGGGTTTTGAAAAACACCGGTTTTCGACCGGACCAAGTCGGATTCGTTCCAAATCGATTTGTAGCTTGATAGTATCGACAAAGACCTATCAGACTAAGCAAATAAAAAACTTTTGAAAAATGATGGATTGAGCTGGTTTTGATACTAAACGCCTCATTTAATACATACTATGTGTTCTTAGTAGATACATATTTTTTTTTATGTACACATTTATCCTTATAGGCACATGTTTTATTCTTTTTGAAATACAATTCTACATAAAATATGTAAAATTGTTTTTTTTTTGTTTATCTCCCGATAATCCGGAATTTTCTGTATATGTGTCGGATATCTGTATATGTGTCGGATTATCAAGATTATACTGTATTTATATGTGTGGCTAAAGTAGTAGACCCTCTGTATATTTGTAAAAGATTGATCATTACAAACATTGCTGGTTTTTCTAATAAACTAGTTTGTCATATAAATTATGGACATTTCTATTTAAGTTCAAAGTTTTGTGCTTTACTATTTAGTACTTTTGTACTTTCTTTCGAGAATCTACATTCAAAAGTTTGAAGTTTATGGTAGTTAGTGGACTAGAAGACCAATATGAAACTATGAAGGAATTTTAGTTCAGAATATTAAGTTAAAACAAGAGATTGTATTTTTCAAAAACCTGCTTGTCATCGAAGTTTAAGTCAAAACTTCATTTGTCTATTTAATATGAAAACTTTTTAAATCTCTTAATTCTATTTCTGATTTCCACTTTGTCGATTGTCAAAGATTTTTTTTTCTTTTTAAATCATTTATTGTGTATTTCAGTTAGATAGTATAGATAAAAAAAGAAGTTTATAATAGCATTGAATACAGAAATACACAAATGGACATGTTTGAGGTATCATAAGGAATTCCTCAGTCCTCCTGAATTAATTAATACATCATAAAAATCATACACTTTTTTCTATCCCATGTTTATTGTTATTTACATAGTTTAATACTTTTAGAAATAATCAGAATGAAATATGTTTTATTTGATTGTTCTGAACAAAATTTGTTTTTGAAGTTAGGCCAGAGATATTCCAAGTGTATTTGTTTCATCTATCATCATTTTTTTTTAAGCAATAATTGTGAGATGTATTTAAGCATTAATTATTTTTTAGGACAAAATATTAGGAAGCTGATTAAAGATGGTCTTATCATCAAAAAGCCTGTAGCAGTCCACTCCCGCGCTCGCGTCCGCAAGAACACTGAGGCTCGTCGTAAAGGAAGACATTGTGGCTTTGGTAAAAGGAAGGGTACAGCAAACGCCCGTATGCCCCAAAAGGTAACAACTATATTTAAAATCACTGTATAGTTAAAATATCAAAATTAACGATTTGTTTGTGTTCAGGAATTATGGGTGCAACGTATGAGGGTACTTAGGCGGTTATTGAAGAAGTACCGTGTAGCGAAAAAGATTGATAGACATCTTTACCACGCCTTGTACATGAAGGCGAAGGGTAATGTATTCAAGAACAAGAGAGTATTGATGGAATACATCCACAAAAAGAAGGCAGAGAAGGCTCGTTCCAAGATGTTGCAGGATCAAGCCCAGGCTAGGAGAGAAAAGGTCAAGGAAGCGCGCGAACGTCGCAAGGAGCGCATTGCCGCCAAGAAGCAAGAAGTCTTACAGAATTACCAACGCGAAGATGAAGCTGCGGCCGCGAATAAATAATCTGTTAATATTTGACTTTCATATATATATATATATATATATATATATATATATATATATATATATATAATAAAAATGTTCATATATATAAATAAATTATATGGAATTTATAAGTTTTTTTTTTATTTTCTGACTAATAAATTTGTTTATGCCAATTTGTTCATTTCTTCATATATTTTTTTTGCTCCACAGCGGATGGAGTACACCCAAATCCTTACAATTGTTAGTACTACATCCTGATTTTTTGATAATCCTTCTACAATTGTGGCACACATCTCTTTTGAAGCTTATTTCAATTCATACTGGTAGGTACGTGCATATATGGGTCTATAATACTCATGTCTACCTAGGAGGAATTAGAAGGTGGCAAAACTGTTTAATTCCTTAAAGTCAGTCCAATTTGGAAATTAACGCGAAGGGTTAGGAAATGGATGCTTGTCTAAAATTGTACCAGATAAGCTTAGAACTATGACTGGAATCCTAACTGGACATTGAAGATTCTAGAAGCATCTCAAGGCCCTAGAGTTGGAGGATGGTGGTTGTAGTTCTAAGGTTATAGTTGTAGGATTTGAGTAGGGTACATCCGAAGGTGTTTGGTCATCCTAAAAATGTAAAAAAAAATTAGGCAATTGAAATTTTTTTGCATGGGGCACATGAAAAACTTTTTTTTGTATTGTCGGGGACAAGAAGGCAAGAGAAAATATTGGGTTTAAGAATACTATTAGAATGCCTTAGAAGCGTATCTCAGAGTAATTTTGGGTATTCTAGTAGAGTATAAAAAGGTAGCGAATCCTTAACCAATCTGAGGCACAGACTGCCTAAATAGATTAAAATGTGTGTACTTTGTTCTAAAAAGTAATTAAACAGTTATTCTTGATTTTTCTATGATATATATTTTTCTTGATTTTTTAATTTAGATATTAATCAAATGACTTCCTCTGCATATGCTTAGTTAATCGGTACATATTCAGTTAACTTGTTGTTATGGTAACTGCATTGCAAACAAAGCAACATTGAAACACACACCTTGCAATATTAAACATCAAAAAACAATTAAAATGGAAGAACTAAAGTTTATTGTAAACGAACTAAACAAAAGCTTTGATACAGATTACAATATGATATCATTTGATTCTTTGCATGCTACTGAGTTGCTACAAGTTTTGGTTAATGTTTTGCATCTGGTCAATGCTACAAATAAAGTAAGTAATTAGTAGTAGTGAATATTTAACAAATAAATAACAATATTAACAAAAGGCTACTACAATGCAAGTAATTATATTGTTTAACTAACATTAGATAAAAACAATTTACAAGTTTTTGTTAGTTGGATGATAAATCATCAAAAATATTTCAGTTTGAAGTTAAGCAAAACAAGGATCAAGCTGTAATGGGAATCTTAACGGCTCTACAAACGATAAAATATGTTCCTGAAAAAGACATAGATGCTGCGGAATTTCGGGAGGGATTAGTTACGGGAAAACGAAATATCATCCATCCAATCCTCCATTGGATCTTAGCCAACTCGGAAAAAGTCAAGCAGAGAGTTTACTTCGCCACGTAACTATCGCCACTAATATTATCTCAATGTTCTTCCATTCCATTTATTTGTAGTTATGTTGAAAAAGTTGAGATTCCTCCAGAAATCTTAAATGACCCAGAAGTTGAACAAATGGTGTTAAATTATGATAAATTCATAGAAGAATTTTGGGTTAGTTACAAGGAAAATAAGTTAGAGAAGAAGAATGCTGATGAATCTAGCGAGTTACAAGAGGATACTAAAAAGATGGCAGCTGACTTGTCTTATTTGTTGCAACGATTGGATATGCAACAAGAAAAGTTGAAAAATATTCCAAATAGGGAAAGTTTGTTGGCTTCAGTTAAAGCTTACAGACGTGAGGTGCAACAAGAAAAGAAGTTGCAAGGACAGGTGCGGATTTTATAAACTTTAATTCCTTTGATAAAGTTTTATAGTTGAAGGAACATAAGAATATTATTACACAAATGGGAAATGAAATAAAGAAGTTGCAAGGAACTCTACATCAAAAGGCTTCAAGGAGACCTGAAAATTTGGATCCTGTGCAACAAATTATGGAGGAAGTCCAAATTAATAAAATTTTGGCTGAAACTCAACTACCTAGAGAAGAAGAAGAAATTACAAAGGAACTGAAATATTTCGAAAAAGTTGCCTATGAATCAGAACCAACCCAAGAGGAATTAGACAATATCAACCAAGAAGTAAAAGTTAATGTAGTTTTAATTTCTGGTTCATTTAGTTATTTTTTTTTAGATGGATGAAATTAGTAAAGCAGTTCAAACTTTGCTAACTAAGAAAATGGCTTTGACAAATACAAACGATGATCAATTGCTGCCTTTCCGGAATCAAGCAATGATGATTTCCAACAAAAAACAAGAACTTTCCAATTTCATCATGAAGATTAAAACGAAAAACGAAGATATTCTAGAATTGATCAATCAGAAAGCTATAACTCTCCGGGAAATAGTTGGAGGCGACGTCTTACATGGAGACGAATTAAAAATGTTTATAACAAACTTACGAGAACGCAATGTGGTTTATAAGAAATATCGCACATACCTGCAAGGATTACAAGCCGAGTTAGGAATTGTGACTAGAACTTTTGAAATCCTAAGGATTATTGATCCTTCTATAGAAAATGTGGTCAAGATGAAGAAGGAAGCTCCAGAGGAAGATGATTTGCTTATCGATGATATTGCCGAATTGAAATATAAGTGCAAAATGTTGTATCAAGAAGCTAGTGGAAAACGTGCGAAATCTGTAAGGATTTATGAAGAAATGACACAGCTTAGGAGTGTGTTCAATAGTTTTGCGGATAAATATGATGAAACAAAATCCGTACGATATTTAGAAATAAAATTATTAGATATTTAGTTTGTGCTTTTGTTTTAGGAGTTTGATAATGCAACTGGAAATATTTCGGAGGAGTTGATAAATTTGGAGAAGCATATTGAAGAAACTCAGGAAGAGACCAAGAAGTCTGAAGAGAATTGGAAAACGATTTATAAGGATATTGAGAATTATGAGATGTGTTTGACGAAGTACAGCGATCTGAATATTTCCAGCGGGGGAGTTTCAACGATTTTGCTGCAATTGAAGGAAAAAGTTAGCGAATTAGTACGTGCCAAAAAGGAATTGGAGTTGAAACACGAACACGTCAAACATCAGAAGGTAACAACTAATAAATGGGAGAATTTTGTCTTTTTGGTACAATTTGTTAGCACGAAGAAAATGGGATAAATAACGACTAAATATGTATTCTAACGACCAAAAATCATGACGAAATATTTATACTGTAATAACAGCTGAAAAGCCTAATTTGTCATGTTTCATTTTGCCGAGACATATTTGTCGTTTGATAGTTTTGTTGTGAAGTTTGCCATTTTTGTTGTAATACAAACTTCCCCAGTTTTGATTATTGGTTTTTATTGTGTATTGCAGAGTATGGAACAGGATGAGCTGGAACAGCTGAAGCGGATCAAACAGATGATTTTGTACAAAATTGAAGGTTCTCGTTAAATGTGTGGGAAGTTGGATTGCTGTAAAATGAAGACACAAATAAATTCGTTACATATTGATATTTGTAGATTTGGTGGTGAACGTTGGTAAACGTTGGTATACTTACCTATTTAGAGCGCCTCCTCTAGTCCTGATTCCTCTAGGAATTCCAGGATCTGGACGGGATTCAAGTACAGCAACTCCTCTGCGTTCAAGCAGTGGGCCCCAAGGTACATTTCTCTCTTGCGGAGCAGTGTTCGGCAGTCTTTGAGCAGTTGTATCGGGGTTTCCTCTGTTGAACCACAGAATCCGCATCTGTTACACTCTGTACTCTAGGCCTAGGGTCTTGAGGTGTTTTCTAAGTCTGCAGTGTCCCGTCAGGACTCCTGTCAGAATTCTAAGCTTGTTCCTGTTTAGTTTCAAGCAACCTTTTGTTCTTTTCTGGTTAAAAGATCCCAACATTACCTTGTTTGCTAGATGATCGTCTTCTTCGTTTCCGTCTATACCAGTGTGTCCTGGTACCCAGTATAGCGTCACTTTATTTTATCTGCAAAGCTTGTTTAGCTTTCCCACACAGTCCCATACCAGTTTGGATCTGATGGTGTATGGGCTAATGGCCTTGATGGCTGCTTGGCTGTCTGACAGGATAGCAATTAGTTTTATAATAATTCCTGTTAAATTGTGCGCATCTTTCGATTGCGTGTACCTCTGCTTGGAAAATACTTGGGAATGTTGCCATGGATTCGAAATACAGTATAAACTCGGTAATTCGGCCGTTGGTTAATTGGACGACACGTTCAGTAATCTGGCGGTCTGGAGACCGCTCGCACATTTCACTCACACCACTCTTTCTGATAATCCGGCGGTTGTCTGGTCCCATAGGTGTCGGATTATCGAGATTATACGGTATTTGGTACGAGGTCCAAACACTCCTGCTGCAGTACTTTCCTTTGACTTTGACTTGACCGAACTATGTATACCACTTGATAGCATTTTGCTATATGTGGTATGCTGAGGATTCGTCGCTCCAATCGGCTTTACTACTACACATTGCTGTGTAGTTTTTGTCGAAATGGCATTTGCATACCATTTCGTCTCTTGGTGCTTCCAGCCAGGGGATCTTGGCAGCGAGGCCGTTCCGGTCTCTGCTCCCGATTATTTTACCTCTGCCTATTCCTTCCTTGCTGGCGGCCCTTATCACGACAAGGTGCAACGGAGTCAGATCCAGTAGCAGTTCATTGCCGCTGTCGAGCACGACCCCATCGCCCTCGTGATGCAGACACACGCCAGTCTTTGAATATTCTCAAGCTGTTTCGTCATAGAGGTCAGCTTGGTTGTACTATCCCACGAAACTGCCCCGTAAGCGATCGCTCATGGTGTATATCCATCGCAGGATTGTGGGGTTTTCCCTGCCAAATTTCTGCACATCATTAGAGCGCGTTTGGCTACCGCTGCTTCTGCGTGTCTATTCTATAGGATATCTAGTGTGATACCCAGATACCTTATTTCCTGTTGGTATTCTACTGTCCTACATCTAACAGTAAGGGCTGTAGGCAGTTTAGTTTTCTCTTTCTGATAAATGGTATCAGCGTGGTTTTGCTCGGGTTGAGTCTCAGTGCCACTGTTTGACTCCATCCACTAGTTACACTCTGTACTTGATAGGTTATTTGTATTTTTGAAAAATTGATTGACTTCTTCTAGAGATGTGTATTCGAGTGACAATAATCCATTATTCTAAATCATTCGAGTACTCGATTAACTCGTGTTCACGAAAAGAGAACTCGTGTTCACGAATGATGAATCATCATTCGGATTAGAGCTGAATCATTAGCGTACATGACTATTACTCGTTTAGACCAGTGGTGCGCAAACCGTGGGTCGCGACTCCTCGGGGGTCGCGAGAGGAATTTTGGGGGTCGCCTGATTGAAAGATATTTATATACCAGTAAAATAGTGAAATTATATTATATTCTTTATTAAAATAGAACTATATTTTTTAAGAAAACAATTTCTGTTTTAATACCCCATCCGAGCCGTAGCAATGCATTTGGCGCTCTTGGGAATTATTTAAAGTAGACAATTATAAATTAAATTAAAATCTACTTGTGTAATTTAGGAATTAATTTTATTAAGAGTAAATTCTAAATCACAAATTCAAATTTATGAAAACCCTACAATTATTATAAACTATTTTACAACCGCGTTCGTATACCCGATGCAGTCCTGTGAAGTTAGCAACCGAATTTACAAAAATATAATATTACATCGGAGTTCCCGGTAGATATTAAATAGTTCTAGAGTACTTTGTACAAAATTTCAATAGTTCTGCAGAATTACGCAAAAAAAGGAAAATACCAACATTGAGTTAGCAACCACTTTTGAGAAAAACCGTGCGCTTTTTACATATTCCTGTACCTCGAACATAGTTCTGGAGTACTTGATAAATTTTGCAAAAAGCTCTGCAAAAGTTGACATTTTGCAAAAAAAAATGAATTTTGGATTTTTTTTTTTATTGCAAATAAAATAAAATTTGCAAATTAATTGCAAAAACAGTTCAATTCGCGGAACTGAATAGCACCCTAAGAGTTCTATCAATGATCCCTTTGTCATTTTTTGATAAAAACCTTGGTTCAAAAGATATTTGCAATAATAAGGGAAGGGACCCATTATTTTGAAAGAAAATAAAAAAAAAATCGCGGAACAGTTTTGTTTGCAGTTACCAATAGAACTCTTAGAGTTCTATCGATAATCCTTATAACTTTTTTCTGTAAAGTTAAAAATTGGAAAGATTTGCGAAAAATTAGACTTCACCAATGCGACGAAGTGAAGAGAAAAAAAATCGCGCGACAGTTCTGTTTGCAATTCCCAGTAGAACTCTTAGAGTTCTATGGAAAACCCTTACAAGATTTTTCTGTAAAATTAAAAATTAGAAAGATATACCAGAATTTCGACTTCCCCGATGTGACGAAATGAAGAGAAAAAAATCGCACAACAGTTCTGTTTGCAGTTCCCGGTAGAACTCTCAGAGTTCTATCGAAAATGCTTATAACATTTTTGTGTAAAGTTAAAAATTGGAAAGATATGCGAAAAGTTAGACTTCACCGATGCGACAAAGTAAAAAAAGAAAACAAAACCGCACAACAGGTCTGTTTGCTCTCTTACTATTATATTTCGATAGAACTCTTAAGAGTTCTATCGAAAATCCTTATAACATTGTTCTATAAAGATAAAAATGCGAAAGATTTGCGAAAAATTTACCGATACGACGAAGCAAAGAGAAAATAATCGCGTAATAGTTCTGTTTACAGTTCCTGGTAGAACTCTTAGAGTTCTATCGAAAATCCTTATAACATTTTTCTAGAAAATTAAATATTAGAAAGATATGCCAAAAATTTGACTTCACCGATGCGATAAAGCAAAGAGAAGAAAATCGCGCAATAGATCTCTTTGCAGTTCCTGGTAGAACTCTTAGAGTTCTATCGAAAATCCTTAACATTTTTCGAAAAAGTTAAAAATTCGAAAGATATGCGAAAAATTAGATTTCACCGATGAGACGAAGCAAAGAGAAAATAATCGCGCAATAGTTCTGTTTGCAGTTCTTAGTAGAACTCTTAGAGTTCTATCGAAGATCTTTAAAACATTTTTCTTTAAAATTAAATAATAGTAAGATATGCCAGAAATTGGACTTCTCCGATGCGACGAAGTGAAGAAGATGGTGGACATAAAAAAATGATGATGTATGGAAAAAGAATTATATTTTGATGGGTATGTTAGTTTATACCGAAAGGGTTGCGAGATTTTATAATCTATACGAGAAATAGGCAGTCAGGCACTGCCGACTGAGGTGAAAACTTTTGAAAAAAACAGCTTTAGAACTGGTTTTGAGGATTTATCAGTATGTTAATTAATCAAATTTGGTACATAGTTTGTTAGTATTGTTTTATGTAATTCTGGAACATAACTCACTTCTGAAGGAGAATGGCTGTTAATGTCATCATCATAATATGAATTTGAATCCGGAATGTTTGGTTGATTCTGTGTTGATAGGTCAGCAAAATGAATTGGTAGGACATATGGCACATTTCTTGTTGATGGGTCTGCAATTTGTGTTATGGAAATTTTGACTTTTAGAAACATGCCTTCCTTATAACTGCTTTTGAAGATTTATCTGTATGTAAATTAATTTTCGTTTGGAATATTCTTTACGACTTACGATAATTTTCTCCTCCTTCTCAGTTGTGATTGTTCGATATTTAGAAATTTCTGAATTAATTATGGCAAGAGTTTTTTTCTTATTCTTATCTCTATATCGCTGATTATTAATTTTATTTTGGAGATTCCTTCCTTTGGAGAGCACACGAGTACATTTGGTTGCCTAAAACTTTGATGGGTCTGATTCGTGATTTACCATGAATTCCTCGATACAATCCAGTAATCTGAACATTCCAATAGTCCGGATGTACGGATTGACGGATGTACTAGTATATCTACTAGTACATCCGTCAAAAGTAGTTACTCTTGTACTGCACACTGATTATAGGAGTTGTTGATATTTCCTTAGAGGCGCTGCGTTCTGTCAACACTGCCAAAAACTTACCAATAATCCGGCACTAGTACATCTACTATTACATCCGGTAAAAGTACTTGCTCTTGTACTGCACACTAATTCTACAGTTTGATATTTTCTTCGAAACGCTACGTTCTGTCAACACTGCCAAAAAATTTTGACTATTAAGTTTGACGTTCAGAGCCAACTTTAAACATATGCGTATAGATGTGTTCTTTTGAACACATCTTTGAGTAATAGACATTTTTTCTATAAAACGTAGCTATTGATGCCAATGACGCAAATCTATGATTTTAACCTCTACCCAAATGTCATTCAGCGCGGCTATAGAAGTTTTCACTTCAATAAATGTAGAATTTTGTGATCCAGATATATGAAATCGAAAAACAGTTGTATTAAAAAAAGTTCAAAATGTGTGTATGAAATTATAACTTAGATAATGCTGTGTATAAATCAGAGATGCAAGTTTTGAATCTAAACTTGCTTTTAATGACCTTCAAAAATTTGTGACAAAAATGTTTTCAGTTCGTTAGTGAAATCTCTTTTGTATATCTTTTTAATCTGCAACTTCAAAGAAAAATGTTGGACGGATTTTCCATAGACAGTTAAGAGTTCTACAGGGAACTGCAAAAAGAACAATTGCGCGATTTCTTTCTCTTCAATTCGTCGCATCGGAGAAGTCCAATTTCTGGAATGTCTTTGTAATATTTAATTTTAAAGAAAAATGTTATAAGGATTTTCGATAAAACTCTAATAGTTCTACCAGGAACTGCAAACAGAAGTATTGCGCGATTTTTTTCTCTTTGCTTCTTCGCATCAGTGAAGTCTAATTTTTCCCATATTTCTTGAATTTTTAACATTGGAGAAAAATGTTATAAGGATTTTAGACAGAACTCCAAGAGTTCTACTAGGAACTGCAAAATGAACTATTGCGCGATTTTTTTCTCTTTGCTTCGTCGCATCGGTGAAATCCAATTTCTGGCATATCTTTCTAATATTTAATTTTAAAGAAAAATGTTATGAGGATTTTCGGTGAAGTCTAATATTTCGCATATCTTTCGAATTTTGTACTTTGAAGAAAAAGGTTATAAAGATTTTCGATAGAACTCTAAGAGTTCTACCAGGAACAGCAAACAGAACTATTTGTGCGATTTTTCTCTTTGCTTCGTCGTATCGGTGGTCTAAGTTTTCCCATATCTTTCGAATTTTTAACTTTATAGAATAATTATATAAGGATTTTAGATAGAACTCTAAAGGTTCTATCGAAATATAATAGTAAGAGAGCAAACAGAACTGTTGCGCGATATTATTTTCTTTTTTTACTTTGTCGCATCGGTGAAGTCTAATTTTTCGCATATCTTTCCAATTTTTAACATTATTCAAAAATGTTATAATCATTTTCGATATAACTCTAAGATTTCTACCGGGATCTGCAAACAGAACTGTCGCGCGATTTTTTTATCTTCACTTTGTCCCGTCGGTAAAGTCCAATTTTTCGCAAAATTTTCTATTTTTAATTTTACAGAAAAATGTTATAAGGATTTAAGATAGAACTCTAAGAGTTCTACTGGGAACTGCAAACAGAACTGTCGCGCGATTTTTTTTCATCTTTACTTCATCGCATTGGTGAAGTCTAATTTTTCGCAAATCTTTCCAATTTTTAACTTTACAGAAAAAAGTCATAAGGATTTTTTTTCAGATGTGCTTCATAATGTATGGCCATAATTTTGTTTTAGCACAAATAAGGTGCATTATTGAATAGGATGATTGCGACCGTTACTACGTGGTAATCAATACTTACACTGAATTGATAAATTCAATATCTTTTAACACACTTATTATATAACTTATTATATAAAAATTGTTTCGTGTTCTTGTTAAGATCATTTTCAAGTTCACACTTGAAAATGACCTTGACCCGTCGAAACTCGAGTAGTGTTAAATGTTTACATTTATATAACTGTCACTAATAAGTTATATATTATTTTTACATATTAAGTGTGGTTAAAACATAGTGAATTTAACAATTCAGTGTAAACAAATTATTGTATATCGAAAAAATTTAATACCTTTATAACGGATAAGTGACTAAAAATAGGTACCCACGAAATTGAAAATAATGACAATACAAGTGTGAATGATGGACCAATATATAATAAACTACTATAATAAACTACTATAATAAACTAGAAAAACTGTATAAAAAGCAACAATGAATCCACTGGTACTGTTTCTACTTCAAGAAATATTGATTGAAATGTGTTGTCTAATAAAAAATTGAGAAAATATCGAGAAGAGTTTACTAAATACGGATTTACAATTTGCGTTGTTAATGGGGAAGAACGTCCGTTTTGTGTTATTTGCTCGGATAAATTAGCAAATGAACGTTTGAAGCCTGCTAAATTAAAACGACATTTGGAAGGGAAACAAAGAATTTGCAAATAAATCTGAAACCTTTTTTAAACGACGGGCTGAAGGTATGAAAAATCAAACTGTATTTTTGAAAACATATACAACAACTCATGAGAAGGGTTTACGGGCATCTTTAGAAGTTTCATATTTAATAGTGAAAAAATTGAAACCACAAACAATTGGAGAATCCCTCATTCTTCCTTCAGCAATTAAAATGACATAAATTATGCATGGAGAAAAATATGGTAACGATTTAAAAACAATACCATTATCAAGAGATTCCGTTTCTCGTCAAATTTCCGTCAAATCACGTAATATTGAATAAGTTCTGGTAAATCTAATATAAAACTCTCCTGTGTTTGCTCTACTACTTGACGAAACTACTGACATTACCAAAATGTCGCAATTAATTGTTTATGTGAGAAACGTTTTTGAATAAGACATATCGGAAGATTTTTTTAAAAACCTAACTATTTGAATTTGAGTTTACAGGGAGAGAGTACAAATATTTTAATATTGAGCAGTAAAATAGAAGCTTTTAGAAAGAAGCTGATACTTTGGCAAGGCGAATTAAAAAAAACAATACAGACATGTTGTCGTGCTTTTCATAATTTACTAAAGAACATAATTGGTATAGATTTAGTTATTTAAAAACACCATTTCCCATCATTTGATAAAACTTGTAGAAAACTTAACGAAAAGGTTCGAAAAATTTCCAGATAATGAATTAGGTTGGATCCCTGATCCATTTTCGTTATTAATTCCAATATCCCTTTAGATAAAAAAGAACGTTAAATGATGTTTCAAGCGACGAAACACTGCGCATTAAATTTAAGTCTCAGATTTGTCAAAAATTTTGGTTATCAATTGAAAACGAATATGCCGATTTGAAAAGAAATTCAATCAATATTTTAATTCAATTTGCATCTACCTACTTATGTTAATCCAGCTTTTCAAAATTAGCTGCCATTAAATAAAATATCGAACTCGATTGGATCCTGAGGATGACATACTGCTTGCGATTTTCAGTATAAAACCGAACATGGAAGCAATCATGAGCTCGTTGCAAACGCATACTTCACATTGAATTCTTATGATGTAAGTTGTTTGTAAAGTATTTTTCTTTAAAAAAATATTTATACTTATATGCATTAACAAAACCATTGTTTCCTAAAAAGAGGATTAGATGCGGATTCATAATCTGAAGTTTTATGGTGTCAAAACTTTTTTAGAATTTTTATGATGGTGTCTAAAATTGCTGCGCTATTTTAAAAAGGTGATTAAAAAACGTCTAATGTTGATCCAGGGGTCGCGACAAAATTTTACACAAAATGGAGGGCCAAAACCATATTATCATTGTTGCCGGTGGTAAAAAGTGAAATAGTCCACTGATGAAAAAAAAAGTCCGTAAAAGTACGCAACGTTTAAAAAAGGCTGCAAATCGGACTAAAGTCCGCAAAACGGCAACACTGCATATTATTAATTTTCCTGTCATTATCTGTAATTTCTAGATTAGTCGTAGAGTACGAGCCATGAGGAGTAACGTGACACGACACAAGCGGAAATAGGTAGTACCTTCTATCGCTAACAGATGGCGCTAATAGCACGTACAGAATAATCTCGTTGGTTCGAGAAAGTTCTGGTGTCTTCCACTCACTTCCAGATGACAGTAATTGGAATATATAAGAAGGCTAGTGGCGCAACCACAAGTCAGTTCCTATGACACTGTTGTGAAATAAAATAGTGCGTACCTCCTTAAAACGTGTTTGTGCGTGTTTAAGTTTAAGACATCTTTGTAACAGAATTTTGATTTGAATTGTTGCTTTTGTGTGTGATTTAGTAGTATGGAAAAGAAGCGAAAAATTGATAGTGAATGCAGAAAATTCAAAGATCAGTGGAACATTCAGTATTTCGTAATTGAGTCCAGTAACAAGGAGCTATGTTTCATTTGCAATGAAAGCATAGCCGTTCTCAAGGAATATAACATTAAACGTCATTATGAAACAAAACATTTTCAAAATTACTCAAAATATACAGGAAGTTTGCGGACAGGAAAATTCGAAGCTATGAAGCGCGGATTGAAATCGCAGCAATCTTCATTTACAAAACTCAAAACTGAACAAAAGGCTGCAACTCGTGCCAGCTTTCGTGTGGCTCTTGAATTTGCAAAACGTGGAAAACCATTCACCGATGGCGAAATGATCAAAGAATGCATAATTGCAGTAGCCGAAGAAATGTGCCCTGAAAAGGTAAAACAAAAAAATTAAAAACTGTCAGTATGTCAGCAAACACTGTGGCTCGAAGGGTAGAAAACATCTCTGAAAATATATCCTCTCAACTGTTCGACAAAAAATGGACATGTTGAGTGGTTTTCTTTGGCCTTGGATGAGTCAACGGATGTGTCAGATACTGCTCAGGTGTTGATTTATATTCGAGGAGTAGATAAAAGCTATGAAGTGCAAGAAGAACTTCTTGATATGTATAGTATTCATGGCACAACTACTGGTACAGATATTTTGAAAGGAGTTGAAATGGCCATTAATCAAAAGAACCTTCGATGGAAAAACTTGAAATGTATTACAACTGATGGAGGCAAAAACATGAGTGGGAAAGATAAAGGAGTGGTCGCTCTTGTGTCAAAGGCTGTAGAAAATGACGGTGGTTCAAAACCATTAGTCTTACATTGTATCATTCATCAACAGTCTTTGTGCGGAAAATGTTTGGATATGTCTGAAGTTCTGAAACCAGTCATATCAACTGTTAATTTTATCAGATCTTTTGGGCTGAATCACCGACAATTCCGACAATTTATTGAAGAGATTGGAGAAAATGACTTACCTTATCATACTGCCGTACGTTGGCTTAGTTGTGGGAAAGTCCTTCAGCGCTTTTTTGAACTTCGAGCAGTGATCGAAATTTTTTTGAATGAAAAGCATCGCCCTCTTACTGAATTACAAAACAACGCATGGCTGTGGAAGTTAGCGTTCTATGTTGAATTGACAAAACATGTGAACGAACTGAATTTGAGATTGCAAGGAGAAAACCAGCATCTTCCTGATTTATACACTAATATCAAATCATTCCGGAAGAAATTGATACTGTTTCAATCACAACTACGAAGCATATGTTTTTCACATTTTAAAACATGTGAAATATTCAGCCACACCACTGAGACTGAGTTTCCTATCGATTTTGCAATCGAAACTTTGAGTGCTTTAAAAATAAATTTTGCTACTCGTTTCTCGGACTTTGATGCCATTGCGAATCAAATTAAGATTTTTCAGAATCCTTTTGATACTGACATTGAAACCCTAGCCCTAGAACTTCAAATGGAAATGATTGATCTACAGTGCAGTGAAATAATTAAGAACAAATATCAAAACTCATCTTTGTTGGAATTTTATAAGAGTCTTCCACTGACACAATTTGATAATTTGCATAAATTTGCTCGTGGGCTGTTTTCTGTTTTTGGTACTACTTATTTGTGTGAGAAGACCTACTCCAAAATGAAGTACACAAAAAATGTTTACAGATCTAAATTAACTGATGAGTATCTTGAATCTCTTTTAATAATTGGTACAAGTAAAATTAGTCCAAAACTACAAACTATTGTCAGTGGAAAATCTCAATTACATAAATCTCATTAGTATTTCATATGTCATTATGCTTCTTATAAGTTATGTTTTTATTTAAAATGTATAACATATTAGTTGGATTAATTTCAATAATTTGTTAGTTATTATATACTGAAGTTAAATTTTCTGCATATTATACATGTCTTTACTCATTACAATTATGTGTTTCTTTATCCAACTTATCACAAAAACAATAACAATAAACCTACAACAATGTTATGAGTAGTTAGCCCATGACCATATCAATGTAGATGTCATATTAATAATTATTCAACATAAAATTAGAATTCTTCAGTAAACTAAATTTAATTTGCTATACAAAATATGTTCTCTAAAAGGAGTTTTCAAGTATGCTAGCTCTCCGCGGGCCGGACAAAATCTGTCCGCGGGCCGGATGTGGCCCTCGGGCCGTAGTTTGGAGACCCCTGGTTTAGACGAATGATCACTCGGACTAGAGCTGAATCATTCGATTATTCTCGGTCATTCGAATACTATCGAATACGAATTTATTCGAATACGATTATCTAAAATGCGCATAATCGAGTAAAATGGTAAAATCGAGTAGTATGACTTGGAATTTGGAAACTTGGAATCGGGGGTTAATAGTAGTCTTCCGCAGTGCCGAGATGCGCATAATCAAGTAACAATAATCGAATGATATTAGTAATCGGAGTTTTTGAAGTAGTGATGGATCACACACTATTTAAAAACTTTTACCAGGTTTTTTAATATTCTTAACAAAAACTAGGTTGATGAATAATAAAGCTTGTTTAACTCAAAATACGAGTATTTATTAAAAATTTAGAAACATTATTTAGGAACATAATTTCGTTTATATTTGTACTATTGAGTCTGTTCCATCTATCTTTTGTCAGTTCGGCGGCGTTTGAGAATACCCGTTCAGATGGTAGGTACTGACTTTGCTAGCAAACAGAAATATTTATGTGAAAGGTGGTACAATTCGGGGAAAATCTTTTCTTTGACTCTGAAAATTGCCGGGGATTCAGTTTTCCTTCATAGCTCCAAGTATTGTTTAACTTGAATGATAGCAGAAGTAGAGGGAGTCGTAGAGGCATAATATTTTTTATCACAGATATAGATTATTAGGATTGTAATAGAATGTTGCAAAAATGCAATATGTATGGTATTTTATGATGAATCGAGAGATCATTCGATTATGAAACCATTCGATTATTAAAATTACTCGATTACTAAACACTCGATTATCCTAATCATTCGATTATGCCACCCCCTCTATCTTCTTCCTAAGTCAGGTCTCTCACTAAACCCGCTATTCCAGTTTGGCTTTTAGTATGCGCCATCCCGGTATCGCATATTTCGCATTCATTCAGGGTGGGCAGCCCGGACGGTTAGTGAGTTTTTACTAACCGTTCCGTAGTTGTTACCTCCCCGACCGTGAATCGAACCCGGCTCCCGCTTGCCAGGCGAGGAGAACTCCTGCCAGGCGAGGGGGCGAGGAGGACTCCTAAGTCCGGTCTAATTTAACATAAATTTGACGAATGTTTTTTTAATTTTCTGCGTAAATTTGTAATATGCTGGAGCTAAATCTATAAGATACATAAAACCTAAAATGCTTTCCAAACTTGGTATTATAATGGTGTTACATTCGTTCAGCAAGTGCTCTATTGTCTCCTTGTTTTCTCCACACATCCTGCATACTCTATTCCTATCCTCCATCCAAAATTTATTCTCTCTCTCTTCATTTCCACATCTGAATCTTGCCATTGTCACTCTCTCTTTTCTACTTTCTCTTCCTAGGTACTTTGGCAGTTCTTCCGTTATTATTTTTTCATATTTCCCATTGTACCTAGACTCAAGAATTACAAGAATTGCAAGAATTAGGCTTGCTCTCCTTTCTTGCCTTTGCACATCTCTATCTCTCTGGACTAATTCCTCTGTCATTACTCTACCTCTCTCTCTCATTCTTTATATCTCCGCTCCTGCATACTCGTTTCTTTCTAGATATGCCTCCCTCTCTTTCCACGCCCCCTTTCCTATTTCTTTCCTTTTTTCTTTGAGGCACTCTTGCAGAATTCTGCACTCCTCTCTCTATCACTCTCTCCTCAAAACTTATTGCTCTCTTTCCTGCTTCTATTCTTATTCCATCTCTCTTTGTTTCCTCCATCACTATATACCCCGGAGTCTCTCTACCTAGTCCTAGCACCCATTTCAAATATTTTTCTTGCACCCTTTCCAGCCCTTCTTGCTCTCTCCATCCCCATATATCCGCTCCATACATCATCACACTTTTGACCAGGCTATCAAACATCATCACTCTCCTTCTATAGTCTTGTCCAAATTTTCTCTCTCCTATTCCCCATACCGCTCCTAGTACTTTATTAGCTTTCTTTACTAACTCTCTCACGTGTGCTGTTTCAGTATTTCTCTCATTAAACACGTACCCTATGTATTTAAATTCTTTTACTTCTTCAATTTTCTCCTTCTCCCATCTCCACTCAATTACTCTTCTCCTGCCACCCCCTTTTCTAAACACCATCATCTTGGACTTCTCCCCATTCACTGTCAGATTTTTCCTCCTCATATATTTCTCCATGTTTCTTATCATTTCTTTCATCCCTTTCTTGTCTCTCGCAAGCACCACCAAATCATCCTCTATATCTCCAATAAATGCTGCAAACAGGCTGGGGCTTAGTGGGCAGCCTTGTCTCACTCCCTTATGCGTATTAAAACCTTCGCTCACCCTTTTACCAACTCTCACTCTACTTATTGTTTCTTCATAAATCTCTTCTAATTTTGATATCAGATGCTCCTTTATCCTTCTCTTTCTCAGGCATTCCCACAGTGCCTCTCTTGCCACATTATCAAAGGCCGCCTTCAGGCCCACAAATAATGCATACATCTTGCCACCCCTCTTTTTTATCTCATTCCCTACTATGTGATTCAAGATGTATACATTATCCATGGTCCCTCTCCCTTTCCTAAATCCCGCCTGTCCGTCTGGTATCACACCCCGCTCCATCAATTCCTTCGTCAATCTCTCTTCCACAATCATTGCATATATCTTATATGCCGTATTGAGCATGGTGATCCCCCTGTAATTGCTTGCTGTTTCCCTTTCTCATTTCTTATATATGGGGCATATTATCCCCTCTTTCCACTCCTGTGGGAAACCCTCTCCCTTCCACACTCCATTCATTATCTCCAACAGCCTGTCAGCTTCCCTTTCAGTTCCATATATCCACGATTCATTCTGTATACCGTCCCTCGTCCCGGTGCCTTTTTCTTTTTCAGTTTACTCAGTTGTTGTTCTAATTCTTCTCTTGTTATCTCTTCTATTTCTCCCACCCTGTGTTGACTCTTTTTCTTTTCTTGTCTGATTTCATCACCACCCAGCAGCTCACTGAAGTACTTTCTCCATTCCTCCATAGTAATTCTATTACTAACTCTTTCTACTTTTTCTTTCTTTCCCTATTTATGTATTTCCATACCTGTTCTTCCGTCTTTATGCCTTTCATCTTTAGTTCTTCTTCCATCCATTTCTTTTGCTTCTTCTCTTTGCATACTAATTTGTACCTCTTGCGTGCTCTCTTGTACTCTTCATTACTTGCTTTTCCTCTTTTCCAATTTCTTAATTTCTTTCTTACTGCTTGCTTCCCTTCCCTGCATCCTTTATCCCACCACTCGTTTTTCCAAGACCCCACCTTCACTCTTGTCTCTATCACTTTTTTTCTGTTGCATTTTTTACGTGATCAACCAGTTCTTTCACTTTTTCGTTTATCCCTTCCTCTTCTAGACTAATAAACTTCCTAAACTTCCTCTACTAGACTAATCAGTAGTCTCCCTTCGGCGTTTTCTGTTGCGTCTTTTGTTGGTCTTCTTTCTATTGTTATTTGTTCTTCTTCTAGCCGTATTCCTTTTTCCCCAATTATTGCGTTAAAGTCCCCCCCAATCACCAGAGTTCCCTCGTCTTGCTGTTTTACTCGCTCTTCTATCATTCTCTTCGTTTCTTTTATACTTGCTTTCATACTGCTGTATATTGTTATAATTCTCCATTTTCTCTGTCTACTTTTCACCGTTCTTTCCATAATCCCTCTTTCTTCTTTTGCTTCGGTTCTGTTTTCTTCTTCCAAACCCTTTTTCACTCCCATTATTATCCCCCCCTTTAGCTCTCCCTTTCCTGCTTACCCTCTCTGCAAATTGACACTTCCACTTAAACTCTTTCGGCATTATTTTTTCCAATTTTTCCCACCCCTTCTCTTCCACCCACGATTCTACCATTCCCACTACAAATTTTCCCAAAACTCATTGTCTTTGTTTTTTATCCCCGCTGTGTTCCAGTATACTATTATTAATGCATTTCTTCCTTATTCCTCTCAGTGTTCGTTTTCCGTTTTCTGTCCTGTCGTCTTTTCCTTGTGCTCTTATTCAAAAATTTGTTGTGTTTAACTCCCCCTTTTCATCATCCCACTTAAAGCCTTTTCCGTCTATCCATATCTTTTTATAACCGACTTTCACCCACCGTCCTTTTTGTCGCTCTTCTTTGCCTAGCGCTCTTAATTCCTTCTGTATGTCTCTTTCCTTCTTTGTCAGATCGTCTTCTATGTATACTCTCTTTTCCTCTTTTTCTGTTAGTTTCCTCTTATTTTCCATAACTTTCCGCTTTTCACCCCAGGTCCCAAGTTCCGCCACCAACATTTTCCCTCCACTTACTTTATACATCTCTTTCACCGTCACTTTACCTCTAATTCTGCCTTTATCCATTCTTCCAGATTCTTCTCGTTCTCACATTCCCCTTCGTCCAGTCATGTTACAACAATATTCTTTTTCTCATTATTTTTTCCTTCTCTTCCATTTTCTCCTCGTCTTTTCATTTTTTCCCATTTTTCTTCCTTTTCACGCATCATATTTTTCAAATGTTCCATTTCCCGGCTCATCTTCCGATTCTCTTCCTTTATCTCCCCTATATCTTCCATATTTTTTTTCAGCATATTTATTTCCTCACCCATTTCCTTTTTAGCCGGTGATCTTTCCAGTTTCTTAGTTTTTAGAAAGGGGTTCAACCTTTCTTCTGACTCTCTTCCCTTTTCTCTTTTCCTTTTATAATCTTCATCTCGGTCGCTTTCACTGTCACTTTTTTTCATTTTTTCTTTTTCTTTCTTTTTTTTTCCTTATCGCGCGCCGTAAAAACATGCGTCACAATAAAAAAACTCAATCCGTAAAACCCAAAACACGTCCGCTCCGCTCAACCGCTCGAATTGGAATCATGCCAAACTTAACTTCCAAACTTTAATGGTTAGCTGAAATGAAATAGGTTAGCTGAATTAATTATAGAAGGGAGTTTTTACTGAATTTTGAAAAAAGAAAAATTAATAAGACAATGTGAATAGAAGATGAGGTTTAAAATTTGTTATACCTATGTCTCTTCCATTTTTTCCCATAAAAACTCGTTGAACGCAGAGGAGTTGCAACCTTTGAATCCCCCCCAGATCCTGGAATTCTTAAAGGAATCAGGACTAGAGGAGGCACTCTAAATGAGTCAGTATACCAATTAAATTATAGGAACACGATGGTGTAAAATAGATGATTGAAGGTCGCAGTTCAAGTTACCAACGAAACCTACAAAATCTACAAACCTTTAAATTCAGCACATTTCACATTACCACATTAGGTAATTACGTGCCTGCCTACCCTGAATGAACGCGACATACCCGATGCCGGGGTCGCGTATACTAAAAATCAAGTGGAAAAGCGGGTGTAGTGAGAGGATCCCCCAAACTACAATTAAAATTAATTTAATTAAATTTAAACCAAAAGAAAAAAATATTATAGAACTTTGGTCGTTGAGTAAAACTCTCCTAAAATCTGTTCGAAAAACTAAACTGAGGTTGTGGCATAACTGAGGAATCCATTTCGCAATGTTGGGAACCAAAATTGTGTTGGAAAACCAGTTTGCGCATTATTTTAAATTTAGTTTCGGGAACCGTTTGGTTGGAGACGAGAGTCATTAGACAGCCCCGGTTCCTTTGTATTAAAACCAGCTATGGATTTTTAGTACATGTAGTTTCCTTTTCATTTTAGTACATGTAGTTTACCTTTACCTTTTTAATTGTAGTTTGGGGGGATCCTCTAGCTAAACCCGCTTTTCCACTTGGCTTTTAGTATACGCGACCCAGGCATCGGGTATGTTGCATTCCTTGAGGGTAGGCATGTAATTACCTAATACGGTTTTCAGAATAAATATTTTCTTCTAAACCTGAAATGTGTTGGATTTAAAGGTTTGTAGATTTTGTAGGTTTCGTTGGTAACTTGTACCGCGACCTTCATAGATCTATTATACCCCACGGTGACCCTCTAATTTAATTGGTATACTGACCCATTTAGAGCGCCTTCTCTAGTCCTGATTCCTTTAGGAATTCCAGGATCTGGGAGGGATTCAAAGATTGCAACTCTCCTGCGTTCAAGCAGTAGGTACCAAAATACATTTGTCTCTTGCGGAACAGTGCTCCGCAGTTTTTTAGCAGATGTATGGGGGTTTCCTCTGTGCGAGGCGCAGAAACTGCATCTGGCATCCTCCTCTAGGCCCAGGGCCCTAAAATAGAACTCCTGAATTCTAAGTTTGTTCCTGTTTAGTTTTAGGCAAACTTTTTATCTTTTCTGGTTAATAGATCCCAGCATTATTTTTGATTGCCTTAGGCCTAGAAGTTCTTTCCAGGTTTTCATCCATAGTTCTCTTATATCTTCATCTAAACTTTTGTGGATGGTGTTCTGCTCATACCGCAAAAGGGTTCCGGACCTATGAAGGGATTACTGATCCCTTGTTTTGCTAGGTGATCGGCTTCTTCGTTTCCATCTATACCAGTGTGTCCTCGTACCTAGGACACAAGTAGGGAAAGATGATGCTTTCTGGACCAGCCTTCTTATGGAGAATTTACATGGGGCCAGTCTTCTTATGGGAATTTACATGGGCAACCTGCTTATGGACGTTTTACATGTACCAGCCTTAAACAGCTTTAAAATTTTCAAACAGCTTTAAACAGCTTTCGATCAGCTTTAAACAGCTTTCAATCAGCTTTAAAGAGCTTTCAATTTAAAGCTGTTTAAAGCTGATTGAAAGTTGTTTAAAGCTGATTGGAAGCTGTTTTGCTTTTGGAAGCGGTTGAAACATGTAAAACGTCCATAAGCAGGCTGCCCATGTAAATTCCCATAAGAAGGCTGGCCCCATGTAAATTCTCCATAAGAAGGCTGATCCAGAACGCATCATCTTTCCCTACTGACACACTGGCGTTATATAGCGTTACTTTATTTTCTCTGCCGAGCTTGCTTGACTGTCCCACATAGTTCCATACCAGTTTGGATCTGATGGTGTATGAGCTAATGCCCCTGGCTGCATGGCTATTTGACAGGACAGCAATTCGTCTTTTGCGATAGTTCTGTCGCTAAATTTGTGCACATCTTTCGATTGCATGTACCTCTGCTAGGAGTCGGTCGCGAAGTCTACAGTGTTAGGGCGTTAACTAACAAATGTGGAGGTCCTGGGTTCGATCCCGGAAGCGAGTATCAGCCGCATTTGTACAAGACAAATGTGTAATTAATTAACGCGAATTTAGAACATATAGGTTCGTGACCTATAAACAGCAAAATGTGGGCAAAATACATTAGGCCACTTGGCCGCAGTGTTTGAACCGTGTTAACAACCTGCTATTCGCATTGAATCAAACGTCTGCTTGAAAGATACTTGGGTAGATTCCCATGGATTCAAAGTATTTGGTATGAGGTCCAAAACTCCTGCACCAATACCTTCCTTTGTCTTAGAACCATCGGTATACCACTTGATAGCACTTTGCTCTATGTGGTATGCTAAGGATTCGTCGCTCCAATCGGCTTTAGTACTGCACATTGCTGTGTAGTTTTTCTCGAAATGGTAATTGAATACCATTTCGTCTTTTGGTACTTCCAGCCAGGGGATCTTGACAGCGAGGCTACTCTGCTCCGATTATTTTACCTCTGCCTAGCTTCCTTTAGTTTTCGAGTTATTTTCGAATCTTTCAGATTTTTCACTTTTAGTTTTCATATTATTTGTGAATTTTTGGGATAATAACAACGGAGTTCAAGATGGCTTCGGACGAGGGTGTTTCCGACACCAATCCACACAAAAATGGCTCTAAGTTAAGGTGACCACACGTCCCGATTTTGGCGGGACAGTCCCGCTTTTTGGACGCCTGTCCCGCGTCCCGCCGATTTTTAAAAATGTCCCGCTTTTTAGAAAATATCTGCATTTCTTATTTTTAATGTACTGTAATATATAATATAAATTTTTTCCACATATTCCCATAAAATCTTTTTTAATGGCTACCAATGAAATTTTTAAATAGCTTCCAAATGATCTTTCCATTCTTCAAGATATTCCAAGCAGTTATTATAAAAATTTCTAACCACTTTCAGAAAACATGGTCATTTAATGCCACCTTGTTCTGAAATTTTCATTTAGTGACATTAAAACAGGAGATTTTATGGAAATACGTGTAAAAATCTTTTGAATATATTAATGTGGTGTTATTGGTAAAAAGATGCGTTACTGAGGAAAAATTAAATGTTAATGGTCTGAAAATGTGAAAACAGACTAAAAATGGACGGAGTAATTGCTTCATTTTATACAGAATACTATTCCTGATCAAAATATTTTTAAAATTGTAGAATACTCGCTCTCCCTTACATGAACAAATACAGCAAAAACCAGTGTTTTACCAGTATCAATAAAATATGGACAACTGAGAAAACGCAGTTGATTTTTAAAATCTATTATCTCTGACACTGTTTTAGCTCTTACTTGGTGAAATTTTGACATAATGTAATGTTTGAGAAAAAATACTTGTACACTTTTCACATATAATTTATTAATGATGACTATAGTTTCGCTATTATCATAGCATCTTCAGATCATAGTGATACAGCAAAATACAAACTATGTATATATATATATATATATATATATATATATATATATATATATATATATACATGACTAACAGTTAGAATATGCAAGTGGGGGTACAGTTCATAATGGCAATGTCTCGCTATTGCGGGGAAATACAAATCTTGTTGATCGTTGAGTAAATCCTCTTCGGGGTTTTTTACGGATTTGTAAATTTCTAGGGATTCCAAGATGTTTAATTTAAATCCTTTCTTTTCTAAATGTAATATTGACGGTATAAAGTTGCTGGTGTGGTCTTCGTCTTTCAGGTGATTGGAAAATGTAGAATCGTTTTTCCCTGTTCAAAACATTTTCTATATTCCGATATTCTTGTGGAGAAATTCCTTCCGGTTTGACCCACGTAGACACCATTGCAGTCGTTGAATTTTAGTTTGTATACTCCTGATTTTGAGTTGATGTCTGTTTTTTCTTTAACATTTCTAAGGAGAAGACCTAGGGTATTAGCCGTCTTGAAAGAGATCTAAAAATCGTCTGAATTTAATATTTTCGCTATTTTTTCCGATATGGTACCGTAATATGGGATAGTTTTGTAAATTTTGTTTTCTCGGAGAGTGGGTGTCGGGAAAATAGTTTTGAGAGTGGTTTTTAACTTGAATTTTTTAATAATATTGTCGATAATGTTGGGCTTGAAACCGTTTTTTGTGGCGATGTATTTTATGGTTTGTAACTCTGTCTTGTAATTTTTCTCTGATAGTGGTACATTGAGTAATCTATGAATCATAGAGTAAAAGGCTGATAATTTATGTGATATGGGATGTAGTGACGAGAAGGGGATTATGGTATCGGTATGTGTGGGCTTGCGATAAATGCTGAAATCGTGTTTATTTATGTTGGTAACAGATCTAAGAAATTTATCTGTTTATTTTTCTCTAGTTCTAAGGTGAACTGAATCGAATTATGCGCGGAATTGATGTATTTTAAAAAGGTGTTGAGTTGTCTGACCGTGCCAGTCCAGCAAATTAGGATGTCATCGACATATCTGTGCCAGTATTTAATAAATTTGGAGTGATCTGATTTTAAGAAGGAGTTCTCTAAATGGTCCATAAAAATGTCTGCTAACAGAGGTGAAATATTAGATCCCATCGCTAGTCCGGAAGAAACTTCCGGACTAGCGATGGGATGGAATCTAACTGTTATTCATGTATATATATATATATATATATATATATATATATATATATATATATATATATATATATATATATATATATATATATATATATATATATATATATATATATATATATATATATATATATATATATAGTTTGTATTTTGCTGTATCACTATGATCATCATCATCATTAATAAATTATATGTGAAAAGTGTACAAGTATTTTTTTTCTCAAACATTACACTATTATCTCTATTAAGCGTAAAAATAATTTGACCAATTCATGTGAGAAATTTCACGACATTTTAATAAATGATCACTCGGATCAAAAATTTGACCGTGAAAGAAAATCAATTTTTTTTTTAAATAAAAAAATTTAAATTAATTCAAAATCATAATGTTCAAATTATGGTTTTTTACAAATATTTTTATAGTTACCAATAATTAATAATATATCATTTTTGTATATTTATAGACAAGTATACGAGTAATAGTAGTCTATGATACTAGTGTGTGAAGAAGGACTTTTGCGCATGAGTGCATCACATCGCTGACACAAAAAGGTTAGAACGTTTAGCGCCTTCGTGGAAAAATTGCTAACTAGTAAAAACACACAGTGACGGGAACACTATTTGGTCTTTGTCGATGTAATGCAGGTTAACCCAGATTTAATCTAGAATAGGTTATGGTTAGGTTAAGTTATACTAGAACCAGATAAATCCAGACTGAGAGGCCGAGAACTCTTGATTCCAAATAAGAAAGGTTAATTCAATTCTAATAAACGTCAGAAAATTTCTTCAGACGCAAGTTATTGCCATAGTAACAACAAATAGAAATCGTTTAATAATGAAACTCAATTTGATATACATTGGACTTTTACGCACGATTTGGATACTCTTACACACGATTATAATAATGGTATCCTTCATATACAATAATGTATTTATTAATGTGTTCATTTTTGTGTGTGAGTAGATAAAATATATTTTTTTGAATTATTGATCCGCTTTCGAAACTAAATTATAATTCTCATTTCATCCCATTTGTCCCGCTTTGTCTCAATGAAAATGTGATCACCTTACTCTAAGTGCAAGTTCTGTAAGAGTTATATACCAAAAAACACAACAAAAATTAAGTGTAAAGTGTGTGCGACATCATTACATGAAAAGTGTCTTGAAAATGTGCTTAAAGTCTTGGCATATGATGTTGTTAATAAGGATCAGTGGTACTGCAGATCTTGTAGCCCTAGTAAACAAGGTGAACAAGATAACAGTGTACTGTTGCGGGTCAATGTAAGTTTGGAAGAGCAAATTAAATTACAAAATAAACTAATTAAGGAAATGGATACCGTAAACCAGCTGCAAAAACAAAAAATATCAGTCTAGAAAAAAAAACCGAGATTGTATTTCTAATCCACAACCTTCGTACAGTCAGGTAGTAGGCAAGAAAACTATCGACGTCCTTATCACACATCAGGGTGCAAGTGGGAGTGATGCGAGTGAAAAGTTTGATAGCAAACAAGTGCTGGATACAGTGCATGAACAAATAGATCCAGTAAGTTTGAATGTTAAAATTGACTCGACACGAGTCGTAAAAAATGGGTTAATTGTTAGATGCAGTGACGACAAATCTGGTAATGTATTAATTGAGAATCTGAAGCAGTCATTAAGTGCGGATTACCGATTCGAAAAAACGTCAAAGTGGAAACCGCGCCTACTAATTAAAAACATTGTTTTAGGGCAAGCTGAGGAAGAGGACAATAACATTTTAAATCGTAATATAATTGCATTAAATGATTTGAATGTTGATACCGAACAAATAAAGTAGTTAGAAAAATTAAGTACAGAAGCCATTGTAATTTAGTGATTGAGGTAACTAGCGAATTGCGACGAATAGTACTTAAGAATGGTAATAAAATATTTGTAGGAAGGAGCTCATGTACCTGTGTTGACTATTTGTCAATTATACAATGTTACAAATGTTCTTTATTTGGTCATATTAGTAAAAACTGTATGAAAAATGTCACATGTGGAAAATGTGCGGAAAATCATGATTTCAAAACCTGTCAAGCTACTGAGTATAAGTGCGTTAACTGTATAGAATATAATAAGTTAAATAAGTCGATTTTCAATATAAATCACGTTGTAGGTGACCCAGACCAATAGGATTGATTATGGCAACTAACGATCTAGGCAACCGTCACTTTATGATAGCTCATGTAAACGCTCGCTCATTATTGTCTAGCTTCGTTAAATTTAAGGGACATATTATTAGTAGCGGGTGTGATATTTTCCTTATCAGTGAAACTTGGTTGATGAATAGTACTGATGATGATATTTTGCAGGTCCCTGGTTATACTCTGGTAAAGAAAATAGAGGAGACAGAAGAGGGGGTGGGGGATGCATGTTCATTAATAATCTTGTTGATTTTAAAACGATTGACTCTGATCAGTGTGACAGTTTTGAACATTTATGGATAGAAATAAGGGTGACGCATAAGAAGTATTGTATTGGAGTAATATACCGCCCACCAAACTGCAATATCAATGATTTTATAGACAATTTTGAAGAACAACTATTTTATTACAAACTCCTATGCGATGAGGTGGTTTGTATGGGGGATATTAATATTGATTTGCTCGATATGGAAAGTAATGTTTGCACTAAATTGTATAAAATGTTAGGTGAATTATATCTCAAACAAATTATCACCGAACCCACACGACTGTCTAGAAATACCTGTACGTTAATTGATGTACTTATTTGCTCTAACGCGATAGAGATATCAAGTAGCGGTGTGCAATATAATCACAATTTACCAACTGACCACGAAATTATTTATTGCTGTTCTAAAGGACCGAAAAGAAGAGCTACACCAATTTTCAAGACATTCTGAGATTTCCGACAGTTCAATTGCAATCTTTTCGATGAGCACCTAAAAAACTTGCCACTTGATAATATCTCTTACATTTCAGATATAGATGAAAAAGTCCAATATTTTAATAACGTAATACCTTCTTTATTTGAGTACCATGCGCCTATGGTTACAAAAAGATGTTCAAAACCGCCTGCACCATGGCTAACAGGTAATATAAAATTAATGATGCAAATGAAAGATGCTGCACTACAAAAATACAAACGCACGAATAGTCTCGCGCATTTTAATTATTATAAAGAACTTAGAAACTTGCTTAACAAGACTTTTGTCAAAGAGAAAAAAGCGTATCTAAACCACAGACTCAGATCGAGCACATCCAGAACCCTTTGGAAAGATCTTGAATCTCTAGACGTGTATAGCAAAAATAATAAAACCAACGATCTTCCAACTCATTTAGCTGATGTTAATAAAATCAATATTTTTTTTATCGGCTCGGTAAAACCGATTGCTGCTCAGAACGTTTAGGACACAATAAATTTATACAAAAATAAGCCTAAACTCAACATTAAAGGTAAATTTAATTTCAAGCTAGTAGAAATCGGAGAAGTTTTAGATATTTTAAACACAATTACCAGTAATGCAGAGGGAGTTAACGGTATAACAGTGAAAATGCTAAAGCTTTGTAGTCCATATATCAACTCATTTCTAGTACATATTATAAACTCATCTCCTGTCTCCTCCAGAGTCATTTCCCTACTGCGTGGAAAACATCTCTCGTTATTCCTCTACCTAAAGTCTCACGTCCTAAGGAATTTAAACAAATACGTCCTGTAAGTATCCTTCCAACTATATCTAAAATACTTGAAAAAATTATGTTTAGGCAACTAATGTCATTTGTAGACAACAATAACATACTACCGGTTAATCAATCAGGCTTTAGAAAAAACCATAGCTGTGAAACGGCCATCTTAAACATTGTGGATGACATCTTATTGGAGGCAGATAATAACAATCTAACGCTACTTCTTCTTCTAGACTACACAAAAGCGTTCAACTGTATCAATCACGACTTATTATATGCAATATTACACTATCTAGCTATAAATGATAACGCGATAGGCTTAATGAAAAAGTATCTTTCCAACAGAAAACAGATTGTGACATATAAAGATGCGAGATCTCAAGAAGTAATAATAAATCAGGGGGTTCCACAAGGATCCATATTGGGACCGCTATTGTTCTCTCTTTATATAAGTCGGTTAAACACAAATATGACTCTCTGCAAGGTACATTACCACGCGGATGATACCCAGCTGTATGCATCATTTCCACCACAAAAGTTAGAGGAGGCAATCAATAAAATTAATGCGGACCTGTGCAAGCTAACGGAATCCTCTTGCAAACTTTCATTATGTATTAATCCAGACAAGACGATAGGGTTACTATTTGGCAGGCATGCAGCAAGAAAACAGTTTGGTGATAAGATAAAAATTGTTGTGAATGGCAAACGAATTCAAATAGTAGAGGAAGCTCGTAACTTAGGGCTAGTTTTGGATACTGAGTTACGCTTTAAATCTCATGTAAACAATTATATAAAAAGGGCATTCTGTAATTTAAAACTTATTTACACAAACAAAAATATTTTAAATAAGGCTACAATGGAGCTCTTATGTGACACCTTGGATTTATCGCACTGTTCCTACTGCGATGTCGTATATGGTAGTTGCATTGATTTGCATACCGCAAAGAAGATACAGCGAATCCAAAATTGTTGCATCCGCCTGGTTTGTGGTATTCCTAAATGGAATCATGTGTCGCATAAAATAAAAGAAATACATTGGTTGAATATGCATGACCGCAGAAAATTGCTCTGTGTTGTTTCACAAAATTATAGTCAAAAACAAAACACTTACGCATGTTCAAAAGGTTCGTGGAGGACACGAAATTTGAGGAAGGTTTTGACTATTAGGTTGAACAACTAAACTAAAGGACCTGTAAAATCTTTCTATCTAAAAGTTATGTCAAATCTGTCTAACTAAAGATTTATAACATGCAAATAAGGGGTTATTTATGTAAAAAAGACATATTATTGAAGTATAACAGCAGTTTATCAAGTAAACACAAAAATTGACATTTTTATAATATTTATATAAAACATAAAAAGTCTGATGTCTAACAAAATAGTCCATAAAAAAACTTCCCTTAGAAGTAAATATATTAATTACAAATGAAAAACCAGTTAACTAACAAACATATAAAAGTATAGAAAAAACCATATAAAAACAATATTGTTACAAACATTTCTAAAAATACAATTGAAATATAAAATAATAGATGACCTAAAAAATAATTTAGGATTACGATTTTACATATCTCTGGAACTATATAATACATAAAGTTTTTTTTTCTCCTTTTATTATACAAAAAAGATTTTTTATTCATTTATTTTTTTATTAAAAAATGTATACTTTGTACATTTTAATATTTATATAAACAATAGTAATAAAAATATATATTGCAACAAAAATATTATATTTATATAAAAATTGACTAAAATGTTTTAGTTAATGTTTAGTTATAGTTTCAGAAATATTGGTTTTAAAAAATATGTATAAAATTTGAGTTTATAATAATGATGTGTTTTTTTGGTTTGAATTTTATTTTTGAGGCCATCTATAAAATCTACTTTGGTGCTAGTGAAAATACCCAAATGTCGCGAGCACTTGTTAGTAAAGTGCCAGTCAGCTGAGGGTCAACAACAAATAAGGTATGAAACAATTGACTATATCTAATTTCGAGTTTAAAAACTCGATATTGCACTAATGGTAACTACACGACAGCTTGGCTCTGTCAAAAATTCCACATATAAATATAATTACAAAACTAAAAGCTTATATAGTTTCGAAAAAGTTATAAAAAGTAAAAAATATACAACTTGAATAATTTTTTGTTTTTTTTTCCCAATAAATACAATAGCTTACTTATTTTTTAAAATAACATACGCCCGACCGCACAAACTTGGTTTGTGCCGAGCTTTCAAGAAAAAAAAACAATCAGTTTTTCAAACTATCTGACTGTGCACACTTCTAAATATTAAAAAACGGATAAAAAGTTTCATAATAATATTAGATAAAAATGACAAATCTACAGAATATGATACAGAGGTTTTAAAAAACCTCGAATTCTATTTATCATAGACATATCCTTTAATGCAACAACGTTCCTTATTACAATCAAATGATTTATATATTTTTTCTAAAAAAAAGTAAAACTTAAAATTAAAAAATATAAGATAACACAAAAAAATTACTAAATAAAAAATGTAAAGAGATCAGACAATCTAGTGCATCGTTATATCGAAAGATTACAAAAAACTACTCTTTTAAAATTTAAATTGTAGATGCGATTCCAAAAATCCTTTTTTCTTTTCATAATATTCGAGGTAGCGATACTAATATGACTGTGTGATCACTGCCTAAGAAAAATTGTTTTTTTTATTGAATTGTAATGAGGGACGATATGATTTAGAATGTCTACCATCACGTCTACTTATTCATCTACACCCCACGGGCGAGCAAATTACAAATTACACACAGTAGAAAAAGGAGTGTAAAACTTTACAAACCATAGCATAATTTATTTGTACCATATAATAGATGGTTCAGGTGCGAGAGCCAGACCAATATGGAAACCGTGTAAATCCAGCGAAAATTTCTTGCCCCGACAGATTTTTGTAACTTTTAAAATTTCTTTTTTGATCGTATAAATCAACGTTGGATCAGTCTCGCACCGCCTTGCCTAGGTCATATAATTAAGATAAAAACCCTATACGGCACCAGGTCTCAAAGGGACACCGGCGCGGTTATTGCACATATCGAAAAATTTGCCTAATCAACAGTTTAGTATAAAAATTCAAATTTAAAAAATACAAAGTCTTAGAATAGCCGATACTATCATTTATATATATATATATATATATATATATATATATATATATAAATATATATATATATAAATATATATATATATATATATATATATATATATATATATATATATATAAATATATATATATATATATATATATATATATATACATATATATATATATATATATATATATATAATTTACATTATCCGTGCAGTTTTGGTTTTTTTTAGTACATATAATGACGTCTATAGTATCACACATGAAAAATTATAATAAAAAAATTGTTATATAATTAAAAAAGTCAGCTATGAGAGAAATACGTGCGTACACATAAGCATAAGGAGGAGAAGCGGTTAGTTGGGCTGGCCGGGCCGGTCAGGTACTCGGAAATATATAGGGGCTATAAAAGGGGCTAAATGTCGAGCCTCAAAATGCCTCAACTTGGCTCCAGTGCCCCGCTAGCTCGCTCGCAGATTAGACTAGTATATACAATACCCTGAATAGCTTCCAGTCTGCGCGCAAAATTTACCGATTGTTGTTTCTCACATTTTGTTTAACATATCCACCGAGACCTAACCATTCCCCAAATATATCCAATAAAAAATAATATACGCTTCTGCCCAAAAATATATATCTCAATAAACCTGACTAGGTAACTAGGTAACCAGTGGCTAAAATAAGACTAGAACATTCCTTGCACTTTAGGAGGGAGATTAATTTTATACAGACGTTCCTCAATTTACACGAACTTACATAAAAAACTGTTTCCCCAACTTCCTCCATTAAACCGTGCATAATTTAAATAATTTCAAACTTCGAAATTTATAAAAAAAATGCTTATCCAAATCTTATAGTTGACCTTTCATTTCCTTATTGGCCAAATAAACCCACATAATCTAAACCGCAATAAATATCATACTTTTCACATAGCTTCCAATATATTTTTGAACCAACAACCGGCGATATTTTCTTCAATATTTGTAATTCATCGCTTTTTTTGCACAAATTTGTTTTGAAAAAAAAAATGCAATTTTGGACGTAGGACCTTGACGAAACCTAGCAATATTATATAAAAAAATCTGTGCATTATTAGTCTTCGTTATCCGTGTTGGATGGACTACGAGGTAAACAAACTAGGCAATATTTCCTTCGTTTTACCATCTGTTAGAAAACTAGGTCTTGACAACCGAGGCAAATGTGTAATAGTTCTACTAATTTTTGCCTAAGCAACATTTATTGATATTTCTAAACTGCAGTTTTCGCTAAATATTGCTCTGATACATGATTTTTGCTGTAAGAGTTTCCAAATCTTGCATCGGTTTCGATTTACACGTTCATGAGTTATCTAACGTGTAAATCCAAATATCAGCGTAACTCAAAACGTATGTGTCTTATTAAGGAATTTATGTGTCGTGTAAATCGAAGTACGATTGATTTTGAAGAGGGAAGCGGTGCGACTAAACATTATTAACAAACGCAATGGATAATCTAGCGTGTAAATCGAGGGACGATTGTATATATAGAGGGAGATGAGGCTTAATCAACAAATTACGATAGAACTAGAACCATATATAATCTAACACAACAATCGGTCCTGCGGGCAGAAAGGAGACAGTTCACTCGTCCAACATTTGGCCGGTGCGTGAGTGGTTCCGCTACCACCAGCGCATTCAGAAAGATAACTGGTTACATATATATAATATATAGTATATATGTATAATTGCTACTAGATAATATAATTATGCCTATGCAGAGACAGGTCAGCGACCAGTGGTAATAAGCTAAAGGGGCGGTCGCTGAACTAAGCGCCCCTACGTTAACACCAGCGAAATGGTACCGCTCGTGGTCTGTCCGCACCCTCCTTCACAAGAGGTTTATGAAACTCTCTTAATGGACGAGAATGAATTGTCGCCCAGCAATTCTCGCAGTAGTACTATAAATACAAAAATAAATAACATTAATCACTTTCATAAACATATACCATCACACGTTCATACTAATTGATCCAAATGTTTAACATTACTACAGAGAGAAGTGATTTCAGATCAAATATTCCAAGGACTTATATATTTTTGTTCTAAATACTACTTTCACATCATCGCAAAAAACTGATGATTTTAACTTTCTCGTCCTCTATGCATCATCTTTCCATGTCACAAGATGGATTACCACCTATAACTTTGAAACCTCATCTTACATTAAGGATAATTGCAAAACTTGTTTCTACCCAACATAAAAATTCTTATAATCCAAAGAATAAATCAATTTGGACTTTGGTGACCTTTAAAATTAATTAGAACTTTGTAATTTGTTTGAATCCGATATTGATCAGCTGGTTTTAATGTTAAACAAAATTATATCGATTCTTCAAAGATTGATTAACCTATTAAATTCAACTATTTCCAGAACATAATTTCTTCTAGAATTGATTATCATTTAAATACACCGTTCGAGATCAGGTAAATGGAATACTAATCGGAAGAACTAGAATGATCTTGTTTTTGGGTCACCTTGCCATGGTTTAATTTATTTTAAGGTTTTCCCCATAAATTTAAATACAATCAGTTTGTTATTTTACTTATCATTATATTCAATTATAAATAATTTGACGTTGCTACCTATTCAAATTTAAAGTTACTCACATATATAAATAAATACATTGCGGTGTACTACCAAAAGTGACTAAGTCAAAAATTGGCAAAAATGACTAACTGGACGTTTCTAGGCAGACAGATTTTGATCTAGAAGACTTGATCATATTTGCCTATGTTAGAAGGTTATAATTAGTTACGTATATTGGCTTAGACTATTTTTTCCATAAAGGTAGCAGGCGTTAAGACGACTTGGGCACAAATGAGATAATTTTTGATAATTTTTGGCTTGGTTTTTTTGGCAGTACACCCACGATATGTTAAAAAAATGTACTACCCGAATTAATGTTTTTCAACAATTTAGAATCCCATATAATGTAGGTCCTAGGTTTGTAAATAATTGTCCAAAATTAAATATTTTTCATTTGAATCTTGCCTTTTGAGTGTATGATTTAAATGTACTTACTTGAAGACAGGTGACATTAGCACAGAAGAATGGTGCGAACTTTCCACCGCAGCGTTGCCCTTGGCACTCATCACACATTTGATCATCTAATACGTAAGGTTTGACTTCAACCCTTTTATCAATGTCACCGTGCTGTAATTGGACGAAACGTGCACTTATAGCTGCAATATAACTTTGTTGGTTACTGAAAGCCACTCTTCCTGCACCCTTTGGATATTTCAGCTCAGGGTCGGTATCGATTCCAGCGTAACAAACACCACCATACAGTCTATCCATTATCATTGCCAATTCAACTATAAAATAATATTAATGGAATAAATTTCTTTTGGGAATCAATTTCTGTAAATTTTGATAAAAAAAAGACCCTGTCAAAATCTAAATGAAAAGGAAATCTCTACAAATTCGTAATCAACCTTTAAAAAAATAGATTTCGACAAAATAGATAGAAAAATAGATTTCGTTTTTTTGTAACTATTTATTGTTAATAGATTCTTTAGGGATTTATAAATAGTCGATAATCCTATTTTATCCTTGCTTTTATTGTTTTGTTGTTGTTTATAAAAGAATTTTTATTAACGAATTCCTTTTACTTGAAGAATTATTGTGATGATTCCCTTGGCTTATGAAGGTAATGAACATTTCTCCTTGGAAAAGGAAATTTACATCAATTTAAACGTAAATGTGAATGAATCAGCAGAAGAAATCTAATGGAAACTAAGAAATCTAAGCAAAGTGTTTCTTGAAAACTAAGATGAAAAATCTAGTATTAATTGTGAGTGGAATTTGGCGAAGAAACTTTTTAGCAACTTAGGTCAAGTCCAAAATGTTTTCATTAAATTTTATGAGTTTCTCTTGTGTTCAAAACATTGTAATTATTAAAACTACAAGGATCTATGAATGTTGTTTATTCTAAATCTAAGTATTAGAGTAACTAGGCGAGTGTGCCTAAGGTCAAAATTGGTACAAAGGATAATCTATATCTAGATAATATATTATTGTAAACTTACTGGCTTTAAGAGGACGAGGTACACCTCCAACAAAAACAGTCTTTCGGGGATCAAGTGGCATAGAGGCATCCAAAACAAAGTCTGCATCAGAAAGCCTCCAAGGTCGGATTTGAACAGGTTTGTCTTTTATAGTGGGTGAGGAGACGCAAAGATAAAGCTTATCTTCATCAGTTATGCACGCATCTATTAAACTTTGTACGGAATTCTCGTCCTATAAAGAAATAAAAATTAAAACAAAAAGTTAATTAGTCCAAAACCTAAATCGCCTTTTGTTTGTAACAATTGTTACCTGGAATAATAGGAATGCATATCCTTTGGGTGGAAAATAACTTTTGCTTTCTGCCTTGTGGGGCCAGTCGACGACTAGAGGACCGAAGCGCCGAAAGCTGGCTGTAATCTCGTCCTCGTCTATATCTGGTGGTAGTCCGCCTACGAATACTTTGCGGGAGAACCTCTCGCCACCCTCGGAACCCTGCGAATGTGGCGAAGACCTTGAGGGTGAACTGAGTGGCTGAGCGCCACCCAGAGACGTATCCACTAAATGATTTGGTTCCTCCAACAGGACTGTAGTTGCTTGGTCCTCTAAACCAGTAAAATACCCACCCTTACCTAAATTATAAACAACAACTATTAGTTAAAACAGAAAATAACAGAAAAATTATTGTTTCATCAAACAGATATACAGTTGACTTCGGTATAACGCGAATTCGTATAACAGTCCCGCATAACGCGTAAGATTAAACATTTTCACATTGTTTCTGATTTTCTGTTTAAACAAAATGTTTACAATCGCCTGTTGTCTATAAATGTACAATGACTTAGAAACACACCTGAACCCGCATAGTTAAGTCTGATAATGTATGTCCCGTATAACACGATTTCTAAGCGTTGACAGTCTACTGTATTAAACAACTGTGATTCTTCTTGTTGTTGTTTTCTTGTCATTGCTGTTTTGTTGTTGTAGTTTTGTTGTCGTTGTAGTTGTGTTGTTATTGTTATGTAAGTTTTGTAGCAATTCGGAAATGATTATGCGGTCGGAGGATTTGTTTCGCGGGGAAAGTTGTGAGGTGAACGTTTCGAAAATATGCATTTCCAACTGATCATTTCCTCTAATTATCGATTCCCCGAGTTAGATGGGCTAAATATAATTTGCAAGCGAAACGGATTTTGTAGTGCATTTCGAAACGGTTTCGCGGCGATTGCGCGCTCCTCGTCCTATTTATAAACTGTCTCACGTTGTCAAGACATATTCCTCGGCCATTGTAATACGCGCGAACACATGTTATTGATAATTCTCTATTTTTATATAAACTTGATTTAGACATTGACGAAAACTATGTAAAAAGAACGTGATCATATGGTACAAGATGCACATGCAAGCAGAAAACAAATGTTAAAAATAAATATCAATTTAGTTAAGAAAATTATTATGCAGTTAATCTTGTCCTGCTTAATCTTGCCCGTCTGTTTCAGTATGTTTAATATTGTCTGTCTAAGTTTTCTTTCTAGTTTGTCAGTCTTGATTGTCTGTCTAGTTTATCTAGTTCATCTGTCTAGTTCGTCTGTCTAGTTTGTCTGTATACTTTGTCTGTCTAGTTTTTTTTGTCTTGTTTGTCAGTCTAGATTGTCTGTCTAGCTTGTTTATGTAGTTTGTCTATCTATTTGGTCTGTCTAGTTTCTATGTCTAGTTTGTACGCCTCGTTTGTCTGCCTAGTTTGTCCGTCTAGTTTGCCTGTCTAGTTTGTCCGTCTAGTTTGTCAGTCTAGACCAGTGGTTCTCAAACTGGGTGCCGCGGCACCCTGGGGTGCTGCGAGCGTATGCCTGGGGTGCCGCAGCAATAATCAAGAAATGTTAAAAAAAGTTAAAAGAAAATTACACGAGGAGGTAAACGAACTTTTATTGCTGAATTATGGACAATTGGCTAAAATCTGGGTCTCTAAAACGGAAAGGTGATGAACTCAGTGAAGCTTCTGAAGCGACTGATTCAATGACAACCAGCATCGTCGGAGACGAAATATCCCAGCAATGATTTAGACACCTGCGAATAAATCATTCAAGTTCGTCAGCCTCAGTTCGCAAAAATGCAACTCGCGACCAAAAAATTAACCGAGCTAAACAAGGAAATATGATCCTAGATGCTTTACATTGTTTTGTTTCTATTGGGAACGAATAAGCACTGGAAGTGCAATCTGTCATCTGTCATAAAATTGTTTCAACAGCTGCTTGGTTCCATCCAAATTAAAAAGTCATCTGGAATGCAATCAATCTGATTTAGTACCCGGTGAAGTACAAGGTGAAGAAATATTCAAACGCCGCACTTTATCTCTTCAGACAGGGTCTTCCATGGTGGAGAGAATTTAAAAAAATGATAACGCAACTGAAGCTTCATTTATTGTTAGTTCACACATAGCAAAATCTGGAAAGACATGCAAACGTAAGCAAAGGAATTTACACAATTTCAGAGTCTGTGGAGAAGGAGCTTATAAGAAGGTTGGAAATTTGTAGTTTTTTTAGTTTACAGCTTGATGAAAGTACCGACGTTGCGGGACTTGCTGTTTCTCTTGGGTTTGTAAGGTAACCATTCGAAATGCAAATAGAAGAAGAACTTTTGATGAGGGAATTGCTTGAAACTTACACAACTGGCGAGGAAATTTCAAAGTTATCGACAAATATATACAGAAAAATGATTTGAAATGGAACTAGTGTGTTGATATTTGCAGCGATAGATCGGCTTTAATGATGAGAATAGTAAAGGAAGCCGTTTCTAGAATGAAGCAAGTGGCAGACAATCAGACCAGCAGCCACTGTGTCATCCATCGACATTCTCTGGCAACTAGAAGGATGCTACAAGATATAAAAGTCGTATTGGATGGTGCTATGAAGATAAATAATTAATCAAGTTAAGAGCCGCCCGCTTCAAGCACGTCTTTTAAAACTTACCGCCAAAGATCTGGGTATCACCTCCACCTCTTTTTTTAGCCAGACTATTTGAACCAAAAGATGCACTAGCACTAACATTTTTACTAACATTTACAGAAAAGCATTTTATCCAACAATTCACTGATGTCGATTGGCTGCTTAAATTAGGACTATACTATATATATATATGTATATATATATATATATATATATATATATATATATATATATATATATATATATATATATATATATATATATATATATATATACCTTTTCGACATTCTTGAAAAACTAAATGAAACCTCCACTTCTCTCAAGGTTGCATTCTCAACATACGCTTACATTAAAAACAGATACATGAGCGAGACAACTGAGCATTAAATTAAATTAAATTTTTTTTTTTTTATTCTCAAGTTTTCAAACAGTTTTTAGGATAGCTGTCCCGCGTAATTTTTGTAGCCCGACAAGGGTGCCGCGAGATTTTTTTAGCTCGATAAGGGTGCCGCGGCAAAAAAAGTTTGAGAACCACTGGTCTAGACTGTCTGTCTAGTTTGTCTGTCCAATTCGTCTGTCTAGTTTGTCTGTTTTGTTCGCCTTTCTAATTTGGTTGTCTAGTTTGTCCGCCGCATGTTCATATTTTTATATAAACATTCATTTAGACATTGACGAAAATAGCGTAAAAAGAACGAGATCATATGGTAAAAGATGTACATGTAGGCAAGTCATGGAAAACAAATATTAAAAATAAATATCATTTTAATAATTCTTATTAACCAGAAAATTATTGTCCAGATTGGTCTTGTCCATCTAGTCTAGTCCTGTCTGTTTAGTTTTGCCCGTCTAGTATAGACTAGTCTAGTCTTCTCTGTCTAAACTTTGTTGCTTAGTCTTGTATGTTTAGTCATGTCTGTCTAGTTTGTCTAACTAGTTTACCTGTCAAGCTGGTCTTTCTAGGTTGTTTGTCTAGTTTGTCTTTCTAGTTTGTTTGTCCAGTTTGTCTGTCTAGTTTGTCTGTCTAGTTTATCTCTCTAGTTTATTTACTTTGTTTGTATAATTTGTCTTTCTGGTTTGTCCGTCTAGTTTGTCTGTCTAGTTCGCCTGTATAGTTCGTCTGTCTAGTTCGTCTTTCTAGAACGTCTGTCTCGTCCGTCTGTCTAGTTTATTTGTCTAGTTAGTGTGTTTGGATGTCTAGTTCATCTGTCTAGTTTAAAGTCACCACATGAAGACAAAGCGGGACAAATGGGATGAATTTAGAATTATAATTTAGTGATGACAGCAGACCAATAATTCAAAAAAATATATGTTATTTACTCACACACCAAAATGAACACATATATACATTTTTGTATGTGAAGGATGCCATTATTATAATAGTGTGTAAAAGTAATAAGTCGTGCGTAAAAGTCCATTGTCAATCAAATGGAATTTTATTATTAAACGATTTCTGTTTGTTGTTACTATGGCAACAGCTTGTGTCATTTAACAAAAAAACGTAGATGAAGTGAAAATCAATTTTCAGACGTGCACTCGTAACGTAGTATGTAACGTATCTTTTTACCAATAATGCCCCATAAAAAAGATCGTTTTCGCAAATATTATTTTTCGGAAAATGGTTACTAATATATTCAAAAGTTTTTTCCATATATTCCCATAAAATATTCTTTTTTAATGTCACTTAATGAAAATTTCAGAAGAAGGTGCCATTAAACGACCGGATTTTCTGAAAGAAGTCAAAAAATTTTATAATAACTGGATATTTTCGAGGATTTTGGATGAATTCGAAGATATTAAAAAAATTCATTGGGTGACTAAAATTGGAGATTTTATGGGAATATGTGGAAAAATCTTATTTTATATACTACAGTACATTTAAAATAAAAAATGCAGATATTTTATAAAAAGCGGGACATTGTAACAAATCGGTGGGACGCGGGACAGTCCTCCAAAAAGCGGGACTGTTCCACCAAAATCGGAACGTGTGGTCACTTTAGTCTAGTTCGTCTGTCTAGATCCGTCTCTGTTTAGTCCGTCTGTCTAGTTAGTCTGTCTGGTTTGCATGTCTAGTTGGTCTATCTAGCTGGTCTATCTAGTTTGTATTTCTAGTTTGTCTACTTTGCCTGTCAAGTTTGTCTGTGTAGTTTATCTCTCTAGTTTGCCTGTATAACTGGTCTTCTTAGATTGTTTGTCAAGTTTGTCTTTGTAGTTTGTTTGTCTAGTATGTCTGTCTAGTTTATCTCTCTAGTTTATCTATTTAGTTTGTTTGTGTAACTTGTCTTTCTAGCTTGTTCGTCTAGTTTGTCTGTCTAGTTTGTCTGTCTAGTTCGATTGTAAGGTTCGTCTGTCTAGTTCGTCTGTCTAGAAAGTCTGTCTAGTCCGTCTGTCTAGTGGGTTTGTCTAGTCCGTCTGTCTAGTTTGTCTGTCTAGTTAGTCTGTCTGGTTTGCATATCTCGTTCGTCTGTGTAGTTCGTCTGACTAGATCGTCTGTCTAGTCCGTCTGACTAGTTTGTCTGTCTAGTTAGTCTATCTGGTTTGCATATATAGCTGGCCTTTCTAGGTTGTTTGTCTTTCTAGTTTGTTTGTCTAGTTTGTCTGCCTAGTTTATCTCTTTAGTTTCTTCCTATAATTTGTCTTTCTAGTTTGTCCCACGAAATTGTCTGTCTAGTACGCCTGTATAGTTCGTCTATCTAGTTCGTCGGTCTAGTTCGTCTGTCTAAATCGTCTGTCTAGACCGTCTGTCTAGTTATGTCCATCTAGTTTAGTCTGTCTGGTTTGTATGTCTAGTTCGTCTGTCAAGTTCGTCTGTCTAGTACGTCTGTCTAGTTTTTCTGCCTAGATCGTCTGTCTAGTCCGTCTATCTATTTGGTCTGTCTAGTTTTTATGTCTGGTTTCTCTGTCTAGTTTGTCTTTCTGGTTTGTCTGTCTAGCTGGTCTGTCTAGACTGTCTTTCTAGTTTGTTTGTCTAGTTTGTCTGTCTACTTTGTCTGTCAAGTTTGTCTGTCTAGTTTATCTATCTAGTTTGTCTGTATAATTTGTCTTTCTAATTTGTCTCTCTAATTTTACTGCATAATTTGTCTGTCTAGTTTCTCTCTGCAGTTTGTCCGTATAGTTTATCTGTGTAGTTGGTTTATCTAGTTTGTCTGTCTAGTTTGTCTATCTAGTTCGTCTGTCTAGTTCGTCTGTCTAAATCGTCTGTCTAGTTTGTCTGTCTGGTTTGTATGTCTGGTTTGTCTGTCTAGTATGCATGTCTAGCTGGTCTTTGCAGGTTGTCTGTCTAGTTTGTCTGTCCAGTTTGCCTGTCTAGTTGGTTTATCTAGCGTCTGTCTAATTTGTCTGTCTAGTTCGCCTGTCTATTTCGTCTGTCTAGTCTGTATAGCCTGGTCTGTATAGTCTTGACCAGAGGAAATCTTTTTGACATGTCTAGATAAATGAATATTTTGCAATTGATTTATGTCTTTAGATCGATAATAATAATAAACAATTGATGTTTTCGGAAGTATTTAGAGAGATTACGTTTATTCTAATTACAACAGTGAATATATCTGTGCAGATTCGGATGACTTTCCTATTTACTGTTATACTTTAAACATATGTTATTGGTAATTAGTTTTCTCTATTTTTATATAAACTTGATTTAAACTAAAAATTGTAAGAAAAATGATAGCCTTCACATGGTATAAATCTCACGTGGGCGTCATTTTAAAACCTATAATAATAGATTTTAATTTACAAAAAATACTTTTTATAAGTAGAAAGTGTAGTATTTAATTATCTAGATCTGGGATTCCAAAATAGTTAGTTTTGTATGAAATGTAAATCTAGATTTGGAATAGATTTCATAAATTTGCGATTTCTTTGAAATGGGGATACCCGTTCGGCATAAATGTCAGATAGATGTCGTAATGTTATCAAGATATATCTTGAGATCATAAGATCATATCCTTTTGTTATAATTGCAGGTTGTTCTTGGGAACAGGATTTTTATAAACAAACTAATTATTGATATTTTACCAACGTTTCGATCAGTAGTTTCGGGGTATAGACATCATTTTTTTCCTAAAGTTTAATTTCTCTTCATTTTCCTAAAGTTAGGGTTTGTTCACTCTAAAACCCTAAAGGTTTATATCTTTATGTTTACATCATCGATAATATATACCTACTAACTAGATATAAGCCCTGAAAAAGACTCAGTAATTGTTATAGAGCTCCGGAAAGGTAATATATTTATGAAAGGTATATATCTATATATTCAGGCTACGTTCCGACTGTATTAAGTGTGTATGATTGATTATCTATAACGTAGTATGGTTTTATCAATTTTAAGCCCTGAAGGTCAGAATAAAATAGTGGCCGAAACGTTAGTAAAATATCAATAATTAATTGTTTTAACAAATGCTTTTCCCAAGAACAACCTATAATTGTAATCAGAATGTTGTCAGATTCTAGTTATCTTTAATAGATCTTTATGATACGCTTTTCCGAATGGGTCGCTAAAATGTGAGTCTAGCTTGGTCTACATTCTAGAAATACACAAGAATGAGAAAATAAATTTTAAATTTAATTCTGGATTATACAGAATTGTTCAGAATTTGGGATTCTGATTTGATACCCCAAGATTCAGACAACATATCGCTAGCTAAACTATAGATTAACAACAATTGATGCAAGAAATATCAAATTCAAGTTAGATTCAAACTTTGAATTTAAAATTTAAATTACTATTTTTATATACTTACAATTTAAATTTTATTATGGTATTATGGCTTATTTAGGTATTTTGATAAACTACTTGCTTTCTGAATATTGTTGAAACCTTACTAATTATAGATACAATCATATCAAATTATTATTATTTATTTAATATATAAAAATGTATATTCAACCTATTCGTAGCTCTATAATATTAAATCTTATTAAGTATTAAACATTAAACAAATCTCAGGTTGAAACAACTACTTCCCTGGCTAATACCATGCAGGATATTGAATTATACAACAGACATTTGCATGTACTTACTAGTACTAGTACATTTTCGTGTTATTAACAAGCACTAGATAAATAACTTTTCTTTGAAGTTCATTTCTTTCTATTTACATTAAGTGAATAGCCATCTGCAGACGCCTTTCGAGATTTTTGCTTTTTGAAATATAAATTGGATTTTAATTTTAATATAAAAACATTTTTACATATTATAAGTTAAAACATAACCCGAAATAGCATCATAAGCTCATAGCATCGCGAAGTTGGGCTTCGGGTAAGGCTAATTTGCATGTTCTTACTAGTACTAGCCTTACCCGAAGCCCAACTTCGCGATGCTATGAGCTTATGCATATATATATCATAGATATCTGTAAAGTAAAGTTATCTATTTTAGTTATGTAAAGTTAAAAATGACTACATTATACCATAGATATGTGGATATGTATGTATATATATATATATATATATATATATATATATATATATATATATATATATATATATATATATATATATATATATAATGTTTTATTTCAATTTGTTCCAGTAGAAAAGTGCACATGTGCTAGTGGGGTCGTTGCACTTGCACCACGTGCCCCAAAATTGGGGTAGTTCGGTAAGCGGCGCGGCTGCGCCCAACGCTATGTACTTTATCGACGGACCTCTCCTGCGAAGAAAAGTTGTTGTTTTTTGCCTCCTGTTTTTTTTGCCTCTTTACACACAAAACTCAAGAAAACTTACAAGACAAAAAAGATTTTCAAGTAAAAACTAAATGCTAAGGGAGGAAATATACTCACCGTGCAGTTGTGATAGGGACTGGTAAGCGTTGGTATTGCAATTTATAAACCCTGCAAGGAGAAATGCAAAAATTAATTGGATCGGTCAAGAATTATCAATGTAGATAACACAATTAAAGTAATATGAGGTTTATTATATAGATAATTTAATTCTAGATCTGAAAGTTCAAGACTTAATATCTCAAGATTTAGACTTGACAAGATTCATGCTTGATATTTCAAGAAATAGATACCATATCTCAAGATTTAGGCTTGATATACCTAGATTCAGATTCAATATCTAAAGGTCTGTGAAGAATTATCAGTGTAGATAACACAATTAAACTAATATGAAGTAGATAATTAGATAGATAGTATAGCTAATTAGTAGAAAGTATAGATAATTTAAATCTAGATCTGAAAGGTTCAGGCTTAATATCTATAGATATAAATTTGATATCTCAAGATTTAGGTTTGATATATCTAGATTATATATCTAGTTTGATATATCTAGATATCTAAAGATTCAAACTTGATATTTCAAGATTGTGACTTGATTTATCTAGATTACGACTAAATATTTCAAGATTTAGACTTGATATCTCAAGATTCAGGCTTATTATCTAAAATTTCAGGATTGATATCTCAAGCTTCAAACATGAAACCTGATTCCTCAACATTAGATGTCAATACCTCAAGTTTTAGATTAGATCTTAAGATTCAGACTTGATATCTTCAGATTCGGACTTGATATTTTAAGATTTAGATTTGATATCTCAACATTCAAAAAAAGATTAAGAATTGATATCTCAACATTTAGACTTGATATCTCAAGATTCAGACTTGATATAATTTCAAGACATTCGCATTTCAAGACTTGATATATTTACATGAACACTTGATATCTAGAGATTCAGGCTTGATTATATCTTGAGATTCAGGCTTGATTTTTTGTATTCAAATCTGATTTCTCAAAATTCGATTTCGTTATCTCAATATTCAAATCATAGGTCGTAATATTTGAACTCCATGTCCCAAGTTTCAGACTTGCTATCTCATGATTCAGACTTCATACCTCAAGATTAAGACTCGATATCTTAACATTCATACTTGATATCTCAAGATTCAGACTTGATATAATTTCAAGACTTTGGCATTTCAAGACTTGATATATTTATATGAAGACTTGATAGCTTGAGATTTAGGCTTGATTATATCTTGAGATTCAGGCTTGATTTTATGGTATTAAAATCTGATTTCTCAAAATTCGATTTCGTTACCGCAATATTCAAATCTTATGTCGTCATATTTGATCTTAATATCCCAAGTTTCGTACTTGCTAGCTCATGATTGAGACTTGATATCTCAAGATTCAGACTTGATATATCAAGATTAAGACTTGATATCTTATCGTTTAGACTTGATATCTCAAGATTTAGACTTTATATCATTTCAAGACATTCATATTTCAAGATATTATATATATATTTACATGAAGACTTGGTATCTTGAGATTCAGGCTTGATTTTTTGTATTCAAATTTCATTTTTCATGATTCGCACTTGAAACCTCAAGATTCAGACCTGATGTCTCAAGATTCAGACTTGATATCTCAAGAGTTAATATTTAAATATTCAGACTTGGACAAGACAATCTCCCTTCATAATAATTACATCTACATTACACAGATAATTATACAGAAGATTAATCTATCAGATTAATTCTCATGGCTATTCAAATAAGTTATCGGAAAGACATGATCGTAAAAAACAATGTTATTTTTCTGGTATTTGTTCAGTGCCACGAAGGTGGACTGAAAGCTATAAAATAACTGACAAATTTGTTTTGGTATTCCAAAAAAACTCAATAATGTTATAGAGCTCCGGAAATGTTGAATATATTTATATATTCAGGTTGTATTCCGACTTTATTAAGTACACCATACAAGTAACACCATATTTATTTAAAGAATATAGATTATCCAGATAGATTCCCCTCTCAAGATAATTACATTTACATTACACAACTAAATAATTACACAGAATATTAATTATCTAGATAATCAGCGTATTTAGATATCTATAAAATGTATAAAAACAGGTATCTGCGGCCTAATTCGATTCCGGTTATTATATCTTGTTACATAATATGAGTCATGTAATAATCTAAAGTGTAAATATTCATTAGTAAATTGCATTTTAAATTTGTTCTAGATCTAGATACTTAATTCGCTGTGACGACTTCATCTAGATAAAAAACTAGAGAGTTATGTATTAAGAAACTATCTATACAAAATGTTTAACAGATTTGTAAATAATTCAATAATATGTGTATCTATAATTGCATAGAGATGTTTATATATAGATATTCAATCTGATGTTTCTACTTAGAACTGTATAATATAATTGGATAAAACTAACAGAAACTAGACAATTATCTATTCACGAGTGTTGTCTATATTGTTATTCTCACTTAAGATTGTCTGGATATAAACTAGAATTTACTAAATTTTATTTAGATTTATTTCATATTAGATACTAAATAATTATTGATTATATAGTTTATAGTTCTTAGGACTTTGTCTAGATTTAAAATTGATCTAGATAAAGCTACTACCTAATATAAACTAGATAATTATCTAGAAGAAACTTAAACTAGATAATACAGATATTTCATATTAGATACTAGATAATTATCGCGTATCTAGTTTGTAATAAAGCTGTCTGTGTTGTCGGTCTTAGGACTTTGTCTAGATTTATAATTGACCTAGATTAGGCTACTGCCTAATATAAACTAGATAATTATCTACATTGTTGCTGTTCCTTTGGCAAGGACATTGTCTAGATGAAAGATTTAAATAAAGTTATTGCCTAAGATAAATTACATGGTTATCCATTAATAATGTTTCTTAATGAAACTAGATAAAAGATTGTTAAACTGAAATTGAGAATTGAAATGTTAACTATATTGCTGTTATTAATTTAGACATTTTAAACTGTGGTATTAAACTGGCGTATGTGAAAAAAAAGCAAATATTTCGGTTATGAAATTAGTTATATAACAATGTTGAGCTCAGAGTGTTGGAATAACTTTCTTATTTTTATTTAGTATACAATGTGTTTTTGTAGTTGTAATGTAATCGTCGGTTACATTTTTTTGTGGTCGCTGGTTGATATAATCGAGTGACAAAAAAGAAGTTTTTTAGAAGTTTCAAATTAATGAACGATTATTTATTAGTATTTGTGAGCCGTGGCATTCTATTTTTGACAGCTTTTGTTTGTTGGATAGTTAGCCAATAAAATTTATGAAAAAAATGACAATTTTTAATTAAAAAAGCATTCGGAATGTTCTTCTGTGGTTTATTTTTAGACCATTCAGAATGTTTCACAAATTTCGCGCACGCGATGTATATATTTACATTTTGGAAATTACATCATAATAAACAATTACTCCACGGATTACTGCAAGGCTATCGGCCTAAATGGTTTCGCTCACAATACATTAAGAAATATCAAACAAAACAATAATTTAAATTTGTATTTTGATAATAATCTAGATTTATTTGACCTAAATTCACAAATATGTTGTTAGTTTTTGTTTAATTTTTAAATAAACAAAATGGTTTATAAATAAGTATTTTGCGAGGTGCAAAAACTAATATTCAAATAACTATTTTCTTCTGAAAATCTCTTTTATGTGCTGTTTCAAAGAAAAAATGATCAAAGACAAATTTCGGAAGCAATAATCGTAAAATAGACCAAATTATATATAATTTCACTTGTTAGGTAGACAGGAAGAAAAATAATGAGCAATTCATGCAACTGTTTTAGTATTGTTTTAATATCCCCTCGTTTCCATAAGTTTCGAGTTACAAAACACTAATTGGAAGGCTAAAGACCATTTTATATATTTCTTCAACCTCCATGAAAACACAAAAAACTTAAAACAAATGTCCAATTTTTTTCGTAATGGTGCGATCTTTCTTGTGAGAACAAAAAACACCTAGCTATTTAATGACAACATGGGATTAGAAAAGACAATGAAAAGACATTGAAGATAAGATATTAACCAAAGTGTATTTTTTTAAATAAATGTTACCAACTTTACCACAAGTCTACGTAAACATTTTTTTCCTGATAATCACAGAAAGTTTCAAATATTATAACTGTATGAATTTGTGAAATAATTCACAACCTTTCTATATAACAAATAAGATATTTATTATCTATGTTATTCTGTTTATGTATGACCTATCAAAGTAAATATTTATTTGCATACATTTAGAAATAGTTAGGGCGTTTACGCAAACAAATTGGAATTTGTTTGTTAAAACAAGAATTATTAATTACTTTTCTCCATCAGCCATAGTATAAACTCGTTTATATAAACATGTTGTTATTTTTTTTCCTGTATCACCAAAAATATTTAAAAAAAATGTTGAAATAAAATATCATTTGTTTTTTTATCATCATCATTGTCCTATATTTACACATGTTTATAACCCCCTGGTCCGAAACTCCGAAAAAAAACAACATTATATAGCATATGTTATTAACATGTGTAAGGTCCGGGGGTGGTTTGTAGATGCTATGATTAGTAAAAATGAATGTGTGTAAGAGGGCGTAAGACTGGCGATGATGCAAACCCGGAATTTAGGATAGCGGGTCGTAGGGAAAGGGCGAATGGAACATTTAAGGTCGGTGCGGCTATCGATCCCTTGCCAGAAATATTGCAAGATTTTCCCTTAACGCGCATGCACTGAATAAAAAAATATAACAAAAAGATTTACAAAATAATTCAATAGTTTTTTGTTTGTAAGTTAGCATTTATTTAAAGGGTTGTAAAGTAATTATTGAAGAATTTATATTGAATTGAAAAATTCACTATGTTTTTACCACACATGTTATACAACTTGTTATTCACCGTAATATAAATTTCTACACATACCACGACTTAAGTTTCGACGTTTCACGGTCATTTTCAAGAAGAATTTATAGGTTGTAAGTAGGGGTAGAAAAGTTAATTTTTTTTATTTAATTTGCATGGGAAATAGTATTAACACGAAATATAAGGGTGTTTAAATTAATTTTATGGAAATGTTTGAAGATTAAAATGTCATGTTCAAAAACTTTATTTGAAAGAAAAATCGTAGATTTTGTAGGAAAATTCGGTGCTAAAATAGTATATTAAAGAACGAGTTCAATAAGCGCGATTTTTTAGCACGCGTCCATGTTTAGAAACCTGTGGGAGGACATCCTCAGGTCTTACAAGGACTGTAGCACCTTTATCTGGCTGGTGGATGAATCCAGGGTCAGGGTCCATGTTTAGAAAACGACTACCGTTGCGAGGAGTTTTATAATGGACAAGTGCGAAAAACGCCTGATAAACGAGTTTTTTTATACTATTTTCTCTATTTTGGGCCCTTTTATGCCATTTCTAAATAACAAAATCGGCAATACATATTGAGGAAATTGTATCGCACTCGGCTAGCCATTAACGAACCCAGATGAGTGCTTTAATGAGTTCATCATAGACGCAAAATAGAAAAATTTTGAAATCTTTTGGAATTTTTCTTTTGTAATTCTCAAACATTTTTTCGTCAAAATGTTTTCGTAATTCTGGAAAAATTCTGAACATTCGATTATGTTGCATTATCAAATTTCTAACAAAACTTCTAAGATAGTCGTTTATGATACAAGTATGAAGGGACTTTTGTGCATGAATTGCGAAGTTTCTCACTCTTCGGATGAAAGAAAGAAGCTCACCTTCGGCTCGTGCTTTAAAATGACTGCAGAAAAGCCTTTCACACCCGTGTATCATACATTATTTTATCTAGGAAGCATGTTAATACTGTTAAATCTACAAAAAAATGTGTTTCTTACCGATGAGAAATTGTTTCTTACCGATAATATTAAAAAATTGTAATTTTGACAGATAAAATACTTCAAATCACTGACTGAATAAGGTTTAACGCCTCCGTGACAAAAATTACCAACTAGTAAAAACGCGCAGTTGAGGGAACGCTATTTGGTCGATGTAATCTAGGTTAACCTAGATTTAATCTATATTAGGTTATGGTTAGATTACGTTATATTAGAGCCAGATAAATCCACACTGAGAGGCCAAGACTTCTTGATTCAAAATTAGAAAAAATAATTCAATTTTAATATACGTCAGAAAATTTATTTTCACTACGTTCTGTTTTTTCTTTAGTGACGTGAGTTGTTGCCATAGTAACAACAAAGAGAAATTAACAAAAAAATTATTAAAACTAAAATTTAAAAAAAAAATTATTATTATTTTTAAATTAAAAATAAAAAAAAACAGTTTAAAAAAAAGTTTAATAATGAAACTCCATTTGATTTACATTGGACTTTTACGCACGATTTGGATATTTTTACACTCGATTATAATATTGGCGTCCTTCACATATAATAATTTACTTATTAATGAGTTCATATTGGTGTGCGAGTAGATAAAATATATTTGCAAATCAAAATTTGCACAAAGAAAAAACAAATCGGCTAATAACAGTTTTGTGAAAATGTCTCATGAATAAGAAATACTATTCGAAATACATTTAGATAGTAAACTCGGCAAATTTGAACATAATTTATTTAAAAAATATAATAATAGTAGTGTGTGAAGGGCTTTTGTGCATGTATAAAGCTCGAGCCGAAGGCGAGTGGTTTACTCGCAATGAGTGCACAAAATCCTTTCACACACGTGTGTCATACATTATTTTATCTACGAAGCATGTTAAAATGCTGTTGAATCTACAAAAAATAATAGATTCTTACCGATAATATTGTAAAAATTGTAATTTTAACATACAATATACTTCAAATCATTGACACATTAAGGTTAGAACGTTCAGCGCCTCCGTGGAAAAAATTGCTTACTAGTAAAAACGCACAGTGACGGTAACACGGTATTTGGTCGTTGTCGATGTAATCTAGGTTAACCTAGAACTAATCTAGATTAGGCTATGGTTAGGTTATTGAAAGCTATATTAGAGCCAGATAAATCCAGACTGAGAGGTCGAGACTTCTTGATTCACAATAAGAAAAATTAATTTAATTTTAATATTCGTCAGAAACTATATTTTCACTACGGCTATGTTTTTTGTTTAGTGACGCAAGTTGTTGCCATAGTAACAACAAACAGAAATCGTTTAATAATGAAACTACATTTGATTTACATTGGACTTTTATGCACTACTCAATGGCATTCCTCACATACAATAATGTATTTATTAATGTGTTGATTTTGGTGTGTTAGTAGGTAAAAATTAATGATAAGGCTTTTTAAATTAAGGTTTCAAATATACAAGACATGATTAAAACTCGCAAATTTTGCAAAAAATCAATTCAAAATTTGTTAGTTTTTACTTTATTTAGTATATAATAGCTTTCATGCGCTATCACAATTATTTCTTTTATGGAGGGAAGAATTTTACGGGAGAATCAATAGGCGTGGTTATTTTACGAGCTTTTCAAATGTCTTTGAAATTTTATTGCAAAGTAAGAATTTTTTTTTTTTTTTTAAATTTTTTCAAAATGTTAAAAATTGTTTTCGTCTTAAATAATGTGTAAAGAATATACCAAAAAAATATCAGATTGTTTATAGAGTTTGTGAAAATGGTTAAAGATTAAAATGTCATGCTCTAAACAACATTTAGATAGAAAAATTGTTAATTTTGCAGGAAAACAATTTTTTAGTAATTACTGTAAAACTATAGCAATTATTTGTTTGTGACGATGAATAATTCTTTGGAAAAATAAATGCGATTATTAGATTTTGCAATGTTTTGCAACATTTTTTTTTTGGCAAATCTTGAGCAATATTGCATTGTCGTTGAACATTGTCTGGGTATCGAATATCGATACATTCGTATTGTACGATAAGAACTCGGAAAAGCCATGTCGCATAGCTTCTCCTATCCAAGCCCGACTGTCACCTCCACATTAGGAGTATACAATAATTTCAACACCTAGAAGCAACTAGGTGACCCAAGGTCGGAATTCGTTGTTGAACACATCACGAATTCCGACCAAAACTTTCCGACCGAACTGAAAATTTAAAAATATTAAAAAAACAGTGAGAAAATGTATTAACCCTAGAAGGATTCAAATGAAATTTTTACTGAATGTGGGTATCCACAAGAAGTACCCTTTGACTAAATTTGAACGCTCCGCCTCCAATGGGGGCGGCGTGGGAAATTATTTTTGCTTCTAAGGTTTTTTGCAAATATATCGTTAATTCTTCAAAATAGAAAATTGTAGCCCTGATCTCCATATGTAAGACGTCGGTGTCTACAAAAAAGTATTCTTTGTAAATTTAGTTAAATCTTTCGGTTTAGCCACAAAAGTAAAAAATATGAAATGAATTTTTTTTCGATTCTCAATTTACACGAGTTTAAATGGTCTAGGTGTTGAAATTAATGTATTCTCACGTTAGGTGATCCCTGGTAACCAAACCAACACCTCTCGAGATTCGGCGAAAACCCGCATGGAAGGAGGCAGAGGTGTGGGCGAACTAGAGCGGGCGAAATGCCCCTCAGAAAAGGGGGTTGGGCGTGAGGCTATATACATCACCTCGAAAAACAACACTTTCTACGCAAACTGAAAATGAAAGGACTATGATGGGGTTAAACGGAGACAACCCAAGCAACGAAAAAAGGAAAATGACTTTGTATGTGTGAACGCTCACATCACAGGACTCAGGTCGCGTGGCAGACCGAATACAAGGTGGCTGGCTGATCAGCATGGAGAAAGATGCTAGAGCAATCGGGATGGCAAATTGGAAAGTCTCTGCAAGAAACCGCAGTAGATGGGCAACCCTCATTGAGAAGAATGCCAAAGCCCTACACGAGTCGTAACGGCAACAACAAAAAGATAATTATATAAATTATAATTATCATTATAATAAAACGAATTTCAGAAAAATCCTGAACAATCAATTATGTTGCATTATCAAATATCTAACAAAACTTTATCTAACATACTCGTTTATGATACAAGTGTGAAGAAGGACTTTTGTGCATGAGTTGAGAAGTTTAAAATGAGTGCACAAAAGCCTTGCATCGCAACCGTGAATCATACATTATTTTATCTACGAAGCATGTCAATACTGTTGAATCTACAAAACAATAATTGTATCTTAGCGATAAGGAATTGTTTCTTACAGATAATATTGAAAAATTGTAATTTTGACAGACAAAATACTTCAAATCACCGACACAATAAGGTTTAGCGCCTCCGTGGCAAAAATTACTAACTAGTAAAAACGCGCAGTGACGGAAACACTATTAGGTCGATGTAATCTAGGTTATCCTAAGTTTAATCTAGATTACGTTATGGAAGTAGATGGGCAACCCTCATTGAGAAGAATGACGAAGCCCTAAACGAGCCGTAACGATAGCAACATCAAGATAAAGGAATTTTTCGAAAAAATATATTATAACTTATTAAGAGCGAAAAAATATAAATATATTCAACCTGTTCGTTCGTAGCTCTATAATATTAAGTTTTATTAAGAATACAAAACAAATGTTGAAACAACCACTTCCCTAGTACTAATATTATAGAGCTACGAACAGATTGAATATATTTATATATTCCGGCTACAATTCGCCTTTAATAAGTTTATATGAATGTATCTATAATTCTATTCCATTTTTTAAGAATGCAGTACAGAGTATGCAGAGTGAAGTAATATCAGTAGTTCTCTGATTGGCTTAAATCGAGGAGAAGTTCACACCGTCAATATTTACTTCTCCATCTCTCTCTTTTCACACACATTTGCAGTCACTGGCGTAGAATTTGGTGATATGTAATTAAATGAATATAATACTACCAATAATTTCTAAATAGAATATAATAGAACGTTAAATTATACTACGGCTAATAAGTACTATATTATACAATACAGTTTTATATATAATTTAAAATTTAAAGATAAAAAAATTAATGAACTCCCAGTATTTTTTTTGGTACGCCTATGCATATTGCATTGTTTCTGTCAATGGCTGCCGTGTCAATTCACAATTGTCATCTGATCTGTTTGTATCATTTAGATTTTTTGCGTATGTATTTTATTACTATTGTTGCCATTTGGTGTAGGGGAGAGCACTTTTTTAATATATCAAATATGTATTGCCTAGGTCAAGTGCACCATTCATTTGGCAAGATTGTTTGCAAATAAGTCTACAAATTATAATCAGTCTCAAAGTTACAAGAGAATTTCTGAAACATGTCAATTGTGCCCAATGCTCCCTATGGTAGGGAGGTTCAGGCACCCCCTGTGGGAGGTTTGGGCATGATGTTTAAAACACTCAATATCCATGATATAAACCAAAAATAAAAAGTTAAATAATCTTAAACAATGTATAAAATCACAAACGTAATCAATAAAGTTGATTTTTGCAAGTTGCAAGTTTAATCAGGGATATCATATTTATCAGCAGTTGTTTTTGTCTTACCACCTTTTGCCACTTCTTAATATTATATCTTTTGGAATTTCGCGTCGCTTACCCTTATTTTTTACACGAACGGCATTTTTCTGCAATTTAAATTAATTTGAACATTTTAATTAAATCAGGTAATTAAAGATGGGAGCATTGGGCATGCCCAAACCTCCCTCAAAATAACTGCCCATTAACTGTTAACAATATCTGTTTTTTTGTTAGATATTTTGGCGTGACTTACGGGTTAATTTATACGTTAGTAAATATACAATAGAAAGAAAATTTAAAAAATCTTATACCTTTCGCTGGTTCTTCGTTTATAAACTGCGAAACCACAACAAAATATTTACATTGACGAGCACCTAATCTTATAAAGCGTTTGAGCGCGACAATTTAACTAAATCTCAAATAGTATATGGATAAACAGAGTTACCAGTGAACAAAATAAACTACCAACCTAAAGATAAAATAAAAACTACAATTAAATGGGAATTACGTGGGAATGGGAATTACCTATCTCCCCTATTTAATAGATATACAATCACATAATCATTAATAAATTACCAATTTTATATTCAAGTAACTAAATTAGTAGTAAAGTAATATATGAATTTAGCGCAAAATTTTGTAACTAGATTGAACATTTGTCATAGTGTAAATAAGGTTTCTAGTTACCGCATTCTTAAAAAAATGGACTAGTATGGTTTCACCAATATTATAATTGAACATAATTTGCACGGAAAATCCCATCCCAAAAAACAAATATTCTTCAATTAAGATTCAGATAGCAAAACTTCCAGAAGGCAATTCAGTTTTTTTATAACAATTGCTAGAAAACTAATTTATTAATTGCAGAATTTTGCTGGAAGATCGACCAAACAAATTTCCAATGCCTTGCAAAATATTATTTTAAATGTAGATTTTGATGAAAATACCAAAATAATAAACATCAGTTTATTTTTATTGATTTCGCGAACTATTTCAAGATTAAAATAGTACAACGTACAAAAATTATTCTACAAATTTTGCAAGAAATCAATTTAACAATTTGTTTGCAATTGTAAAGAAAGCTATTAAATTTTTTTTATGGGGATGGTGAATTTTATAGGAAAATCAATAAGATTACTGTTTTATTAGCTATTTTATTATAATACTCCTGCAACAATTTCAAATGGTTTTGCTACGTTCTTACAAAAATAGAACATAATAATTGTTTGTTGAATATATTTTCCCAGGAAAATTGCATAAACAACAGGCTATTCAGATTGAGCGTTTGAGTTCCAAGATTAATCAATTTCATGTTGAAGGAAGTACAAAATTAAAAGACGATGGCGAAAATTCATCTTTAATAATGGAAAGTAAACTATGATTTTTTCTATATTTTCATTCACAATTTTTACTCTTTTGAGTTTATATTCGTGTTTTTTGACTTTTTGAAATGGCTAGTGAGGTTTTTCATATAATTTTTTTACAAAGATACAAAGTTTCATAAAATATTGCGGAAGAATTTTTATCTATTAGAAATAGTAAAAATATTTTTGCAAAAACCTTTCGAAACATTACGAAACATTTTAAACTTAGTAACAGGAAATAATAAAAATAAAACTTGAATGTTTCAAAACTAACCACAATATTGTAAAATGTTGCAATTAAACAATCAACAATCTCAGTTTTATTTTGTAACAAAATTTAAAAAGATTTATTTTAGAACTGATTAAAAACTAAACCATTTTTGTTTTAAATGGGTTATTTTTGAACGTGGAATTTGTTCCCAGATTTAATTCAAAAACCTTTATAACCTTCTAGGGTCTTCCTATAAATGGTTTCATTTTCAAGCCCGCCATTTTGACAGTTGTCATGAGTCAACCTGTAATTACTTGGCAGATGACAAGTAAAAACTACGCCATTAATAAAAATGGAACAATATATGCTTCAACAACGCATTGAAATTATTAAAATTCACTACAAAAATGGTGAAAATTTCGCGGTCACAGTTCGCAAAACTAAAGCATTTGTGGGTCGTGGTTAAGCACCTCCTCGGTCAGCAATTGTGAAACTGGTGGAAAAGTTTGAGCTGTTTGGACAAGTTAGAGATGTGAAGAACCGAACTCGTGCACGTCAGTTAAGAACAACTCAGAATATTGCTGTAGTAGCCCATAGTGTTGAAGAAAACACAGGTTTGTCCATTTTTCGCCGATCTTTGGAATTGGGCATTTCACAAACGACATTAGACGGCTTCGGTCTTATGGCTTTTAAAGTTCAGTTAACACAAGAATTCACGCCTACCGACCATCAACAACGTCGTGTCTTTGCTGATTGGCTCCTTGAAATGCATAAACGGTTCCGGAATTTTATCGATAAATTATCTTGAGTGATGAGGCCCATTTTCACCTCAGAGGCTACGTTAGCAAGCAAAATGGTCGCATTTGGGGCTCAGAAAACCCAAGAATTATTGTTGAAAAGCCTCTTCATCCTCAACGTGTAACAGTTTTTGGTCTGGCGGGGTCATTGGAACTTACTTTAACGAAAATGAGGCTGGAGCAACTGTTACGATGAATGGATTGCGCTATCGAACGATGATCAATGATTTTGTATAGTCGGAAAATGAAGATATTGATGTGGACGACGTTTATTTTCAATAAGACGGCGTTACGTGCCACACAAGTAACGGTACTATCGCTCTTTTGCCTGACAACTTTCCAGATCGTGTGATTTCTCGAAGAGCGATCACAATTGGCCACCGAAATCTTGTGATTTTTTCGGATCGGACTTTTTTCTTTGGGCTACGTGAAAGATAAGGTATATGCCAATGGCCCTCAATCGATACAAGACCTCAAAGATGGAATTCGTGAAGTTATCAAGGACATACAGCTGTGCGAATTGATTGATGTAAACTTTCATGAAAAGAACATGGTCCTGCAAGCGTAGCCGTGTGGACCATTTGGCTAATATCATTTTCCATTATTAATGGAATTTTAATTTACAATCAAATATACATCCGATGATTTCGGAGAAAAACACTCGTTCTTTTAAATATCAAAATGAAACTCTTATTGGAAGACCCTTTAGAAAATTATAAATTTTAAACATTAAATATTGTTCTGATTCTGGTTTTAAATAAGAAAGATTTGTTCAATTGGTTTTGAATTTGTTCAATTGGTTTTGAATTTGTTCAATTGGTTTTTTCAATTTGTTCAATATGTGATAATTTATATGTTAATAATAACGCCTTTTCTGTTGTTCACAGTAAAGGTCTGCATTCACAGTTTGTCCAGGTTTCTGGTTTTAAATATGAAATATTTGTTATTTTTTAACATATGTGATAATTAGTCTAAATTTGATTATAGAACCCTTTGTTTCACCTAGAATGAAGATCAAAATTCGGAAAGCATATTTTGAAATAATAAAATCAATTTGGAAACGCTTAACAAAGTACTAGAGGAACTAGGGCTAGACAACAAAACCCGCAGACTCATCCTAGAAACCTTGACCAACACTCATTCCAAGGTTAAATTTATAGGCGAGATCTCCGAAAGCTTCGAAATAAAAACTAGAGTGAGACAAGGAGATGAACTTTCCCCACTATTCTTCAACTCTGTCCTTGAAAAGGTTATGAGAGGGACGTAAGAACGATGGAATGGTTGTAGATTGCCTGGCCTTTGCAGATGACATGGCACTGATTGCTGATTCTCTTGAGATGGCAACAATGCAGGAAAAAGACCTCATAAAACAGGCTGCCAAAGTGGGTCTTCAAGTGTCGCTGGAGAAAACAGAATTCTTCACCAACATCAGATAAGCAAACAGAGAGATGTTACTAGAGCAGGGAAACATCAAGAGGACTGAGAAATTTAAGTATCTCGGCGAATGGATTGAACCCAAATTATCAGAAAGAGCATCATTATCCTTGAGAGTCAACAAGTTAGAACTAGCCCATCGACTGACTAAGAACACCTACAAAAAGAAATGCCTGTCACGTAACCTGAAACTTAAGCACTACACATCAGTCTTACGACCAGAAGCCCTGTATGTCATGGAGTGTCTTTCCTTGAACCGGAGAGGTCTGGTAGAGAAATTGGAAATCGGAGAGAGGAGATTCCTCAGGAAGATCCTAGGCCCGGTAAAGAAAGATGGGGAATTCCGAAGGCGACATTGGAGAGGCTCTCTGACTGTGCAAGGAAAAGAATGGTAGCATTCTATGGCCACGTTGCAAGATTGCCTCCAAACCGACTAACCAACCGTCTGTCCGCCTTCTGGCAAAACAAGAAGGTTCGTACCACTTGGTTGACAGAAACCGAGAAGGATATTAAAGAACTGGAAATAACAGATCTCCAAAACAGACAGTCTGTGCGACGCATCCTGAAGGAAGTCCGTGGATTTCAGGAAAAACCGCGAAGAAAAGGTAGGGGGGACAGAAGAGAGAAAGGAGTTACACCGGCAAAAGATGCGACAATACTGGCCAAAGATCTAAGCCCAACAGTTGAACAAGCGTGGTCCAAAGTAGGCCCATTCGAAATTAGAAAAAGAAGAAAATCAATTTGGAAACAAATATTTGATTTAAGAGGATATTTCAAAAAGCAATGCATACATGTATATTTTAATTATGAAAATTTGTTGTTTTTATTTTGAAATAGAAATTATTTTTATTAAATTATTATTATTAAATAATTTATGATAAAGGGATATTACAAACTGGCGGATAAGAAATATTCCAATGAATATTGCAATTGCAAATTATTGAGAAATGTTTACTAAATATAGTGTGCAAAAAATAATCCAAGTAGACAAAAAAACTGAAACACAATAACCAATTCACACTGCCATATAAAAGGTTGCAATTTTTCCGTTAGCGCATGAACGACGATGCGAATAATAAAAAAAATAAAATAAAATAAAAACCTCGACAGAAACATATCCGACCATTTAATTCACGACAAAAAGCTAGAAATTTTATTAGCAATTTTCTATAACGCAATGAAACTGAATTGTCGTTGCAAACGCGATGAAATGTATTAAAAGTGTGCGTTGCATTGTACCGGAACAGGCCGTTGCCCTTCGCCGTACGTCACGGGATTGAAAACCGGAAGTAGCCACTTTACAATCATTTGGACAAGTCAAATGCAACTAAATGTAAAATGTTCAAAACGCATTTCCAAGCAGATTCACGGTATCTGTGTTTCCATCTTGTTTGCACGATTTAAATCAACTGACCCTTACATAGAAACATAAAAAAATCAACGCCAAAGTATATATGTGACTGTCAATGAAGCAAAAATATATCTCTAAATATCTTTGAGATTCTTATATTTGAATAGTATATATGTTACGGTAAAAGAACGTAGTTCAGAAAATGTATACATTTGCCGGCATATGTACACATATACCTTCTTGGTTGGTAAATGTAAGTTCAACTTACATTTACCAACTATTTCCGGCAAATGTGTACATATACCTAATGGTGTTGGCAAATGTATAGAGGTTTTTAAAAACTCCTAATATTTACTTTCTTGGGTGTGATTAGGTCTCATGAATAATGAATTTCGAATTACAATAGTAAATACATTATGTTCAAAATATATTAATTGTTTTTATGTATAATAAAATAATATAAATTATTTGAAATACATTTTAACCTTAATATACAAGTATATTTTATTTCAGTTTATTATTTTAAACTTTTACCTATTTACGTTGGAAAATGAGCACTTTTACCGGTAAAAGTACATATATGAAGCTGATCTCAAATTTAAAGTCACATTTAACCTATCAAATTGGTAGATGTATACATATACCGGTAAAGGTTTACATTTACCGATTATGTACTTTTACCGTAACATATTTACAAAATTTAGTAACATAGTAAAGTTTCCAAATTGTATCCAAAATTGGAAAAGAATGTTAGTAAATTACTTTCAAAGAACTTTAAATGCGAAGTTCAATTATAAGCGAAGATTCGAAAAAGCTTTAAATTTTGTACACAAACTTATTAAAGACGAAATATAGCTTGAATATATAAATATATTCAACCAGTTCGTAGCTCTATAATATTAAATCTTATTAAGACTATGAACAAATCTCATGTTGAAACAACTACTTCCTGGCTAATACCACACATGATATTGAATTATACAACAGACATTTGCATGTTATTATTACTACTCCCAGTACATTTTCATGTCTAACGGCACTAGAAAAATAACATTGTTTGTAAGATCATTTCATTCTATTTGAATTAAGTGAATAGCCATCTGCACTTAATTCAAATTTAACTTAATTTAAATAGAAAAAATGATTTTTAAAACAATGTTATTTGTCCAGTGCGGTTAGTGACATGAAAATGTACTGGGACTAGTAATAACATGCAAATGACTGTTGCATAATTCAATATCCTGTATGATATTAGCAAGAATGGTTCAAGATTTGTGTGAGATTTGTGCATAGTCTAAATAAGACCTAATATTATAGAGCTACGAACAGGTTGAATATATTTATGTATTCAAGCTATATTTCGTCTTTAACCAATTTGTATGATTGTATGGTTTCGCCAATTAGTATGGATTCACCAATATTATTTTTTTTAGTTTGAGATCATAACTACAAGCATATGTTTGTTCAGTTTGATTGACTTACATATACTGGGTGTTTTATTTTGATTTTCCTCCAGTATATAAAAATAACCATGAGAGATAATTCAATGTAATTAGTATCATCCAATATCTCAATATTATTCAAAATCAAAATTTTCAGTTGTCAAGTCACTGCTACAAAATAATAATAAATACACATAAAAGTAGATCTAAAAACTATTTATATTATTGAAAATTGTGGAAATTAGACGAAATTTTGAAAAAAGTTTCCATTAAAACTTAGAGATTTAAATTTTCTATTGTAAGGAATTGTAAGATAATAATAGTAAGTAATTGTACACATATTTAGTAATTTTTTGTGCGAAACGTTGTTAATGATCAACTTTGAAACAAAGTCAAAGTTTCTTGCCTACATTGTCTTACATCGTGTTACAATTTTCTTGTCTGAAATATTCGAAAATCACTCAAAAACTAAAGAAAATATCGAAAACTGTTACCAAAATGTTACAAATAAAACTTGCATAAAATCTTTTTCAAGAAAACTTAATATTTGTGATTTTTTATCTGTCATGTTGGTAACAATCAACATTGAACTATGCCAAGACATTATTTTTGTTACACATTTGTCTATAGTCCATTTTTTTAAGAATGCAGTACAGGGAACATAGGGCTTATATGACCTAGTTCTCTGAATGGCTCAAATCGAGGAGTAGTTGACACCGATATTTACTTCTCCATCTCTCTCTTTTCACATACATTTGCTGTCACTGGCGTAGAATTTGGTGATTTGTAATTAAATGAATATAATACAACGAATAATTTCTAAATATAATATAACGTTAAATTATACTACGGCTAATAAGTACTATATTATACAATAATGTCTTATACATAATTTAATATTCAATTTTAAATTAGTTTTTATTTTTTTTAAAAAGATAAAAAAAAAATAATTAACTCCAAGTATAAAGTTAATAAAGTCGGAACACAGTTTATACGATTATCTATAATGTAGTATGGTTTTACCAATTCTAACTCCAAGCATATTTTTTTTGTACGCCAGTGCATGTTGAGCTGTTAGTTGTCAATGGCTGCCGTGTCAATTCACAATTGTCATTTGATCTGTTTGTATCATTTAGATTGTTTTTCTCCATTTATTTGTTTGTATTTTATTACCGTTGTTGCTATTTGGTGTATTTAATCTGTATTCCTCTTTTATATTCAAGTAACTTTATTCTTTTATATTCAAGAAAGTATATGGTATATTTGAACATTTGTCATAGTGTAAATCAGGTTTCTAGTTAATGCATTCTTAAAAAGAATGAACTATAGTCCCAAAAATTCGCAAATAACACGGAAACTAAGCGAACTTTGGAAAAATGTTACAAATATTACTTAGAAAATAGAATTTCCTATAACAAACCTTATTTTCTATTAATTAGTCTGTTAATTTGGGAATAATCCACTTTAAATTAAGTTTAAACCTATTTTTTGTATCAAAAATGCGAAAATAACTTAAAGAATCGTAGAAATGATCAGAAATATAAAAAAATGCCAAAAATGGTAGATAACACAACTCTACAAAAACATTTTTTGAGTTTTAGTTTCATTTAATCGTTTTTTATTTATCATGTACCAAAATGATGGAAACAAGTTTTAAACCCCCTTAATGCTTGTTTTGTAGTGTTGGTAGTAATAATACAGATTTTGTTTTATTTTTGTTTTGTTTTTAAAAATGAGAAAAAAACTCGAAAATTGGGCGAAATTTTGTAAAATGTTTCGAATAAAACTCGACGAGAATTCAATTTTCTATAAAAAACCTTAATATTGAGTGATTTTTTCTCTACTAAGTTGGTAATAATCAACTTTGAAGTCAAATTTTCTCAAGAAATCTTGATATTTAGTAATTTTTCGGTGACACATTGTTAATGATCAACTTTGAAACAAAGTGAAATTTTCTTTTTGTGTTACATTTTTCTTGTGAGAAAGATTCGAAAATAACTCGAAAACTATAGGAAACTTTGAAACATGTTTCAAATAAAACTTATAGAAACTTAATTTTACTATAAGGAAACTTAGTACTTGTGATTTTTTATCTGTTAAGTTGGTAATAATCAACGTTGAACAATGCCAATATATTATTTTTGTTTCACGTTTTTCTTGTCCCAAAAATTCGCAAATAACACGGAAACTAAACGAAGTCTCGAAAAATGTCTCAAATAAAACTTGTAGAGAATTGAATTTTGATAATAAACATTTTTGACTAATGCATTTTAGTCTTCCAATTTGGTAATAATCAACTTAAAACAACGTTAAAACCTTGTTTTTGTTTTATATATTTCTTGTATAAAAAATGCGAAAATAACTCAAAATGTTTAAAATAAAACTTTTAGTATGAGATTATAAATACTATAACCATAGGTTCTGTTTGATTGACTATCATATTCTCACTATCCCCCCTATTCCGCTTTGGTTTTTAGTATGCGTTACCCCCGTATCGCATATTTCGCATTCATTCAGGGTGGGTAGCCCGGACGGTTAGTGAAAACCGCCCTACTTGTTGCCTCGCTCACCGGGCATCGAACTCGGGTCTCCCGCTTGCCAGGCGGGAACTACACTACCGAGGAGGAATTTTTTACATATACTAGGCGTTGTATTTTTATTGTTCACCAGTAAATTAATTAACCTTGAAAGATAATTCAATGAATTAGTATCATACAATCAAAATCTCAATATTATCCAAAATGCAAAATCAAAATTTTCAGTTTGCAAATCACTGTTACAATATGTCAAAAATATGTTTGTAGTTCACGTCATTGAATAATAAATAGACAGAAAAGTAAATAAAAAAAGCGTATCAAAGAATCGTACAAATTATCAAAAATTACAAAAAATACAAAAAAGTTTGGTAACACAAAAAATCAGTGTCTTTGATTTTATGATTTTTTATTTATCGTGCACCAAAAGGATAATGAAAATATATCCATCCCCCCCCCCTTAAAGTTTGCCACTTGTCTCCCCGTTTGTGTTGGTAGTAACAATATAGATTTTGTTTTACATTTTTTTTTTGTCTAAAAAATGTGCAAATAACTCGGAAATTGATTCAAATTTAAAAAAATGTTTCGAATAAATCTTGCAGAGAATTACATTTTCTATTTATAATTACCTCATTCACTTTTATAATTAGTGATTTTTTTTCAGAAAATAACTGGCAAAGTAAAGGAAATTGTTAAATATGTTTCAAATAAAACTTATAGAAAATTAAATTTACTATAACAAAACTTAATACTTGCGATCTTTTATGTGTTAAGTTGGTAATAATCAACGTTGAACAATGCCAATCCATTATTTTGCTTTCACGTTTTTCTTACCCCAAAAATTCACAGATAATATGAAAACTAAAAGTGAAAAATCTGAAAGATGCAAAAATAACTCGAAAACTAAAGGAAGGGGTAAAATAATCGGGAGCAGAGACCAGAATAGCCTCGCTCTTAAGATCCCCTGGCTGGAAGTACCAAAAGACGAAATGGTATACAATTACGATTTCGAAAGAAACTACACAGCAATGTGCAGTAGTAAAGCCGATTGGAGCGAGGAATCCTTAGCATACCACATAGATTCTATGTACCAATTGATAGACTATGAACTTTGTTCTATGTCATAGAACAAAGTGCTATCAAGTGGTATACGAATGGTTCGAAGATAAAGGAAGGTATTGGTGCAGGAGTGTTTGGACCTCATACCAAATACTTTGAATCCATGGGAATCTACCCCAGTATCTTCAAAACAGAGGTACATGCAATCGAAAGATTTGCACAATTTAACCTCAAAAGGAATTATCGCAAAAAACGAATTGCTATCCTGTCAGATAGCCAAGCAGCCATCAAGGCCATTAGCTCATACGCTATTAGATCCAAACTGGTATGGGACTGTGTGGGAAAGTAAACAATCTCGGTACAGAAAATAATGCAACGTTATAGTGGGTACCAGGACACAATGGTATTGACCGAAACAAAGAAGCCGAACCTAGCAAAGTAGGGAAAAAGTGTTCCGAACCTATGAAGGGATTACTGGAGCCTTCATAGGTTCGGAACCCTTTTGAGGTATGGGCATGAACACCATCCACAAAAGTTTAGATGAAGAAATAAGAGAACAATGGATGAAAACCTGGAAGGAACTTCTAGGGCTAAGACATTTCAAATTAATGCAGAGAACTTTTATCCAGAAAAGAACAAAAGCTTGTCTGAAACTAAAGCTTAGAAATCTGACAGGAGTTATTACGGGACATTGCAGACTTAGAAAACACCTCAGGGACCTGGGCTAGAGGAAGTTAATAGATGCAGATTCAGCGGCTCAGCAGAGGAAACCCCCATACATCTGCTCAAAGACTGCGGAGCACTGCTCCGTAAAAGAATCCTTCCCAGATCCTAGAATCCCTTAAGGAATTCGTAAGTTAAGGAATAAGGAATGGGTAAGTATACCAACGGATTGAGGAAGAAGGTGGGGTACAATAGATCTATGAAAGTAGCCGAAACCGAAACCTACAAAATCTACAATCTACAAAGGAAATATTGAAAAATGTTTGAAATAAAACTTGTAGAAAATATAATTTCCTATAAAAAACTTATTTTCTATTGATTTCTATTCAGTCAATTTGGTAATAATCAACTTTAAACAATGTTAAAACCTTGTTTTTGTTTTATACTTTTCTTGTCTCAAAAATGCGATCATCTCGAAAACTAATTGTAAGCAAAATTTTGAAAAATGTTTCAAATAAAACGAATTACATTTTTTTAAATAAATCTATGTGCTCTAGTGATTTTCTGTCTTGCGAATTAGTAGTAATTTGCCTTGAAAGAAAGTCAAAACATTCTAATTAAACGTTTCTTGTTTCAACAATTTTTTTATTTAACATTTTTTGTATATATATATATATATATATATATATATATATATTTAATATGTTTTTGAATGAATATCGAAAACCGTAACATACGCACAAAATTGACGACTTGTGTAATTTTCGATGATGCATCCAATCATGTTTTTTAATTGTGGAAATAAGCTTACACAAAATTCTAAAACACTAGTCAAAAAAAAGGAGTTTAGATTCTCTAAATATTATATAATCACGAATAACCTCCAATCAAAATTATATCTGCCTAACTACTTCCATTAATAATTAACTATGAATGAAAATTAAATAGTACCAATTAGTGTTGTCAAATTAAAATGTTAACTTACAATACAGAAAGATGCACAAATAATAATATTAGATTAACACGTATGAATAAAAAAGTTTTTTTTATTAAAGACTAGGTTTTTTGGAAATGTGAGTAAAATATCCTGGAAATTCGCGAAATTTTATAATCCTTTTAGATATTATATAATAGATGATAATTTTGAATTATTTTGTCAATGTTCCCATTTTTTATTAACGTTCACTAACTCTTATATTTGAATAACAAGTATGTAGATGCAAAAATATCAATAAATAATCGCGAAAAATTGTATAATTATTTGAAAATCTTCCTAAATATTATATAACCATGGATGATAATTTTCTAAACTGTAAGTTCCTTCAAATCACTCGAATGGACAATTACAAAAAACTTACTAGTTCCCATATGCAAATAATATTAAAATAAACGCAAAAAATATAATTTGAAAATCTTGCAATTTTCAAGGAGACAATTATCACACTCTTAAGTTACTCGAATCAAGTTACATAAAACTTACTACTTCCTATTTTGCTTGGTACGTTTACCGACTGTTATATGTGAATAACAGGTAGAGGCAAAATATATTTTGTCTTTTAATAAAAAAAGGAATATTGTTGAAACAAAAACTGCTATATTTTCAACGCCCGAAACGCATTTCCAAATAGTTTAAATTGTTTTGTTTGCACTTCGATTAAAACTTAATACGCGCCTGCCTTAAAACATGTGATAAAATTGATTTCAATGTTACGTATTGACTTCATTTAAATTTAAAATAATACACACATATAAATTACGTATAGATAGTATTTTATAACTGTGCTGCTCAGTTTCGCTTTCCTTCATTACAGTTATTCCAAGAAAAATTGAACACACAAAATATTTATGTCACATAAAACATTATTTTGTTATATAAATAGATAAAAAGTTTACGTTTTATCAGTGGAACATTTTTTCATTTTTTTTTCATTTTTTTTTTTAAATTTGTTGTTGACGCTAGTATTCATATATTAATTTGATACACTAATATTCATTTTTTCTACATGCATAAGCACATGTTTTTACGAATTGTAATTACTTAGCAACAAAAGCAGGAAAAACTAAAGGTTTAATTTATTTTCGGCTTGTTTTAGAAAAGCGTGTTCGGTTTCGTAAAAGGGAACTTTCTAAAAAGTTTCTAAAAATTAAATAGCATAATGGAAATTTCGTCTACATTTTTTTTGGGGAAAATTCGCAGTGGTGCCAGCTGATAATTTTGTTTTAAAAACATGTTTTGTTTTCGGTATAATTTTTACGATTTCGTTCAAGAATATAAAAGTTGTGACACGTGATTAATTTAGAATAAATTATTGTTGGGTTCGTACATTTTTTATTGGGGATTTTGTGTTGGGAAATTAGATTAAAATGAAGAGATAAAAACCTTTCGAAATATTATTATTTGGTGGTAATCCCCAAGAAGGTGGCACTTCTGTTTGGTGTGTGGTGTCCACGGGGGATGTCCCATAAGCCCGAAACATCGCGCCCTCGCACTCGCGTCTTTTTTATATGAAATATATAGTCTAAGCAAGACAATGTCTAATCAGAAACTAAACTCACAGTAGTCCGTAGTCGTGGAAACCGGGCCGTGCTTATTGTGACACGCGACTTGTGCTCGTGACGTAACTCACAATTGACACGGCCTAGCAACGGCAGCACAACCGATCCCAACCACTGCAACACGGCCAACTAACTCCTGCTAGTTTTCGACGAACGAAAGCTCCCCGACTTTGGCTATTGCCACCCCCGTTTTATTCCAAGGGGTTGCTCTCAGGCCCAAAATCGCTTTATATACCCTCTCTCAATATATAAGCTCTTTATATATATAGCAAGGACTTTATATGGGGCACTGTTTCATATATACTAACGGTACTTTAAATAGAAATCGATATTTCACAGCTGAAGCACAAAAATTAAGCTCAATTGCTTGGATACAATATACAATTTTCACCGGTATATTCACCCGAGTATGGTTATACGATGAGACGCCATTTTTTACTGCAAAGAATACTGCAAAGATAAGACGACCCGCAATATCTGGAAATGAAATCACTTTTTTACTTTTTATTGTTTCTACATATTTAAATCTAGTAGGTTTAGGAATGAAGTTCCTCACAACCTCACACGGTCAATAAATATCGTATTTCTATCAATTTATTGATCGTCTGAGGGGTATAATGTGTCAATAAAATTGACGTCAATTAAATTGAGACATATCAAATAAATTTTATTTTTATTGAAACTGCTTGAATCTATTGAAGCAGTGTCAATATTAATTGTCCGTGTAAGGGGTATATTGATATTATTATATAATTATACGCCTAGGTATATATAACGCCTAGTAGCGCTAGTGGAAAAAATGAAAAACTAAACAAAGTTGGTATGCCTGTATTGACCTGTGAGGGACATCTTCAATATGTTTTCTTTCAAAATATTTAGTGAATAATATTGAAGCCATTATATTGTCTGTGTGAGGGCCACTATAACCAGGAACAATTTTAGTAAAAGAACTTAGATGATGTTAGCAGAATAATTCTAGAATAAAGATTATTCTATTGTTATATTAATCTATTTGGAAATGCGTTTCGAACGTTTTGAATTTTGGTAAAATATCTCAGTCTTGATTTATTAATTTTTCTGAATTACACAATTATTCGACAATAAACTTTTATACGGTTAGTTAAGCGCACGCGCATCCGCCAAGTTAGAAGGGCGGGAATATGAAAGTTTCGGGCACTTATTTAGTAATACATAAAAAAGTTCGGGCACTTTTTGAAGTATGACATAGCGCAAATTGACACATGCGCAAAAAAAATTCAACTACAAAAAGGTCTATTGAATGGCCCCAATATAAGACGACTCTTATTCGACGATCTTTTGACGAAAAAAAAACTATTAAATTTGGGTCAATAAAAAAAAATTATTATTATTTTTTAATTACAAAATGTGATTATCCATGAATAACCACATTTATCCAAATGTGATTCCATTTAGCTGTCGAAATATTGAAGGCATTATATTGGTAGTATAAGGGGCATCTTCAATATGTTTTCTTTCAAAATATTTAGTCAATAATATTGAAGCCGTTATATTGATTGTGTGTGGGCTCCTATAACCAGAAACAATTTCAGTAACGGAACTTATATGGTGTTAAAAGAATAATTCTAGAATAAGGATTCTATTGTTATATTAATCTATTTAGAAAAGCGGTTCGAACGTTTTGCATTTTGGTGAAAATATCCCTATTTTTTATTCATCAACTGAATTACAAAGGATATTGTCAAAATTACCCGACTATTTAATAGTCCCAATATAAGAATACTCTTATTTGACGATCTTTCGCGGAAAAAACCTCATCTTATATACCGGTCAATACGGTAATTAAATTGTTTGTTACCAACAAATCTTTCGCCAATGAATCCTAATTTTTTTAAAGCAATGGAACTTTTGCAGAACTTCTTTATTATTACTAATTAACAGCCTTATTAATGTAAACTAAATCTAAACACGTTCGTATAAGCACAAGTAACTAAATTCCTATTTTATGTAAATGTATAAACTAAATAAACTAGATATTACCAATTAATTTTAATTAACTTTCTTCAAATGCTTCCAATCAAAATTTGAACTAACTCACAACTTTCCACCAATAATTTAATAAACTAACTTTAATAAATCTACCTACATATGTTTTCTTGGATTGTGTACTGGCATTTATATTTGAATAACATGCAGACACAAAATATATCCAAAGTATGTTCGCGAGTCTAATATTTCAATAAATAACGTGGACACGCAAACATATACAGTTGACTCCCGTATAACGCGCTCCCGTAGTACGAGACGTCGTTTAACGCGAAATTTTTTTGACTAGTGCCCATATAGCGCTACAAATAATCCCTTATAACGCGTAAGATAAATTTAACATTTCCCCACAGTATCTATTTTTTTTTGAAAAGCAAATGTATGTAACTTATCTGCTGTTTATATATCAACAATGATTTAGAAACATGGTCTCATAAATAGGTTTGATCGTGTATGTCCCGTATAACGCGATTTATTGTTACGCGGAATATATCCCCCGCGTTGTACTGTATTTGAAATATGTTTATTATGTGTAGACGCAAAAATAGGATATTGCCTATTGTAAACACAAGGAAGAATAATAAAACATTTAGAGTATTGAAATGAAATTTCAAATTCATTCAAGAAAAACAAATGCTGCATTTATTATCTTTAAAAAAAATAAATCGCAAAAAGAGATAAATCGCAGACTTCCGCATTTGACGAGATTAATATTTGTTTTAGAAAAGTTATAGAAATTTGAGTTATACAACTATATTCTTCTTGCAACGCGAATAATATAAAAGTCACGTTGGGTTGCATTGTGGTGGCATTGTGCTGGAATCGCTTTATATAAAATAGCCAATAATGAGCGTTGTAGTAATTCACGATGTGTTATCCCGTTTTGTATGAGAATTAAATTGTGTCGGATTTAAAATGAATGTCGGATCAGCACACTTCCATCAACAGATTGATAATGAAAGTGCAAAAGTCCTCAGACGTAAATTACAGCGGATCAACATCATATGTTCGGCAATTGTTATCATTTTTAAATAATCGGATATATAACAGCTTGGTTGTTTACAATCTACATGTTTGGTTTTTTACTTAAAATGAAGTTTGAACTTATGCAACATTTTAATTAATTTGTACTATTGCTAACACATTACATCAATCGGTCTTTGGATTAAACGATAATTCATTGGAGAGAGTTGATTCACTACTTGTCGGAGTTGATTCACTACCGAAACTATATACCAGTGCCGTAACTAGCAAAACAAAATTTTCTAAATTGCCACAGTCAAAGATAGTAATACTACGTTCATATATGGCAAACTCAAATTAAGTTGGAAACACTTATTCTTTTATTAAATGTAACTTGTTAGGTGATCTTTATATATGAGCAACTGTTAGAGGGAGTGTGAAGAACAATATAAAAACTGAAAATACATCAGATACAGAAGTTTCGCAGCAATTATGTTTGGTCATTACCAAATTAACAAAATCCTTTACACTTTGTAGTTCTTTCAATTCGTCTTTTAAAAGCGAATGAACCTGAATAAATTTCAATGGAAATTGTTCACTTACAAAAAGTAGAATATTTCTTTTGTAATTTTTCACATTCTTCGTATTCATAACCTCATCTTTTTAAGTTGATAATCTTTTTAAATCCAGAAATATCCCAAAATATTTTTTTAACTTTTGCCATACTTAATCTGTCATGTAATTGTTGAAGAACTTATACGAGTAACCGAGGCACTTTACCAAGATAACTACTGCAAGGTATCACATGCCAACATAGTCAACTCAAGACCACATACGCGCGCCTGCGCGAACTCTCGATACAATATATGACAATGTGGCAAGGACCGTTGGTTTAACCCAGGTTACATTAGGTTGTCCGCCGCGAAGCGGGCAGCAGCGGCCCAATACCAATCCGGCGTGAAAAAAAGTCCCGCGTGAAACAGGGATGCATCCTCTCACCCCTCTTAACAACATTGTTATTGACATCGAACTAACAAGAACAAACAGCGTAATGCTAACCGACCGTTTAGAGAATTTGGTAGTAGGTGATTACGTAGATGATATCTGTTTCCAAAACTAGAAGCTCTAGCGCTGGAGGCTGATAAAGTCGGGCTACGAGTAAACCCAAAAAAAACCAAATCGATGAGGTTAATACCCAACAATGACACACTCCTCAACCTCTATGAACACACCGCCGAAAATGTTCGCATACTTGGGGAGTATTATCGACAACAGCGGAGGAACAGAAGAAGACATTAAAGCACGGATTCTTAAGGCACAGCTCGCTTTTGGCGCACTCCTAAAATCTGGAAGTCACGAATCTACTCGCTTAATACCAAAATCCGTTTGTTCAACTCGAAAGACAAATCTGTGCTTATGTACGGATGCGAGACGTGGAAGATGACGAACATCCCTAGAATCCTTCAAGTGATCACCAATGCCGAGTTGTGGCAAAAAACGTAGTCTCCCATAGCACATACTATAACGAAGAGAAAATGGGGATGGCTAGGCCACACTTCACGCAGAGTTCCATCAAATATCGCAAGGGTTGCACTTGAATGTAATCCTCAAATAAGTCGCAGTAGGGGACGCCCGAAAATTACATGGGAACGCACAGTGCTGAACGAAGCAAAATCCATCGAGAAAACCTGGCAGTCGCCCAGAACAGGGTCAGGTGGAGAAATCTTATGGAGGCTCTATATTCCTAACTGAATGATGGGACCCAATATATGTAATTGATATGAACTAGTATTTATAACAACATTAAATATTCCAATTCTAAACATATTTTTTCTTGAACTAAAGTGGTAAATGAATTGAAGTGATAAGTCAAGTGTTAACGAAGTGATTTGCCAATTCATCAGAATGGTGTTTCACTTTAGGATATCGTTTTTCTTGAAACTCTCTTTTCTTAAAATAACGTAGATTAACAGCCAGTAGAGAAGTCAATCCTTTTTTATTGACGGTAATTTAAAATTGACAACTAGTAAAATAATAAACAATGTGTATACTGACTCGTTTTATACATTGAAATAAGGGGCCCTGCAAGAAAACAATTCCCTGCTATTCAAACCAACTAAAAAAAATCACTTTCATTTTTTTCAAAATGCGTTCGAGGTACGAATGGGGCCTCAGCATCGACGAACTCCGACGCAATACGTTCTTTTGACACATTCCGTAATCCATGTTAGACGTTTTACGTTATATAAAGTTCTATTGCTGCCATAGATATTTTCTTAGCAAAACTTGCGGCCCCTGGAGTTATTAATAATATCGCGTTATAAATTAAATTGTAAAGCAAAAATGCTGTTTAAAATTACAACTACCGAGGGACCGGAAAGTAATTTGGTAACACGTAGGTTTTCATTTGTAATCAGTAATCAATGATGTAAATTTTGTAACTGATTTTGTGCTAAATAAATCCAAATTTTCAAATTTTTTGTCACAATGTTGTAGCGATCGAAATAAATGGAAATCCGATGGCGCAATATCGGGCGAGTATGGTGGGTGAGGCAATACCTCTCCAATATTGCCTAATAAGGCAATTTCAGTTGACAATCGTTAGCCACTTTTCAATTAAAGATTGATTCATTCGATCCAATTGTGCACAGTAAAGGTCTGCATTCACAGTTGGTCCAGATTTCAGTACTTCAAAATGAACGACCCCGCGAATACTCCACGAACACACTATACGGCACTCAAACACCTGCTCTGCTTACTTTCAAAATCTGCTGCAAATGTTCTTAGATGGTCAACCAAGGAAGGTTAAGAGGGGTCTGACAGCTCCTCGATTGGCCGAAGGATGGTTTGATAGCTCCCTGATTGTCTGACACGGATTTGCTTCCACTTCCGCCCTTAACATGTCATTGTCTAAAGTTGTTGTTCTTCATGATCGATACGAGTCGGAAATATCGAATTACCGGATTTGAACTTCGAAAACTACCTTTGGCATTTACGAACGCTTGGAAATGCAAATGTGTTTGGAAGTAACTTTTGCGTTACTACCCTTGTGAGACTCTAAAAGCATACAATGTACTTCATCTGGTAATTGGCCTGCCATTTCACTATAAACTGCAAAAAAGTAAACAACTTGTTACACAGTGTAAACAAGAGAAAACAAGTTACTCTAACCTTAAAATGTCTTTGGCACGACTTTGATGTACAAAGTGAACTGATAAATGGCAAACGAATATCGGCATGCGAAGAAACGACATTACTTTCCGGCCTCCCTATTATTTTAATACGTGTTGTATCGCGACAATAATAAAAATTCGCAACAAAAATTCCAAATGAATCGTTTTTAAAATGATTGTTTATGTAGATTAGCCAAATTTAAACCGTGAACTGGAATGTACAATATTGAAGAAATATGAGAAGAGAAGGGCAAGATTAGTTAGTTTTCTAGTCTAATTCTTCAGATTGATTTAACAATTCTTTTTGACTATGCAATAATACATTTGTTTGAGAAAAAGGAAATACATAAAACTTTTACAATATCCAACTTTATTTTAGTTTTATCTGCGGCATGTTTATTTAATATCGTTTAATTTTCATAAAAAATCACATTAAAACACTACTAAAATTGTTTGGCTAATCTTAGTCTGCCATCATACTGTATTCGTATCGCATTAAAAACCTTCTTATCCGTTTAATCTTGATGGAACGAAAAAGAAAATCTTATTAATTTATAAAATATTAAATCTATTTAGACGAAAAGAATTGCTAAATTTTCATTGTCTTAATTTTTTTTTTTGTCAATTTTTAAATCTTGATAGGTCTTGATAGGACAGGATCTATGGTTTCCTGGTCTTATTATACAGTAATTCAGCCTAAATTAATTTTATCTGTACTTAATCTAGATTTTATCTGTTCAAACTTGTCGGTTTGAATATTAATTCCAGTGAAATCAAAATATTCAGTTCCTATCCAAGACCTCACATAACACGGTGGGTTCTTTTTTATTTATTTTTTTTAATAGTCTTGTGAACCATAACGGTTCGTTCGTAAATTCTAAAACAAAACCCAAGACTTTCGTTTTTACAACGGTTTATTTCGAATTTTTAGTAGTTTTAACCGTTTTTTTTTTCTCGTTTTCTTTTCTTTCGCGTTTTTTCCTTGTTCTAGCGAAGCGTTTCATGGCTAGTTTCTTAGAAATTACTAATGAAAATAAAAAGTGGTTATGCCGTCGTTACGTAACAACAACGGTGTTGTTTACTACTTTCATTAGCATAAATATTTAATTATGTTTTGATATATTTTTTGTTCGCTTTTTACTAGGTTCGATTGAGGTTGTCAATCCCAATTCTAAATATGTACAAAATATCACCCAAGATTTATAATTATTAGTATATATATATATATATATATATATATATATATATATATATATATATATATATATATATATATATAAAACATAATATCTTGATCCTAAATTTTATGAAAACAAAAGAGGGTATCTAGTGAATACAAGCATTATCTAGTGTGATCTAAATAAATGCAAAATCTAGATTTTAGTATAAAGTACCAAGGAAAACCCTAGCTCTAAGAGGAATAAATCAGTGAAGGTCGCAAATAAATATTAAATACAAGTGAAAATCTATAGTTTGATTCTAGAATGTTATTATTATAGATATTAATATGAATAAATAATTATGTTTTAAATGAATATTGTGGTAAAACCAAACAAATTATAGATACTATCACACTAACTTATTAAAGCGAAATATAGCTTCAATATACTTATAAATATATTCAACCTTTCCGTATCTCTACAATATTACTATCTATAATATTATAAGTCTTTTTATAACCATAAGACAAATCTCATGTTGAAACACAACAGATATTTGTATGCTATTTACTAGACCCTAGTCCACTTTCCTGGCACTAAACAACTACTAGATAAATAACATTCTTTTTAAGATCACATCTTTCTATTTAACTCAAGAATAGCCACCTTCAGACGCGTCTCGAGACCTATCTCTCATCAGTGCATCTTAAAAACAATGTTACAAATTTATCTAGTTCTTGTTTAGTGCCACGAAAGTGGACTGGGGGCTAGTGAACAGCTTACAAATCTGTTGTGTTTCAACATGAGATTTGTTTTGTAGTCTTAAAAGACTTAATAATATTATAGAGTTTCGCAAACGTTGAATATATTTATATATTCAAACTATATTCGGCTTTGATAAGTTGGTAATTATCTTTTAATATATATTTTTTGCGCTTTTTAATAGGTTTAATTGAGGTTGTAAATTCCAAATCTAAATATATTGAAAATATTTCCCAAGATTTATAATTAATAGTTACAGGTATGTTAAATATAATGTTTTCATACTAAAGTTCATAAAAACAAAGTTTTCATGTTCAAAGTTTTTTTTTTAAGTTTAACTAAGGAAAAACCTAATGTACCTAGTTTAATAATCTATTAGTTTATTAGTAATAAAATCAGTAAATAAAATAATAGAGATTCTAGAGGAGACTAGTATTTCTATTATTTTATTTATTTATTTTCAATATTTTCATTAAATTAACGAAAATAAAAAAGAATTAACGGCGTATTTTCAATTGACTTTTAACGTTTCAATTGGCAACTAAGTGATTGCGGATTTTGTCGATATATAGTCCTTGCACTTTCTCTCGTTTCGTTAATGTGTTCAAAGAACCTAACCCATATTTATTTCTTATTGTTTGGACTTCTACCTTTAATTTAGTAAAAAAATATACCGATTAGTTCCATACTTTTCTTTTTATCCCAATTTAAAAATGGAAGAACAAGACGTGCACTTCAAACATGTTTTATTGTATTATTTCCGAAAACGCAAGAACGCATCTCAAGCCAAAAAAAAATGCCATGACTTGCTCCTACCATTACTTCTGCTTATTTGACCTATGCTTGGGTCGCATCTTCTTGCACGCCCATCTTACGCCGTCTAATGTGACCTCGTTTCTTCTTGTTGCCCCCACACCTGCTCTTCTTCCTGGAATGATGTCTCTTCTTGGACCTGCGTTTCCTCTGTTTGCTTCTATATGCCCCTCCATTCCTTCCACGTCGTTTTGATCTCTGGTCGTGACTCCTTCCCTTTTTCTTCTTTCCAACACAGCGGGATTTGCTTCTACCATGACTTCTGCTTCTTTATGGGATTATGGGATGTGCTACTACCATGAATTCTGCTTCTTTGACCTATGATTGGGTCGCTCCTTCTTGCACGCTCATCTTTCGCTGTCTACTGTGACCTCGTTTCTTCTTATGGCCCCCACACATGCTCTTCTTTCTGGAATGCTGCCTTTTCTTGGACCTGTATTTCCTCCATTTGCTTTTACATCCTCCTCCCTTCTTTCCTCGTCGTTTTGATCCCCGGTGGTGACTCCTTCCCCCTTCTTCTTTCCACCACAGCAGGATTTGCTCCTATCATGACTTCTGCTTCTTTTATGGCTCCTAGTTCTCTTATGACTCCTACACTTACTTCTACTGCTACCGAAACTGCTATTACTGCTATGACTATGACTTCCTTCTTATGACCACACGAAGCCCTCCTAACCTTATACGTTGAAGGTACAGTACAAACTTTGACTTTGAACTTTTCTCTGTCCCGATTCGATAGGCAACTCCATTTCCTAGCTCCCTCAACTGCTATTTTCGCCGCGGGCCAACCAGAATACTGTCTTGTCTTTGACTTTGAACTTTTCTCTGTCCCGATTCGATAGGCAACTCCATTTCCTAGCTCCCTCAACTGCTATTTTCGCCGCGGGCCAACCAGAATACTGTCTTGTCTGTCCCGATTCGATAGGCAACTCCATTTCCTAGCTCCCTCAACTGCTATTTTCGCCGATTAAGATTAGCCCAACAATACTTCTGTGATTTAAGTGAATTATAAGAAAGTTGTTTCAATCACAGTCAGTCACAGTAAACGAAATTAAACAAAATAATTATAAATTACAGGAAAGAAATTTGTTTAGAAAAAAAAAAAAAAAAAATTATTAGAACAAAAGCGAGTTTGTGAATATAAAACTATTGATTTGTCACTCCAATTCGGTTTATTTAACTCTCAAATAGAGAAAGTGTCCGGAATTATTTGAAAAAAACACAATCTTTTCCTTGATAATATGAAATGATCGATTAAGTCCAAACAGTACAAAAATATTTAGAAAGAATTTAACAAACGAGAACAAATTGCCTTTAAAAAACAACTGAATAATTATCATGAAAAAATGTACTAATTATTGTACAACTTTATGACAAATTTTGCATTATGAAATCACTCGCTATGACTAATATATTTTTTAATACAAGAAATTAGTATCTAATTTAGTAAATATTTAGGCAAAGTACACATTCCTGATAACATGAAACGAAACATAAATATTTAGTAACATTCTTTACGTTTACGTTTATTGAAATATCAATTTCTAAAAAATATACAGCTGCAGCACATAAACACAGTTTTACACACTACATAATTTAGTCTATTAATCTACACTAATATAATCTAATAAAATATACAGTATTTAGCCCTATATAAGCAACTGATTTTTTTATGTTTTGTACGAAAAACAGTATTAGTAATTTTGTTACAAATTAAAGCAATATATTGTCTTAGACAAAATAACTAAGAATCTTTCTTCACACTGTGTGCAATTTTATCTAATACTTGCCTAATTCAATGTAATCGTAAATGAATTTTATGAAATTATATTTTATGAACGTTCTATAAGTCCCCTAATATATAGTCTTGACTAATTTACACAAAGTTTAATTTTATAATACATGGTCTATAGGCCAACCTAGCAACTCTTGTAGTCCTGTAGTCTTAACCTAACCTAACCTAACATAATAAAACTTGTTTTGAAAATATTATTATCATCTTTTAGATGATCACTTTATTGTGTAATTTGCCTAGCATTGCCAATTTATTGTGCCTAATCTCATTTTGTCCAGTATGACTTTGTCAGCTTATTATGTAATCTTGTGTAATTTTGCCAAAATTTTTCCAAAACCTGTTTGGTTCATAATTTACTATTGGTAACACCATACTACATTATAGATCATATAAACTTAATAAATGCGGAACACAGCCTGAATATATAAATATATTTAACCTTTCCGGAGCTAATAATATTGTTGAGAGGTAGTCCTAAAAAGACTCAACAATATTATAGAGGCCCGTAAAGGTTGAATATATTTATATATTCAGGCTGTGTTCCGACTTTATTAAGTTTATCTGTTTGGTTAGTATATTTGTAAATCTACTTGAATTATTTGAGCCAATCTCTATCTAATATTAAGTCTATCTAATATTAATAACTGGTTATAATATATTTTAGGAAATACTATTGACGACGACGACCTTGATCCATACACCATTATCTAATGCTGCTACAGTCCTGTGTAGGACTTGGGACCTCCTCCAACAGCCTGTTCAGGATATACTATTACCTAATCATATAAATTTGCAACAATCTGCTCAACAACATATTTTGCAATCCTATTGGATGGCCTATCCACTGTGTGATTTGCCTTATATTAATAATTTATTAACATATATTTTTAGTCAAAGCCAGATTACTAGAGACAGTTTGCCTAATATTAGCAATTAAATAGGCAATGATACATTAAATATATAATCACTGAGCAATTTAGACAATTTTGATTGATTATAGTTTTGTCAGCATATTACGCAATCTTGCATAATTTTGCCCAAATGAATATCAAATGAATAATAAATAAGGTTAAATAATAAATAAGTTTTTCAAATCCAGTTTTGCCCATATTTTTCCTTGTCCTTGTTAGTGAAGTCCTTGTTTGTCTAATATTAACTAAATTTAGACAATTTAGTCCATATTTTGATTGCCTAGTCCATATTTTGTAAAAAATTCTTTATCGAATTGTTAGTTAAGTAATGTTTTTTAATTTTGACTAATATAATCCAAATTCGCCAAACATTTGACTTTTTACTTGGTATATGATTTGGCTAATATTTGAAGTTTATATTTTCATTAAGTATTTAAGTTTATATTTTAAGTAAATATTTTCAGGCAAAGCTGTATTACATAATTAAAATACAATTTTGTTACTAAGGGATTTAGACCAACGATATTTTGTCTATAGTTTTGTTAGCATGTAATGTAATCTTGTCTAATTGTGCCTAAATGGATTGTTGATAGTTTATAAACCTGTTTGAATAAACAATTAGTCTGTGATTTATTTAATATTAGTAACTGTATACGTTTTTGGTAAGCCTTTTGGCAAAAAAAATGAAAACTATCAAGAGTCATCTAGTTGAGTTGTAGATTTGTAGATTTCGTCATCTAGTTGAGTTGTAGATTTGTAGATTTCGGCGGTGACTTGTACCTTGTACTGCGACCTTCAGATATCTATTGTACCCTACTCTGTTCCTCTTATAGTTGGTATACTTATCCATTTCGAACACCTCCTATAGTCCTGATTCCTTTAGCAATTTCAGGATCTGTATGGGATTAAAGGACTGAAACACCTCTGCGTTCAAGCAGTGGGCCCCAAGGTACATTTGTCACTTGCGGAGCAGTGCTCCGCAGTCTTTGAGCAGATGTATGGTGGTTTCCTGTACTGAGCGGCATAATCTGCATCTATCATCTTCCACTAGGCCTAATGCCCTGAGGTGTTTTCTAAGTCTGCAGTGTCCCGTCAGAACTCCTGTCAGAATCCTAAGCTTGTTCTTGTTTAGTTTCAGGCTAGCTTTTGTTCTTTTCTGGTTAAAAGAACCCAGCATTAATTTGGATTGTCGTAGCTCATAAGTTCTTTGCAGGTTTTCATCCATTGTTCTCTTATTTTTTCACCTAAACTTTTGTAGATGGTGTTCATACTCATACCGCAAAAGGGATTACTGGATCCCTTCTTTGCTAGATGATCAGCTTCTTCGTTTCCATCTATACCAATGTGTTGTTTTCTCTGCCAAGCTTGTTTAGCTTTCACAGTCCCATATCAGCTTGGATCTGATGGTGTATGCGCTAATGGCGTTTATGGCTGCTTGGATATCTGACAGGATAGCAATTCGTTTTTTGCGATAGTTCCAGTGGAGGTTAAATTGTGGTTATCTTTCGATTGAATGTAACTCTGCTTTGAAGATACTTGGGTAGAAACCATGGATTCAATATATTTGGTATGAGGTCCAAACCCTCGTGCACCAGCGTCTGTCTTTGTCTTTGAACCATCCTTCTGCCACTTGAATATCACTTAAATATCAAGGTTAAATTGTGCGCTTTTTTTTCAAATGCATGTACCTCTGCTTGGAAGATACTTGGGTACATTCCCATGCATCCGAAGTATTTGGAACGAGGTCCAAACCCTCTTGCACCGGCACCTTCTTTTGTCTTCGAACCATCTGTATACCACTCGATAGCACTTTGCTCTATGTAGTATGCTGAGGATTCGTCGCTCCAATCGGCTTTACTACTACACATTGTTGTGTAGTTCTTCTCGAAGTGGTATTTGCATACCATTTCGTTTTTTGGTACTTCTAGCAAAGTGATCCTGGCAGCGAGGCTATTCCGTTCTCTGCTCCCAAAAATTTTACCACTGCCTATTCCTTCCTTGCAGAATCTTACAATCGCTGATCTGGCGACCCTCACCACGACAAGGTGCAACGGAGTCAGATCCAGCAGCAGTTCCATTGTTGCAAGCGGGCATGACCTTCTCGCCCCTGCGATGCAGACACATGCCGGTCTTTGAATCTTCTCACGCTGTTTCTTCATAGAGACCAGCTTGGTTCTACTTCCCCACGCAACTGCCCCGTAAGTGATCGCAGGTCTCACTATCATGGTGTACATCCATCGCAGGATTGCAGGGTTACAGTCCTATTGGATGGCCTATCCACTGTGTGATTTGCCTAATATTAATAATTTAATATATATATATATATATATATATATATATATATATATATATATATATATATATATATATATATATATATATATATATATATATATATATATATATATATATATATATATATATTACAATTAGTTTATTGTCATGTCACGAGAATGTCAAATATAATAATATAATATAAAGAATATTTAATGTCACGAGAATTAAGATCGAAAACTGCAGAAGTGCAAACTGTAAAATTTTAGACTATCATGAGAGTCGCCGTTTTATCGACTTGATAGCCGGAATTGTGAAAAAAGAAGTAGAAGTGGTAAAAAATGTGTTTACTGAAGAGATTGTTCAACTCAATACAAAAATATTAATGGTGCAAAAGGAGGTAGAAGCGTTAAAGAAGATATTCAAAGAAGAGATTGCAGAATTTACAAAATCAACTGAAAATTGCATTAACAATAATGATTCTAGAAGTTTTGTGGAAATAGTTAAGAACGATAAGGCAATTGCTCGAATGATTATAGTTAAATCTAAAGACAACAAAAATACCGAGACTTTTAACTGGGTCAAGAGTAATTTAGTTTGCAATACAACTGTTCCGATAAACAAAGTTAAAACAGGTAAAGATGAAACGGTTGCAATTATTTGAAAAAATAAGGTAGATGTTATTAGAACAAAAACTGTTTTAGCAGAGAATATAGGTAAAAGTTTCAGTGTGGATCTGGAACGACTGAATTTACCCAAAGTTAAGGTTATTGATGTAGACCCTGAATTAAGTAAAGAAGAACTATATGTTGACATTTACAATCGTAATTTTCTGAATTTCGACAGAGGTTGCAATATTATTGCAGATTATAAAAATAGAATGGACAGACGTGTGTTAATTCTAGAGATGACACCTGCATTATATATGAGCCTAAGAAATAATGACTTTCAGTTATATATTGGTCATCAGCGTTGCAAGGTATATGCTGTGATAAATGTTAAGTTGTGTTTTAGATGTGGTAGAGCGAATAATTGTCCCAAGAAATGTGCAAATGAAGTTAAGTGTGTAATTTGTGCTGGAAATCACGAAGCTAAGATGTGTACAGGTAAAGAAATGAAGTGTATAAATTGTACATTCTACAATGAAAAGTATGGTAAAAATAAGTGTAGTAATCATAAAGCAATTGATACTAGTGTATATAAGTATTTCCAGTACAAGATCAAAAAATTTCTAGATGAAACCGATTACCCTATTATTCCAGCCAGAAGCCAGTTATTCCTCAGTTCATACGATAGTGGTTGATAATTTGGAACTAAATTTTGAAGACGAGTATTCTAATTTTGATGATTTGAGTAAGTAGTTTCTTGATGAAAACTTGTTAATACCAAATCTAAATGTGATAAGTTTAAATGCTAATTTTGAGCAATTAGAATGTTTTATAAGTAGACTGGTAGTTAAACCTGATGTGATTATTTGTACAGAAACTTGGTATTTACCATGCTATAAACTTTTTAATTTAAAAATTTCTGTATATAATGACAGTCGAGTGAACAAAGCCGATGGTGTAGTGATGTACATTAAGGCTTCTATTAATCCTTCTGTTATTATTGAAAATGATGGGTGTAATAAATATATTACGGCAATAATAAATAATATAAAATTCGATGCAGCTATCAAAGTTACTGGCATATACAGGAGTCATGGTATAGATGCAGAAGTTTTTGTTAAGGCGGTCAAAAGGTACATAGAAGAGAATAGGGGATATAGAAATCACATAATTGCTGGTGACCAATGATCTGTTAGATATACAAGAACCCAACGAGGCTGTGAATCTTCTAATTAGCAGAATAAAAATATTAATAAATAAAACATATACCACGCGGAGAATAAAAATTAAAAATAGAAATCAACCACGGACAAATTGGATAACTAGAGGCATAATTAATTCATGTAATACAAAGGAATTATTATATATATAGCCTGGTCAAAAAATAGAAAAAAAAACAATTAAAAGAAGAATATAATAAGTATTGTAAGATTCTTCATAAAATTATAAAACGATCTAAACAATTATTTCTTAGCAAAGAGGTCTGGGAAAAATGTAAGGACAGTAAAAAATTATGGAAATTTGTTAAAGATAAAATGGGACAAAATGAAAAGAAAAAGACTGAGATAGATTATATAATGTATAATGGTGATAAAGTTGAGGATAAAGAACAAATTGTAAATAACCTGGCTAATTATTTTAGTAATATTGGAGTTGACTTGAAATTTTTAATAAAAACACAGTTAAGAAGAATCCACACATGATCTTTCTAAATTCCACAGATAGACTGGAAATTGAGAAAACTATTAAGCAATTAAAAGATAGAGTAGGTGGCGTAGATGGAATTAATAGTAGGGTACTAAAATGTCTTGCCGATATAAAAAGTAAACCGCTTGAGCATATTATTAATATATATGTATAAATCAGGGCATCTGGCCGAGTGCCTTAAAGTCAGCTGAAATTATTCCGGTACTAAAAGCAGGAGACAAACACTATCCTACAAACTATAGACCGATATCTTTAATATCTAATATTGCTAAATTAATGGAAAAATTATATATAATAATCATATAATAAATTTTTAATAGAGCATGATGTAATCTCCGAAAATTAATACGGTTTTGTAAAAGGCAGAGGCACAGAGGAAGCCACTAATGTTACAAATTTTATATATGACAACTTAGACAAAAATTATCCTACTATTGTTGCATTCTTAGATCTAGCTAAGGCGTTTGACACGGTAAACCATGTTATACTACTGCAGAAACTTGAAGCATATGGAATAAGGGGTGTTGCATATGAATTAGTTAAGGATTACTTAAGATGCAGGACTCAATGTGTTCAAACTTAAGAACATTAAAAGCAGGCACAAGAGCATAACTGTTTGTGTGCCACAAGGGACAATTTTAGGTCCATTACTATTTATTTTGTATATTAACGATATTTTCAACATAATACCAAATTACTCCCTAATATCATACGCTGATGATACAGCTGTTCTATGTAACGGACAAACGTGGAATGAAGTAGAAAGAAAATTATCTGGATGGTTAAACAGTTTGAGTCTTTGGCTGAGTGCAAACTACTTTTAGATAAAACTACTTTTATGACTTTTGCATGCTACAAGTATAGTTTACCAAATGATATAAAGTTAATGATAAATAATAAATAGAATAAGAGTGTTCAATATTTTAAATATTTGGGTATCTATATAGCTAGCTGTATGAAGTGGGAATACCATATTAATAAAGTAGTTAGGAGATTGAGATATTTTGTCTTTGTTTTTTATAAATTGAGTCAAAATATGGGTAAAAAAACATTAAAAATTATATACCATGCACTAATTGAAAGTTTAATTAACTATGGTGTTTCTTCTTGGGGAGGGGCATATGGTAATGTTCTTAAACCACTAGTTACATTACAGAACATATTAATTAAAAAATATGTAATAACATACAACCTCCACTAAATGTATGTAAAACTTTTATTGTTAACTCTTTGCTACTCAACTATAATAAATATAAGGAATTATATAAGAAGGTATCGGTGAATACAAGAAATAAGGAAATCTCTCTGCCAAAAATTAATAAATCTACTAGTTATAAAAAATCTACCTATACTGCTATTAAATATTATAATATGTTGCCTAATGAACTGAAAATCCTAGTTTGTAATAAAAAAACAGTAAAAAGAAAACTTAAAAACTGAATTGCGAATGCAGATTAAATATTGTATGTACTTTTTTTTGCTTTGTTTCTTCGTTTTATTTTTTGTAATTATATTTGTATATTAAATTAGGTATATTTGTGAATTTAGATTTTTTTTTTATCCAGACCTATGTACAGATGGAATAACCATCTCTATAGGACAGATATGTACATATATATGTGTATGTATATTTTTGTAATTTTTCTGGTTAAATAAATAAATAAATATATTTTAAGTCAAAGCCAGATTACTAGAGACAGTTTGCCAAATATTAGCAATTAAATAGGCAATGCTGCATTAAATATATAAACACTAACCAAATTACTAAGAAAACTTTGATTGAAAACTAAGAAAGTTTTGATTGCTTATAGTTATGTCAGCATATTACGCAATCTTGCCTAATGTTGCTCATGTTGTCTATTGTACACCACTCTGTTCCTCTCATCGTTGGTATACTTTGGTACCATTTCGAGCACCTCTTCTAGTCCTGATTCCTCTAGCCATTTCGGGATCTGGATGGGATTAAAGGAATGGGAAATCCTCTGCGTTGCGTTCAAGCAGTGGGCCTTGGCCCAAAGGTACATTTGTCTCTTGCGGAGTAGTGCTCCGCAGTCTTTGAGCAGATGTATCTGTCATCTTCCACTAAACCTAATGCACTGAGGTGTTTTCTAAGTCTGCAGTGTCCCGTCAACACTCCTGTCAGAATCCTAAGCTTGTTCCTGTTTAGTTTCAGGCAAGATTTTGTTCTTTTCTGGTTAAAAGAACCCAGCATTAATTTGGATTGTCTTAGGTCATAGAAGTTTTTTCTAGGTTCTCATCCATTGTTCTCTTATTCTTTCATTTAAACTTTTGTAGATGGTGTTCATACTCATAACGCAAAAGGAATTACTGGATCCATTGTTTGCTAGGTGATCGGCTTCTTTGTTTCCATCTATACGAGTGTGTTCCGGGACCCAGTATAGCGGTACTTTATTTTCTCTGCCGAGCTTGTTTAGCTTTCCCACTAAGTCCAGTGGAGGTTATTGTGGACATCTTTCAATTGAATGTAACTCTGCTTGGAAGATACTTGGGTAGATCCCATGGTTTCAAAGTATTTGGTATGAGGTCCAAACACTTGTGCACCAGCGTCTTCCTTTGTCATTGAATCATTCTCCTACCCCTAGAATACCACTTGAATATCACTTAAAAATCTAGGTTAAATTGTGCACTTTTGTCGATTGAATGTACCTCTGCTTAAAAGTTACTTGGGTACATTCCCATAGATTCAAAGTATTTGGTACGAGGTCCAAACACTCTTGTACCGGCACCTTCTTTTGTCTTCAAAGCATCTGTATACCACTCGATAGCATTTTGCTCTATGTGTTATGCTGAGGATTCATCGCTCCAATCGGCTTTACTACTTATTACACATTGCTGTGTAGTTTTACTCTAAATGGTATTTTCATACCATTTTGTCTTTTGGTACTTCCAGCCAAGGGATGCTGGCAGCGAGGATGTTCCGGTCTCTGCTCCCGATAATTTTACCACTGTCTATTCCTTTCTTGCTGAATCTTACAATCGCTGATCTAGCGACCCTCTCCACGACAAGGTGCAGCGGAGTCAGATTCTGTAGCAGTTCCATTGCTGCAAGCGGGCATGACCTCATCGGCCCCCCGATGCAGACACACGCCGGTCTTTGAAACTTCTCACGCTGCTGCTTCATAGAGACCAGCTTGGTTCTAGTTCCCCACGCAATTGCCCCGTAAGTGATGGCAGGTCTCACTATCATGGTGTACATCAATCACAGGATTGCGGGGTTACAACCACACGTTTTCCCTGCCAGATTTCTGTACACTACTACAGCGCGTTCTAGTTGATTTACCTATAATTATCATCTATTTTTGATAATTTTCATCTAGTTGAGTTACCAAGGTATTTAATTAATTGTATTGTCTAATATACTTTGCAAATTTGTGAAGTTCAATATAATCAATTGAAAACCAATTTTTGCGAATTTATAAAAGCTGCTGATTTGCCCAATTTAGACAGATTTTTGCCTAATATTAGGAGTTTAATCTGTATTTTGCCTACTGTTTTATATTTTTAGGCAAAGCTCTATTGTAAGAGAGTCAAATTATTACTTTTTCCTACTGTTATAGCATTCAGGATACTTATTATTTTGACTAATCGCAATGCTTATAAATCTGATTGGGTTATCTTGCTAATAAATCTTGATTAATTTTGTCTAATGAATTGTGAATGAATACAATTGATTCAAACCCTCTTTTATAAATATCTTTTAACTTAGATTAATTTATCTGTGTTTCCTACTAATAGTACGTAATGATGAATATATGAATATTATATATTTTATCTACGACCACTATTGTAAATTCCCATTATTGTACAGTTCGTCGACTACGTAAATACATCATAACACACACGTATGTAACAGTCTGCGATTAATGAAATTATGATTGATAACACACACGTGCGTTTGGTTTACGATTATTTGATTGGTTGAGAGCTGCTACTACGTGCTCATATGTTCAGCGCTATTGTCTAAGCTGTAGCCAATTTAGTATAACCTTGTGAGAAATTGTTTTCACGATTTATTGTAAAAGGATTTCGATGACTAATTTACTAAATAGTTTGCCTAATGTTTTTCAACTAATTACAATAATATTTAGAAAAGCTGTATTACATGTGTTAATATGTAAAACAGGCTATTGTAATAGAGTAAAATTACTAAAGAATTGAGGATATCAATTAACTATTTTTTTTGCCCAAAATGATTTTCTGTGATTATTAGTTATTATTTTGACTAATCGCTATGCATAATTGTGTAATCTTGCTAATAAATCTTGTTTAGTTTTGCCTAATTCATTCCAGTGGCTGATATTCAGTCAGATCACAATCCGCAGTTTCCAAAGTAATGAAGAACGCGAAAAAGAAAACCGTTCACAAATATGATCTACTATTCTACTATTTATTCTACTATTCTATATATGAAATTGAAGCTAACAATGTTTTATCCAAAATGCTATTGTGGTTCTCCGCGAACAATCTACAATACAGCGAAGTCAGTATGCGGAGATATAGAAGTTTAACTTGAACTTAAAGATCGATGGTTTTAACCTTCAGAGAACGAAAGCAACAAAATTCCTGGGACTTTATTTTGACGAGTTCCTTACCTGGAGCATGGCAGTGGATACGTTATCAAAGAAAATAAATAGTGAGGCTTTCTTGATTCGAGCGATACGAAAAAGTGTCAACCCACAGGAACTGCTTAATTTCTACTATGCTGAGGTTGAGTCAATTTTAAGTTATGGGATTCTAGCGTGGGGAACCTCTAGTAAAATAGAATTTGTGCTCTAGGCACAAAAAAATGCCATACGCTCTCTGGTAGTTATTCCTTCTACAGTCACCTGCAGACCGCATTTCCAAAGGCTAAAAATATTAACAGTCACTAGCCTATACATTCTGGAGGTAGCTTTTTTCATCCACAAAATGTTAGCTTTTATGTATAAAAGTTAGGGTTGAACAGAAACATGAATATCCACCATCACTTTACGAGAGGACGTACGAAACTATATACCCCTAAGTGTAACTTACAATGTTGCAGTAAATCTCCAACTATCCTTGGAGTTTCCATCTACAACCAGCTACCAAATAGTATTAGAGATGAAGTTTCATGGAGAAACTTCAAGAAGAAGTTGAAATCCGTTTTGTTAATAAGATACTCTTTATTCTTTTCAAGAATTTTTTAATGTATCTTTAAATTTCTGTTTCTTTTTTTTTTGACTTTATATTCATATATGTATTTTAGTGTACATCGTTTATGAAATAAATTTAATTTTGATTGATTTGATTTGATTTTGATACTGTAAGGGAAAATAGCGGGAAACAGAGCTGTCGGAAGAAGAAGGATATCATGGTTGAAGTATGGTTTAGCACAAACGAGCTGAACCGATTTCCAAAATGATTACCAAAATCCGGAACGGATAAAGGAACTTTAAGAAGAAGAGAGCATTAAAAGCGATTCAAACACTGTTTTATAAATATTTTAGAAAACCAATTTAGATTCATTTAATCTATTTTTGCTACTATTAAGATATAATGATAATGAATGTTATATTATATATTTTGTTCAAATATTGTACAGCTGTATTGAATACACTGTCTATTTAAAGAATCCAATAATTTCCTACCTAATACTATATATTTTGGGTAAGCATTGCTCAGCTGTACTGAATACACTGTCTATTTAAAGAATCCAATAATTGCTTGCGTATTGTAATGTGTCTAAGCTGAAGCTTAACTCTACATAGGATATTTTTGAAGCTATGAAACATTTAAAAAATTTCCACTGCGCATTTTCTGTTTTGCTGGCCTGGAGAGATTCCACAGAAAGAAATGGAATCGATAAAAACAAAAAACGCTGCTTGCTCAACTCGACCGATCTTAATGAAATTCGTCTTATTATCTGTTTGCAATAGGAAAATAAAAGAACTGTGTCAATTGTTACATTGTTGTCATCTGCAGTGGCAGTGCAACAGTTGTTTTCCCTCATTGTTTTAATACATTAGGCAATGTTTATTTTAAAAACACAATTGTAGCCTTCGCAACTCCTACAAAAACTTCTCAGTTTCCATAGCGATATTTTATAATTAAAACTCATTTTGTTTTCATTTACTTTTTCCTTTTTGTTTCAATTTAACCTGTTTTTTTTAGTTCGTTCGTATCTTCTTGTACTTTCATTTACTAAAGCACCTGTTTATATTTTATTGAACTAGGCACATATAAGATAAGATTACGTAGGGAATGAAACACGGTGTCAGCAAAAAATGTAGATTAAACAATCAATTAAATAAATTCCTTAGTTGGTGCAATTTTCTTGGTAATTGTAGCCGAATATTGTGCCTAAAAGGTTTCTTTATCTTACAATTAGCTGTTATTCTAAGCTGATTATTTTTTCATTTAAAATATAAATATTCTTGGAATAAATAGAAAACTAACAAACATTTCATGAAGTGTAATCTAATAACAAATACATTTTTTTTTATTTCGATTGGAAATTTATTTTATGAAAATACAAAATTAAATTTATTTTGTTTATTGAAATTAAAATTAATTAAATTAAATTTATTGAAATTAAATTAACAAAGAAATTATTTTTTTAAATCAAATTTTGTTTTATTTTCCTACCAAATTTTAATGAAAATTTAATTCACAGTTTTCAAGATTTTGTAAATTTTGTTGTGAAGAATCCAATTAGATTCTCTTTTATTTTTTTAATTTAAAAGTATTTGTTTCTCTTAATTTTCAAGAAATTGTCACCCAAATTTGCAAAGAGAGAGAATATATTTATTGTATACTTTATACAAAGGGCTATCGACTTAAATGCAAATTTTCTATATTTGTTATTAATTTTGGACCAAACTTAATTTATATATTTCATGATTTTCTATAAATAATTGCATCGATTTTTTCTAAATTTGCACATATATATTCTTCTTTCGGTGCCTATTGCCTATCCGGTTCGGATGTTCGCGATCATGATGGCTATTCTTGTCTTGTTGGTGGCGACGCGGAACAGTTCAGCTGAAGACAGGTCTTCCAGGATCGCCAAAAGATGTGTTAATTTTCCCTTCAGTATTTTTTGGAGTAGGTCGTATCTCTTTGTATTTCACATGATATGTCCTAGATATTGCAAAAATCTTGATAAATTTAGGTGTTGTGTTCATTATTTTGATTACTTCTATGTTTATCACTCTCTGGATCTAAGATATTCTCAAGATCCGTCCATAAAGCCACAATTCAAAAGCTTCTAGCTTCTTCTCTGTGTTTTTATTTAAGGTCCATGCCTCTACACCAGGGTTCTCCAAACTTTCCAGCCTTAGGGCGATACTGATTACTCCAGTAAGTTCCGAGGGCCAAAACCATATTATCATTGTTGCCGGTGATAAAAAGTGAAATAATCCACTGATGAAAAGAAAAGTCCGAAAAAATACGCAACGTTTAAAATAGGCTGCAAATCGGACTAAAGTCCGCAAAACGGCAACACTGCATATTATTAATTATCCTGTCATTATCTGTAATTTCTAGATTAGTCGTAGAGTACGAGCCATGAGGAGTAACGTGACACGACATCTGGTGGACACAAGCGGAAATAGGTAGTACCTTCTATCGCTAACAGATGGTGCTAATAGCACGTACAGAATAATCTCGTTGGTTCGAGAAAGTTCTGGTGTCTTCCACTCACTTGTAGATGGCAGTAATTGGAATATATAAGAAGGCTAGTGGCGCAACCACAAGTCAGTTCCTATGACACTGTTGTGAAATAAAATAGTGCGTACCTCCTTAAAACGTGTTTGTGCGTGTTTAAGTTTAAGACATCTTTGTAACAGTATTTTGATTTGAATTGTTGCTTTTGTGTGTGATTTAGTAGTATGGAAAAGAAGCGAAAAATTGATAGTGAATGCAGAAAATTCAAAGATCAGTGGAACATTCAGTATTTCGTAATTGAGTCCAGTAACAAGGCGCTATGTTTGATTTGCAATGAAAGCATAGCCGTTCTCAAGGAATATAACATTAAACGTCATTATGAAACAAAACATTTTCAAAATTACTCAAAATATACAGGAAGTTTGCGGACAGAAAAATTCGAAGCTATGAAGCGCGGATTGAAATCGCAGCAATCTTCATTTACTAAACTCAAAACTGAACAAGAGGCTGCAACTCGTGTCAGCTTTCGTGTGGCTCTTGAAATTGCAAAACGTGGAAAACCATTCACCGATGGAGAAATGATCAAAGAATGCATTATTGCAGTAGCCGAAGAAATGTGCCCTGAAAAGGTAAATTTATTAAAAACTGTCAGTATGTCAGCAAACACTGTGGCTCGAAGGGTAGAAAACATCTCTGAAAATATATCCTCTCAACTGTTCGACAAAAATGGACATGTTGAGTGGTTTTCTTTGGCCTTGGATGAGTCAACGGATGTGTCAGATACTGCTCAGGTGTTGATCTATATTCGAGGAGTAGATAAAAACTATGAAGTGCATGAAGAACTTCTTGATATGTATAGTATTCATGGCACAACTACTGGTACAGATATTTTGAAAGGAGTTGAAATGGCCATTAATCAAAAGAACCTTCGATGGAAAAACTTGAAATGTATTACAACTGATGGAGGCAAAAACATGAGTGGGAAAGATAAAGGAGTGGTCGCTCTTGTGTCAAAGGCTGTAGAAAATGACGGTGGTTCAAAACCATTAGTCTTACATTGTATCATTCATCAACAGTCTTTGTGCGGAAAATGTTTGGATATGTCTGAAGTTCTGAAACCAGTCATATCAACTGTTAATTTTATCACATCTTTTGGGCTGAATCACCGACAATTCCGACAATTTATTGAAGAGATTGGAGAAAATGACTTACCTTATCATACTGCCGTACGTTGGCTTAGTTGTGGGAAAGTCCTTCAGCGCTTTTTTGAACTTCGAGCAGTGATCGAAATTTTTTTGAATGAAAAGCATCGCCCTCTTACTGAATTACAAAACAACGCATGGCTGTGGAAGTTAGCATTCTATGTTGAATTGACAAAACATGTGAACGAACTGAATTTGAGATTGCAAGGAGAAAACCAGCATCTTCCTGATTTATACACTAATATCAAATCATTCCGGAAGAAATTGATACTGTTTCAATCACAACTACGAAGTAAATGTTTTTCACATTTTAAAACATGTGAAATATTCAGCCACACCACTGAGACTGAGTTTCCTATCGATTTTGCAATCGAAACTTTGAGTGCTTTGAAAATAAATTTTAATACTCGTTTCTCGGACTTTGATGCCATTGCGAATCAAATTAAGATTTTTCAGAATCCTTTTGATACTGACATTGAAACCCTAGCCCCGGAACTTCAAATGGAAATGATTGATCTACAGTGCAGTGATATAATTAAGAACAAATATCAAAACTCATCTTTGTTGGAATTTCATAAGAGTCTTCCACTGATACAATTTGATAATTTGCATAAATTTGCTCGTGGGCTGTTTTCTGTTTTTGGTACTACTTATTTGTGTGAGAAGACCTTCTCCAAAATGAAGTACACAAAAAATGTTTACAGATCTAAATTAACTGATGAGCATCTTGAATCTCTTTTAATAATTGGTACAAGTAAAATTAGTCCAAAACTACAAACTATTGTCAGTGGAAAATCTCAATTACATAAATCTCATTAGTATTTCATATGTCATTATGCTTCTTATAAGTTATGTTTTTATTTAAAATGTATAACATATTAGTTGGATTAATTTCAATAATTTGTTAGTTATTATATACTGAAGTTAAATTTTCTGCATATTATACATGTCTTTACTCATTACAATTCTGTGTTTCTTTATCCAACTTATCACATAAACAATAACAATAAGCCTACAACAATGTTATGAGTAGTTAGCCCATGACCATATCAATGTAGATGTCATATTAATAATTATTCAACATAAAATTAGAATACTTCAGTAAACTAAATTTAATTTGCTATAAAAAATATGTTCTCTAAAAGGTAGTATGCTAGCTCTCCGCGGGCCGGACAAAATCTGTCCGCGGGCCGGATGTGGCCCTCGGGCCATAGTTTGGAGCCCCTGCTCTACACCATATAGAAGGACAGAATATAAAAGCAGTGCAAAAGTCTGGTTTTTGTTCTTATTGTTAGGTTGTGACTTTTGAAGACAGTACTCATTTTCTGAAGCACATTTCTTGCTTTCTCCATACGAATCTTGTTTTCTTGCATGTTATCCCGATTTTCGTTTATTATAGTTCCAAGGTGCGGATATTGCTTTACCCCCTCTATAATTCTTTGATTTATGACTAAGTTTACTCCTGCAATATTTCCCTTATTTATGAGTTTTGTCTTTGTGGTGTTTATTTCAAGTCCATGCTGACTGCTATAATTCTTAAAATTGCATGCATTAATACTTGTATGGTTTGAATAGTATCAGCAAATACACTAGTATCATCAGCATACCGGATGTTGTTTAATCTCATTTCATTTATCAACATTCCTTCTTCTGCTTCTTCCGGGGCTTCTCTAAATATGAATTCTGAATATATGTTAAATAGTATAGGTGACAAGATACATGGCTGTTTTACTCCGCTGAAAATGTTGACTGCTTCGGTGTGTTCTTCATCAACACGCAATACCGCTGTTTGATTCCGGTACATACATGGTTCAATAATGGTACAATACAGGTTCTTGATTATTCGAAAATTTCTTTCTTCCATTCCAATATTTCTCAAAATCTCCATCAATTTGTATTGTTTTACGCTATCAAAAGCTATTAGGCAAGAAAATACATTTTTATTTACATCTCTACCAGGGATTGCAATCCGGAAAATCGGATCCGATAATCCGGCGGATCCGGCTTCACTAAACATTTACTGGATCCGGTAGCAATATACCGGATCCGGTTATCAAATCCGGTGTTGCTAATTTTTGGTAAAATAATCGCATTGATGAATGACTAGGTACTTTAAATGGGTGGGGCGCATGGCATCACATGGTTTTTTCAAAACCAAAATTGATTTTGTGATAAATAAAGTATACTTAAAATAATTACCGTATTTGCCGGGCACCTTTTTTCCAAAAAAATTAGTGTCATGAAATAAATTTTCTATATAAATTTTCCATATCTTTTTCTTGTCTTCTAAATCCACAACCAAGTTCCCTGTTTCGTCCACTAGTTTTACACTGATGCTATTCCTGTGTTTCCCTATTATTTCTCTTGCTTTCTTGTGTACATTGAAACCATCATATTTACTTTGATGAAACTCAATCTCGTCACATTGATACAATTTTTCTTTTTCTTTTGCCTTCCTGATCTTTCTTCTGATGTCCACATTTATCTTCCTGTATACTGTTGGGTTTTATTTAATGTTTACTTGCGCTTTTCTTTACGAAAAAAAAAGAAATTTCGAATTTATAGTAACTGCCAAGAAGAACATTTAATATTCTCAAAAGGCATTACATACTTTTTTTTCCATCTTTTTTGGTAATAGCAGCAATAGCTATCAAAAAGTGTATTCCTAAAGTTTTAAAGGCTCATAAATTGGCAACTAGGCTTCATAGAAAAAAAATGATTCATTCATTAATTCAGATCATATAGAAGTACAATTAATTAAAATATGAACAAAATACAGTATCTGACATTGTTTTCAGTGCCCGCTTGAAATGTCCCCTATCAATTGAAATGTACCATATTACAAATGCACTTTACTAGATTTTTTATACTTTTCTATAAAAATGTTTGATAACTACATATTAATTTGTACTTTATATAAAAGGTTACATTTTCAGAAAGATTTCTTTTTGTTTAATACATGTTGTTAAGAATTTCAGTCGGATTTTCTCTACAAATTTTGATTTTCTACCAAATTTTCAACGAAACACAAAAGTGTGTTAAATTAAATTTCTTCTTCTTAAATCATTTTCCGGAAACACATTGCAATAATTGAATAATTTTTCCTTTATAATAATATTTATTGCAATATATCAATGCAACAAACGGCTATCAACCTCTAGCCTTTCCTCAATATTTTTAATTATCTATTTGTTTATATTTCTAACCACAAATCACGATTCCACCACCACAAAAAATTAAAAAATATATTAATAATCTTTATTGTCACCAATAGTAGCAATAGTATTGTCACACAAGGTGTTTCTGCCAGGGAGTACAATCCGTTTATGTATTACATAATTTGATAAAAAACAGTTATGAGGTGATATGAGATGATTAGTCGTTACATTCCTCATGGTCGTCATATAGTGTTTCATATACAGAAGGATGTCTGCGAGTGTTTAGGGTGTATTAGGTCGCGTTTTATATAGAGTGAGTCAATGATTGTCCGATGAATGTTTCTGCCTTTAAACCATGTTAATAGTTGTTTATCTCTGTTTAAGATATTCGTAATTTTTTGGTCAGAGTATATAAGAGATCGTTGGGTGTCTTATAGTGGATGTTATTGGGATGCCTTACTTTCGTTATTACACGTTACGATGTAGTTTTAGCTACTTTGAGTATGTCGGTTGTCTGTTTACGTGTATTAGACATAAGTATATATCCTTAGTCTAGGATAGCTCTTATAGCTTTAGATATTTTCTTGGCAGTTTGTCTGGAAATTCCGTTGCTACCAGAAGACATCGGAAATATTTGCTTCTTTGCACTGCCTTTATTTCGTAGTGTAGTGTCGGTCTTGAAAGAAAGTCTATAGTCGAGAGTCAGTCCTAAGTGATGGGACAAAAATGGGACAGTGACAGGGATTCGTCTCACGGGATGGGATCTGGAACGAGAAATTCATCCCATGCTCATCTCTAGTGTAGAGTCGGTCTTGAAGGTGAGTCTATAGTCGAGAATCAGTCCTAAATATTTAACATGTGGTGTCGGTGTTATGTCCATGGTGCCTAGTAGGGCATCCAAACCGGTTAAAACTGAACCCGGTTAACCGGGGTTTCTGTTAAAATTTAGGAAACCGTAAAACCGGGTTTTTTTAAAAAAAAAAAACGAAAGTCGGTTTTTATTTATTTTATTTTTTTCTTCAAATGGAAAATAATTTTATTTTTCTATTGCTTTTCATGAAGTATTATATTATGGATTTATTTGTACTCAAAAACATAAGAGCAGTAAATATGTAGTAAAATAAAGGTTCACAGATTTAGATTGTGCATAATCTTAATCCTAAATAAAAGTAAATACTTAAAATAATTTTATTTTTCTATGGTTATTCATGAATTATATTGTGGATTTATTTGTACTCGAATAAAACGTAAGAGCAGTAAATAGGGTACGTAGTGAAATAAAGGTTCACAGATTTAGAGTGTGCATAATCTTGATCCTAAAGAAATATAAATACTTATACTCCATTCTTACATTTTAGTCTAGTTTCGTACTTTGATAAATAAATATATATCTACATTTATAGTTATCTCTTCGTAAAGAATTTATTCTAGCAACAATATCTTTTTTATTCCACGCAAATATAATGAAATAATACAAAAATATTTTTATTTTATTAATTAAATAATTATAAATGTAAAATAAACATTTATTTTATTTGGTTTACAGCTGCACTATCTTTGAAATAAGTTTTAAAAGGTAATACTCAATTTATTTATTTTTATACTAAAAACCTGGTTTTAACCGGTTAACCGGTTTTTTACTGAACGAAAAACCAAAAACCGGTTTTTGAAATTACGTCGTTGTTTTGGATGCCCTAGTGCCTAGTTGGATTTGGGGAGAGTTAGGAGATATTCCATGGTTGGAGATAAGGAATTGGCATTTGGAGGGGTTGGCAGAAAGTCTCCATTGATTAAACCATGAGAGGGTTTTGTTTGTGAGTATTTGTAGTTGGTTTTTACCAACGTCGGCGTATTGTAGGACATAGGAGGAAAGGTTAATTTGGGTTTTGTCGTCAAGGTTGAAATATAGAAAGAATAAATATAGAAGGTTTGAAAATTATTGCTGAGGATTATTGGAAGATGAGTAGTAGAATGAGAGGGCTTGAATCCGAATTGGTATTTGGAGATGTGATTCAGAACAGTAACTTTTTCAATTGTGTCTAGCTATCTAATTAAATCTACATCGTCGTCCTGCACATATACCAGTTGTCTTAATCTAAATCGCGTCGTTCTTCTCAAGAACTATGTTCCATAGTCGATATTTTAGGATTTCTTCTAGGATTTTACCAAGGACTAAGAGAAGTGTGATGTGTCGATAACTATCAGGATGGTCTTGTACGTGTTTTGGGATGGTTATTATTAGAGATGCCACGAATATTCGGTATCTATTCGGTATTCGGCCTATTCGGCCACTTTTTTTAATATTCGGTATTCCTCCGATTATTGGTAACTATTCGGCCGAATACCGAATACCAAATCATGTAAATAAAATCACACACATTATTAAAAAATGATTATATTATATCAACAATACATTACAATTTATTAATACTTAAAATTTAGCAAAGGTAATTTGTGATGAATGAAAACATTTTTTTCAGAATTTCATGATAGCAACCGATTGCGTTTTTCATCAAAACTATACCCGCTTCTGAAAATAGCCTCTCACTGTATACCGGGCGATGATAGATATTTTTGCAAATTCTGCCAGTTTTTCATACTGCTGTAGGTTTGCTGACTACCACTTATAAGGTTTTTAGATAAAAATCAATATCATTGCAATAGCACTTTTCTTTTCCACATTATCATCTTTCTCCATATTTTCTGTAGCGACTTTCTCAAATCAACTCATTTTCAGAGCTTTTAAAAGATTTTTTTGTTTTGCTCTTGGTGTTTAAACTAACTAATTTTAATAATAATATTTTTTTAGTTTTAACTAATCTCAGTAAAGTGTTTTGGAACGAGGGTCAGGAAAAGTGGCAACCAGCTATTTCTCATTTTCATCAAAGTTGAACCGAGTTCCTAGCTCAGCTGGTAGGGAAGATCTCATTCTCAGCAAATTTGGTATTCTATCTGCTGCGTCTTCCTTTCCCAGGTATTTCGGAGATGCAAGAAATACCTGATCTAGTTATTTTTGTTATCTCTTGAAATAGTTGGAGGAGTTTGATACATTGTTCTAGAAACAATCACTGAGAAGGTGTTAGATTATTTAATGACTCATTATGTTAATCAGTTATGTATAAAGAAATAGCTCGCTTTTGTTCTAATAATCTCTCCATTAAATAGCATGTAAAATTCCAACGTGTGCTTACATCTTGCACTAATTGGTGGTTTGGCAAGTAAAGTTCTTGGCGAATGGATTTGAGCTTTTTTTCTCTTATACCTGAGTGGTTAAAATGTGTAACAATTCGTCTTGCAGCAGCTACCACCAGTGTAATTTCCGTTTGAGATTTTAGCGATTTCTGGATAGCTCGTTATAGTGAATGGTTAAAACACCTGGCAGAATTATATTCTGCGTCTCCTACACCTTTTATCATATTGACTCAACTGTCGTGGACAAGTAAATGTATCTTGCAATAAGAACTTTTCCATTTTTCTGCAATACCATTCAGTTCTTTTGCAATATTTGTACCCATATGTGAACCAACAAACGGCTTAATTGCTAAAACGCAATGTTCAAGAATAAAATTAGAAGATATCCAATGCGCAGTGAAACTCAAAAAACTTCGCTTATTGTGCTGACATGTTCACATATCAGATGTTACTGATATTGCTAGCGAAATACTAGCTTCCTTTTTAGAGTAGATTCTATTATATACAATATATATGTGGAATAACTTTCTCGGTCATATAAGTGCGGCCAGGTATTTTGCATTGAGCTACTGCTTTTTCCATAAGCCTTTGAAAGCCGGCTCGTTCAACAAGTGATAATGGCTCATTGTCTAAGGCAGTCATATCACCGAATTAATACTGATATTTTCTTGATTTCGGACCATTAAAATCCTACAACATTTCCTTTCAATTGTTTCCTTCAGAGTTAACTGTTTCTTTTCTAACGCACTTGGTACTGCGAGTATGGTACTGCGCTGCCGCGCACTCACTGCCCTCCACTCATTTTTCGAAAGTTTACCCAAAAGCCGCGCCGAATAACGTAGGCCGAATATTCGGCACTTCGGTGAAGAGCGTGGCCGGATATTCGGTATTCGTCAAAATTCCTCTTTTCCAGCAATAAGGAAAATATCTTTTTTGGTGGCAGATATTATGGGGTTTGTGAGAGTGGATATTTTCTGGGAGGTCTCTCAGAGTAGCTTTTTTACAAGGCCAGAACTGGGGTAAAAAATATATTTTCCAATGATTTCTTCGTTTGAAGAAATATTTCAGTTTACATTTTTTTCTAATTTACATTAATTTTACAGCTAAAAAAATCTGCAAACAAACTTTACGTATTTTTATATATATATATATATATATATATATATATATATATATATATATATATATATATATATATATATATATATATATATGTATATATATATATATATATATAATCAGTAACCTTGTGTACCCTAAGGTGTAAGGTGTTACATTTCATATCCTAATTCCTACATTTAATCTTTACAATACATTATATTCACACATTTCTTTCGCTATATATGAACTTTTTCCACTCCCTTTTTCCTTTTGCCATCTTAGATGCTTGAACCATTGTCCTCTGTCTTCTACTATTTTCTCTATGTTTCGATTCCATGTTGTCTTTGGTGTTCCTCTACTTTTCTTTTTTTGACCTTTAGCTTCCCATACTCTCTTGTCTGGTCTTTTGTCCTCCATTAGCTTGAGGTGTCCATACCATCTCAGTTGGCAGCTCTGATGGTGTCATTTCTTATGCGATCTCGTCTTGTGACTCCTAACACTCTTCTTAGGTATTTCATCCCTATACTTTGGATCTTGCTCTTTAAACACTTCGTTAACACCCAGCTTTCGCAGCCAAATGTTAGTATAGGTACGAATACAGCTCTGTATATACTCATTTTTGCTTTTAGCGAAACTTCTTTTTTCCCAGGAAACTATTTCTGAGGCTGTGGTACACCCTTGCTGAACTGTCTATTCTGTCATTAATTTCTATTTCATGGTGTCCCTTGCTGTCTAGATGTACTCCCAGATATTTAAAGGTGTCATCTTGTTCTATTACCTTTAAATTTAGCTCAATGTTTACTTTTGTATCTAGTTTCCCACTAACCATGATTTTTCTTTTCTCTTCCTTGCATTTTTGTTTTCTCTTACCTTGCCATTTTTTTATGAACCTCTGTAATCTTGGCATTTGGCTTATGGTCAGATTTTTAATTATTGCGTGCGTGTATTAAATAAAACAATATAATTACTCAAAATTTCATGGTCAACTTCTTTTCCATTTGTTTATAACTTTTCAAAACTAAATTTTCAAAAAATAAAGCACTTCATCATCATCATAATTCAAAATAAACATGCAATTCATCAATTTTTGTAATACATTTAAATGTATCTGAAAACTTTAAAGAAAATTATAGATAAATTACAATTTTTTATATAAAAAGTTCATCAATTCACTTCATCAATTTTTGTAACATTTTTGTACCTAAAAAAAATTATTTGTCTTTGAATTATATACAAATTACAATTTGTTTATATAAAAATTTGTAATTTATCTAAAATTTAAAGACAATTCGATTAAATCAAATTTAATTTTGTAATTACATAATTTATTATCTGTTTAAGCTTCTTTCGACACAATATGTAGGAATACGAAGCTGTAGTAAAGAGCCGAATTAACTTCAGTTCATTCTCATTAGATGAAAATCCTCTTGGAAACTTTAAAGTCCTTTTTTCCAAATACGCTATTAATCATCTTGATTAATCCTGTATACGACTTCCGCAGAAAACCTGCAACCGCAACCTCCGTTTGCGAATTTTTATTTATCGCGAAAATGGAGGACGAATTCTTCAAGCTCAAATTATTAGTGCTTTGATCATCGTTGTTCATAGAATTAATATCATTCTTTGATTAAACTGAAACTGTTGACATTTTGGACAAATTTTTATTGAAAATCAGGTTCATTTTGACCAATATTTTGATATGGAATTAGGAAAAAATATTTTTTTTTAAAATCAGTGTGATTATGAGAAAATTATGAAAAATTCTTTTATTAAAACTTTCTTAATAATAATCTTTATTGTCACCAACAGTAACAAATGGCTAACGACCACAAGGTCTTTATGCTAGGGAGTACAATCCGTTTATGTCATACATAATTTGAAAAACAAATATTAGGTGATATGGGATGATTAGTCGTCATATTCGGCATGGTCATCATATATGGTATATAGTCTTTGAAGGATATCTGAGAGTGTGGTGTCTTAGGTCGAGTTTTATACAAAGTGAGTTAAAGATTGTTCGATGAATGTTTCTGTTAATAGTTGTTCTCTCTCTGAGATATTTGGAATGTTGGTCAGGGTATATAAGAGATCGTTGGATGGATCATGGAGGATGTTATTAGGATGTTTTAATTTCGTTATTACCCGTAACGATGTCGTTTCAGCTATTTTCGAGTATGTCGGTTGTCGTTTCACGTGCGTTACGTGCGTCGTAAGTATAAGCCCATAGTCAAGGATAGGTCTGCATATAGCATATATTATATATTATTATATTATGTCTGCATATAGCTGACACAGATATATTTTCGTGGCAGTTTGTATGGAGATTCCTTTCTTATCAGAAGAAAAACATTGGAAATATTTGCTTCATTGCACTGACTTTGTTTCGTAGTGTAGAGTAGAGATGAGCATGGGATCCCGTTGTCTCATCCCATCCCATCCCATCGTCCCATGGGATGGGATGAGTAGTATGAACGTTACGTGGGATAGGATCGGATGGGACAACAAATTTGTATGGGACGGAGTGGGACGAGTTTTGGTAATCTAGTAAATCTAGTTCGTGCATAATTAATTGCTTATCGTGCCAATACGCACATTTTCCATAATATGTCCAGCCCAGGAGATTTCTGTGATAACGATCTAGTTCCTGACGATTCAGTCTTTGATGAAGATCAGTTTGCGAAGAAAAAGGTTTACTCACTGTCAGGTCTGCTGTATGGGAAAAATGGGATGAATAGGACGGGCCACACGACCGGGATGGGATGGGATGAATGGGATGGGATGGGACGAAAATTTTAGGTTTGTGGGATGGGACAGTGGGACGAAAATGTGATGGGATGGGACAGTGACAGGGATCTGTCCCACGGGATGGGATCTGGAACGAGAAATTCATCCCATGCTCATCTCTAGTGTAGAGTCGGTCTTGAAGCTAAGTCTATAGTCGAGAATCAGTCCTAAATATTTAACATGTGGTGTCGGTGTTATAGCTATGGTGCCTAGGTGGAGTTGAGGAGAGTAAAAAGATATTCTATGGTTGGGGATATGGAATTAACATTTGGAGGGGTTAGCAGAAAGTCTCCACCGATTAAACTATGAGAGGGTTTCTGTATCAGGATTTGTAGTTGGTCTATGCTCTTTTTGAGGTTCCTTTCGTGGGATATTAATATGGTGTCGTCGGTATTGTAGAACATATGAGGAAAGGTTAATTTGGGTTTTATCGTCAAGGTTGAAATTATAGATGTCATGGCAAAATATATTATATAGTAAAGGAGAGAGGGGAGAACCTTGTGCGAGACCTTGAAGGGGAGTAAATTCAAGGGAAAATGATGGTTAATTCTAATAAGGAGGGTTCTACATTGGACAAAATTCTTGATTTCATAGACTAGGTAAAGAGGGATTTTTTTCCGGCAATTTGGAAAATAAATTTTTTTGAGATAGATAGAAATATGGAGGTTGATTATTTAAAATTTATAAAATAGCTCCCGTTGCATTTTTTGTTTGTTTTTGTTTTCAAATATTTAAAATTTTAACAAAAAAATTCCATATTTTGTAAAAAAATTGGACGAATAAATATTTAAATTTTTAACCAAAATTATTAAAAAACATGCAGCAAATAGTTGAAATTTTGTTTATAATTTGAAGAAACCAAATGATATTTTAACCAAAATTTAGTAGAAAATCAAGAAAGAAGTTGTAGAAAAGCAGTTGAAAGTTTTTTAAATAAATTTTATAGAAATATAGAAATATTAATTTTTTGTAGCAGAGACGATGAAAGAGAGGTTTGAAAACTGTGTGAAAGGTGTGGGGAGAAAGAGTTGCAGTTAGACAAAAGCAGGTAAACCAGGATTACAGCAAGCTACAAGTATACGGCAGGCTCCCGTTGTATTTATGTAGAGGTTCCAGTGGCGTCCATTCCAATAGTTCCAGAGGCGTTCCCATGGCGTGGAGAATAGCCAGGCTATCGTTTCCAGACAAAACCTGTGCCTGAGATGCGTCAAGGAGGGCCACCAAGCAAATGGATGTCAAGCGGAAAGGTATTGCCCCGTATGTGATAAAGAAAAACACCAATCAGGCTCTGTAATATGCTCAGATTTTTTAAAAAAGCGTTGCTGGAGGCACAGCGAGAGAGAAAACTACTGATCAGAAATGGTTAAACATTTAAAAAACATTTAAACATTTAAGTAAACCTAATGAGATACCGTGCAGCCCACGATTTTCTCGTAGCCACGGCTAAGGAACACAACATAGATATACTTATAGTAAGCGAGCCCAACAAAAAACTCTGCAGTACCAAGGAGTGGATTATAGAAGGCAACAAAGACGTAGCAATCCGAGTCATGAATTAAAATACTATGGTAGAAAAAACGGATAGCGGACCGGGCTTTGTGTGGTTAGAGACACAACACTACACTTTATATAGTTGCTACGTTTCCCCCACGAACCAATAGAAAAACTGGCTGAAGCACTCGGAGCGCTAAGCTGCAGTATAAGAGGCCACAATAAAATAGGTAATATCATTGGTAGAGACTTCAACGCCAAGTCACCCTACTGGGGATGTCCCCGAACCGACAAGAGAGTTGATATGGTGATGGATTGGGCAGCGGAACTAGACCTGGTCCTACTAAACCAAGGGAGACAATGTACACTTGTCAGAGGAAACGCATGCTCCATCATTGACCTCACCTTCTCTACACAAAACTTCACACATAAGTTTGGAGACTGGATACTGCTCGACATGGAATGGCTGAGTGGTCATCGGTACATATCCTACATACAAGACAAATACACCAACAACAAGGATCCACATAATTTTCACTTGGCGAAGAAACGTTGGTCAGTTAACCAGAAAAATATAGAAAAAATCACAACATAAAGCAAAAACTAAGCAACCCAAAAATCAACTCCATAGAGTCACTAATCGAAACCCTCAGCAAAGCATGCGAAGATTCCACCCCCAAAAGGTGTAATCCCACGAGGAAAAGGGTGTACTGGTAGAATGACACCATTGCGAAGGTAAGAACCAATTGCGTTGCCGCAAGAAAAAAATACCATCGACTAGTCAAAAAAACCAAAGACCCAGATAGAGCTCAAGATCTGAAGCACGAGTACGCAACCGCAAAAAGGCAGCTCCGAACGGAAATAATATCTGTCATAGAAATCACAATGGGAAAACTTATGTAAAAGTAAAGACGAGGACAGCTGAAGATAGTTAGCTACAAAAAGCCTCAGAATCCGCAATCCCAACCCACAACTACCGATGGACAAATTGCTGGAAGTAGCCGGAACAGTAGCTACAAAAAGCCTCAGAATCCGCAATCCCAACCCACAACTACCGATGGACAAATTGCTGGAAGTAACCGGATCACTATTTCCAAGCCACCCTAACCCAACCTGGGATAACCCTTTAAGAAGAACTTAAACTAGCAAATAGCCGCTTCCGCAACAACAGAGCCCCAGGCCCAGATGGAATCCCCTCGGAAGCCATAAAACTAATGACGCAAAACCTTCCAACGTTGGTACTTGGTACATTTAACAGGAGTCTACTGGCTGGTTCCTTCCCAAACATACTGAAGCAGGCCAAAGTAGTGCTCATCCAAAAGGGAGACAAACCCACAGATCTACCCTCGTCATACCAACCTATATGCATCTTGGAAGTCGTAGGAAAACTCCTAGAACAACTAATGCTAGCATGGCTGAAAACAGAACTCCAAAATGGGATCAATCCATGCGAAAGATAATTCCGCTTTAGAGTGGAGAAGTCAACGATGGATGCAATTAGGTATGTCATCAACGTAGCAAAAAGTGTCAAAGAAGGTACCAAAAGAACCCGCAAAATATGCGCATTATTAACACTTGATATCAGGAACGCCTTTAACTCCGCCAATTGGCAGCGCAGCTACTTGTGTAACCGTAGCGTAATCCTACACGCAAAAGACGCTTCCCGATCCTTCAACATCACCAGTGGTGTTCCACAAGGTTCCATCATGAACCCTACACTATGGAATATACTCTACGATGGAGTCCTCAAGTTGAAACTCCCCAAAGGAGTTGGCATTATCGCTTTCGCAGACAACCTAGCTCTCACCATAGTTGGAAAAATAGAAAGGGGTATTATGGCCAGGGCCAATCTAGCAATTGAGCTGATTACTGACTGGTTGTCAACCCGATCCCTATGGCTCCGAAATGGCTCCGAAAAAGACCGAAGCCGTCCTGCTGACGCGCTATAGGTAACTGGCTCACATAACTTTTAAAGTGATAGGCGTGGACATAAAGGAGGATCTAGGATAAAGTGAACACATTTTCATTGAGACAAAGCGGGTCAAATGGGATGAAATGAGAATTATATATATATATATATATATATATATATATATATATATATAAATATATATATATATATATATATATATATATATATATATATATATATATATATATATATATATATATATATATATATATATATGCGGAACAAGCCTCCAAAAAGCGGGACTGACCCGCCAAAATCGGGACGTGTGGACACTTTAATCTAGGAGGACTTAGAAGTAGCAAACGCAGGTTACTTAGCACTGTAGCACATTCCGCCATGCTATAGGGTGCTCCCATCTGGGTAGAAGCTCTCAATAATGTAAAAATAGCGAAACTAGCTACGTTCCAAAGAAAAATGACCCTACATATATGCAGCGCCTACCGAACGGTATCTCGAAATGCAGTCCTCGTAATATCAGGAATCCCCCCCAATTGAATTACAAGCGATGTACATGAAAGACCTGCACGAGGCAGGTAAAAACAAAACTGCCAGAAAAGAGGCCAGCAACAAACTTAGACGTGAATGGCAAGAGACGTGGTCAAGTTCAGTAAAGGGCCAGTGGACAAAAATCCTCATCCCGGTCAGAGAAACGTAGACTAGTCGGAGGCATGGAGAATTATCATACCACCTAACCCAGGTCCTCACGGATCACGGATGCTTTAGAGATTATCTCCATAACATCGGGAGGGCATCTGATCTAGATTATACAGTATATATTAGTGTGGTAAAAACATAGTGAATTTTTCAATTCAATGTGAAGAAAATTGTGATAAACTCATTGCTTTTTTAGTTTCAGAGAAATTAATAAATTTCGACCGATTTTTTAGTTACAGAAAACATTTTTTGTTACAGAAATAAGTTTTCCAAATTTGGAAAATGTATTTACATATACACTTTAGAAAAATCAAATTTTGTCAAAAAAAATTTTTTTTTGAAAAATTAAAAAAATTTAGTAAAAATATTAATTGGATTTTTCCAAAATGACGTGAAAATTCAAAATAAAAATACAAAAAAACGAAATGTTTCAAAATGCTGAAATGTTAACATACAACATAATAAAATCAATATACAACATAACAAAAAAAATATATAAAACTTTGAACCCATAATTCACGACTAATTCTAAAAAATCCGCTTTATTAGTTTTGAGCAAAATCCTTAATGAAACTCACAATGAAAATTAGAATATTCCTGAATTAGAATATTTACACGTTAATGGAAACGTATAAAACGTGGATGGAAGAATTCATTAAATAACAAAATATTCATTAAGTTCATTATATAACAAAAACAACTTATTACAGCCCACCTAGTTCAATTTCCCTGAAACACTATTTATTGGAAAAAGTAATGAGATGCACTTTTAATTGGAAAACAACGAACGAAACTCTTTCCATTAAAAATTAATGAACAACAAATATATTCTACATAAACAAAGTAGTTGTGCTTCCCAAGGACGAGTCTTCAATTTACTTTTAAATACAATTGTTTTATAAAATAATTTAATGAAATTATAATAGACGAAAATAAATGGATATTTTCGACTATTCAAATTAGACCATTCAACGGAAAGAGCCATTTCTAACGGTTTTTTGTGGTCACTCGTGTAATTGTCGTCACTTGTGATAAATATATTTGTCTACAGTTTTATTTTTTTCTAAAAATTATTAACAATTATTTGCAAACAGATTTGCACAGGAAAAAGAAAGTTAAACAACGTGACTAGACCAAATAGACTAGACCGACAAAACTAGACACACAAGGCTAGGCAGACCAGACTAGACTAGAGAAAAAAAAATATATACAGTAAAGGCAATATAATTATACATTTCTTAAATCGTTACTTTTTGAATGGGTGACCAGATAGCGAATTCATTTATTACACAAATTACATATAACACAAATTATATGTAATAGGCCATCGACCAGACGGTCTTTCATACAAAGCAGACCTTTTGCATACTTTCTCAAGTCAACTACTAAAAGTAATTACAAAGTTAAAAAAAAATACATATATTAAATGTTGATTAAGGTGAATTAAAAAAAATTAAATTTCAATTTTCTCAAATTTCCGTTCAAAATCGAGGGAATTCTAACAATTTCACAAATTCTAATAATTTGACCAAAAAATTAATGATTTATTTTATATCATTGTTTTTTTGCTGTTTTGAGCAGTTTTGTAATTTTTTATTAAAATATTTAATACATCTTCATGAATCTTCAAAAAGCAAGTTTGTGAAAAATTTGACAGGATATTATAAAAAGATTAATTCAATTGAAATTTGGAACAAAATACAAAATCATTGAATATGACCAAAGTTTCACAGAAAATTATGAAAAATCCATTTCCTTTTGAAGTTTGGTCCAAAGGTTAGTAAATTTTCATTCAATTTTGTCAAACGCAAATGTTTAAATTCAATTTTCTCAAAAAATATGACAGGAAATTATAAAAAGCCTAACTTTTCACCGAAACAGAAATTTGACAAAAAGAAAAATTCAATTTGTTTTACTTTGCAAAATCTCCATTTACGTGTATATTTTTTGAAAATTCATCCGAAAATTAAAAACGTTTTTAAATTAGTCAACTAAAAATTCCATAAAAACTAAACAGACGAGACTAAATGGACAAAAGTAGTCAGACAAGACAACAAGTGAGCCTCTATAGGGTGTTTCGTAAATGTCCGGCAGAAATAGAGCATTTTAGAGCCCAAAATAAGAAAAAAAGTTCCTATAAAGATGTGTCCGAAAATGCTTTCTAACTTAGGTTAGGTTACATTTTTGCTAATATTTCAAACGCAACAAATGATAATTGATTCAAATTTTGGGTTTGCTTGTTACTAGTGCCGAACTACCGTTTGTGCTTATTTTCGTCTTGATAGCCAACATTTGGCGGTACATACGGGGAACGATGTTTTTGATTGCGAACAATTTCATCTAGTCAATTTCATCAAGCATTTGATAAATGTGCAGATAGAAAAAATATTTGCAAAAAACATAGATCGTTCCCCCTATGTACCGCCACTGATTGGCTATCAAGATGAAAATAAGCACAAACAGTAGTTCGGCACCAGTTACGAGCACACAATCAGTTATCATTAGTTGCGTATGAGATATTAGCAACAATGTTTCGTGAGGCCTCCTCATTTTAAGGGCTGTACCCCAGTTAGAAAGCGTTTTCGGACACATCTTAACTGGTTTTTTTTTCTTATTTTGGGCTCTAGAACACGTCCTAGAATTTCTGCCTTTATGAACATTTATGAAACACCGTGTATATAAGACATACAAACAGTACACTGCAAGAAACTCACAAAAAGAGGATGTACCTCAAGGCTGCTCTTTGAGCCAAGAAAAACTACATTCTTTGAACCCGATTCGAGCCGGTAAATGTGAAAGATTTTCTTCTTAAAGAATTGGCTTGGCAGGAGAGAAAAAGGCGTTATAAATGGACAATATACAATTAATCAGAGAAGTAGGTAAAGGGGATTTGTAAAGGTCACAATCAAGAATGACTAGAATTGACTGGCGATATTAGACAGACAATGCTAATCCGACTAGACTAGATATGCAAATCTAATGATTATTTTATTGTGTGACAAAATTAGCAAAAAAGTGAGTAATGGTAATGCGGTGGAAATTGCATGTAAATGTATATGTTATTTGCTCAGATAAAATTAATCTTGTTTTTATTATCATTCACGAAGATATTTCCAGAATTCAAAATTCCTTTGTTGTTAAATTTGATTATTTTAGTTAGCGGTTTGATTTATTGTTTTGTTTGCTTTGCAACAGAATTAATCAGTTCCTTTCTGTCCAGTTTTGCCTTTTTCTTGTCTTGTAATAGGAGTCTTCTCCGACAAGACACACGAGCACAAATTTGTGTTCGTACAACAAATGTTTATACAAGAAAACCGTCTAAATTTAAAAATCGTGTAAGCAGTTGATAAATTGCATTCAATATTCAAATAAATCCACCAAAAGCTGAATAAAATGGAAAATGAAGGATTCAATTTGGAACATAATGAAATACGATCCAAAGCGCAATAGCAGCAATTTTTATAAATAATTTCTCCAACACAAAATACCCTATTTAAATCGAACAAATATATATATATAGGGTGGTCCTTAACAGTTTTCTCGTCTCAGAAATGCCCTCCCATCGTCCCAAAGTGTTCTAATTGATGAAAAAATATGAAGAATAACGTGACCCGATGGTTGCCTTATCAAGAACCCACTTCTAGAGCCCAAAAACCGGTTTTCAGCTTTAAAATGAAGAATCAGTCAAAAATTATTGAGGGTCGGTAAAAATCATCAGTTTTTTCATCAGCACATAAATATTGACAATAAATGCTCTCCATTATCAGGTGTACTGAGAAACTAAGCCACATAATCGTGTCAGGCATTCGAAATAAGAAATTTTTAACATGAAATTTCATCACTTAATGATTACAAAAACATGAGTCGTGAAGATTTACCTTGGAGTAACCATGGAGTCAGATAGGCTCAAGTAAATAGGATCAAGTATTGACGATCCGTCTAGAATGAATTTAGAATTTATATTTATTTAGAATGAATTTAGAAAAGAGCTGTATTCGAAAAAAAATGTCAGTTACCACAGGAACCCTTTATTCAAAACACTCAAAGATAATTGGAGTCAATTGAGGAGAACTAGCTTTGAAAGTGGCATTGCAGACCCTACAATACAAAGTATTCTTACAGATCATATACAAGAGATTTATTCTTTTACTCGTAAAATGATGAATATGCCTGGTATCAGAGATGACTACAAAGAATTATTGGAACTTACACAAGTCTTTCTCGTCCTCCAGGAGCAATGCATCACGCCAGATGGATGTCGAAGGCAATATATTCTTTGAAAATTTATCTTTTCAGAGAGCAATTTCAATTATCCACTCAGGATAAGAGAGGTTTGAAAGAAGTTTGTGTTTTTATTGTTTTAATTTATGTAAGAGTTTGGTTCAAATCACCCATTGCAGCATCGGTCGCAAATAACGATTTGTCATTTTTAAAACAACTTCTGAAATATAAGTCTATTGACGCAGACATATCGAAAATAGCGCTTAAAAAGTTTATTAACCATCTATGGTGTTTAATACCAGAAACCGCTGCTTTAGCTTTTTTGATGAAGAAATTTCTACTGGAATGATAGAAAGAATGGTTGCAAAATTGGATGTGGTTGATAGTTTTGTATGTGATAAGATAATCGTTATCCAAGCTAGAGATATTGTCAATTATAAAGACATTGAACTAGATCACTTTATAAATTCGAAATCAAAGGAATTATTTGAAAGATTTTCAATTGATATAACATTTTTTAAATATAATCCTAAGCACTGGACGAAAAATAAAAATTACATTGAAGGAAGAAATATCCTCAAAAATATCAAAGTTGTTAATTATACTGCTGAAAGGGGCATTAAGTTAGTGCAGGCTTACAAAAATAGTTTTACCAAAGATACAGAACAACGACAATTCGCATTACAAGTGATAGAAGGATATAATAAATTGTATAAAGACTCTAATAAAAAACGCTATTGCAAGAATATCTTTAAAAAATTTATGAAGAAAATTTATTAAATATTATTCAAGTTAAATTTCATTAAGAAAAAACCTATTATAATATCATGTTTGTGTAATTTTAATGAATCTAAACATTGCATAGTTGTTTATTTAAAAAAAATTACGCTTTCTGTCATAAAATATTCTATGAATTCATGATGTTCTTATTATAAAACCATTGCCAAATTATTTATTTCAATGATGATTTTAAAGGAATTCATTCTAGACGGATCGTTAATACTTGATGTCTATCTGACTCCAAGGTTAGTAAAATCTTCATGACTCATGTTTTTGTAATCATTAAGTGATGAAATTTCATGTGAAAATGTCTTATTTCTGAAATAAGACTATTTTGTTTAATTTGTTATATTTTAGAGAAATGTTCCAAATTTTGTTCGAGGTGCAATGGGAAGGCTGGAATCGCCTGACACGATTATGTGGCTTAGTTTCTCAGTAAACCTGATAATGAAGAATATTTATTGTCAATATTTATGTCCTCCTGATGGCAAAACTGATGATTTTTACCGTCCCTAATTATGTTTTGACTGATTCTTCAATTTTAAGCTGAAAAGCGGTTTTTGGGTTCTAGAAGTGGGTTTTTGATAAGGGAACCATCGGGTCACGTTATCCGTCATATTTTTTCATCCATTAGAACACTTTCGGACCATGGGAGGGCATTTCTTATTGAAAAAAGGCGGCAATTCTGCTTGCAGTTTTTTTGTTTAGTATTAATCTTATGTTGGCATCCTGTATTTTACTAGAAGACATATTTTTGTTATAAAAGAAGACTATACTAGAACGAAAATAATCAATAATAGAGTTGTGAAAGATTATTGTGGCGTTTTTCTAGTTTTGTTTTACCTCTGGTTTTACAGTTGCTACTCTTATTCTTTTCAAGAGGTTATGGGCCCAGTATCGGGAAGTATTCCATATTAAGAGTGAAGCAGGTTTTGTAAAAATACAAGTGTAGTCAGTGTGGTCAGTGTTTTCGTGAAATTCAGAATGCCAGCTTCTGTTGGACCTTTTAATTCTCAGAATAAACCTATTGATGGTAGAGGTGGTTATTCTAATTGGGAGTTTAGAGTTAATACTTTATTGGAAGTTAATAAAGTAAAAGAAGTTCTGACAATGGACCAACCCTCTCACAGATATGAAGATAGACTGAAAATTTTTCTGGAAATGGACGCCAAGGCTAGAAACATAATCATATTATGTTTGGCAGACAATGTTTTGGAATCAGTCAAAACAGCAAAAACAGCTAAAGAAATGCTGAGTATTTTGAAGAAGGCGTATACAAGGTATGGGATCGCAACTAAAGATGAATTACAGAAAATTCTTCGGGATATGAAATTTAGAAGTGGTTCTCTAAATGATTTTTTGGTCTTGTTCGACAAGACAGTGCAGGAACTTAAAAACTGTGGAATCCAACTCGCTGATGAAGTGATAACGATGTTGCTGGCGGCAATGCCTGATTCATATCACCCAGTTACATCATCAATCGACATTTATTTTTCTAAGAACTATAAGGATCTGGACATACATTATGTTAAAAATAGGTTATTACAAGAAGAAAAATGGCAACAAAGTCGTGAGTACAAAGCTAAAGAATCTATATCATTTTTGTCAAAAGAAAACAATAGAAAATCTGGTACTGAAGAAAATAAAAATTTTAATTTTAAAAAGAAACCTTTCAATTCTCAGTAGAGATGTTTTAGGTGTAATAAGAAAGGACATTTTAAACAAAGTTGCCCTTTATTAATGAAAGATCAAAACAAAATTGCTGCAGTAGCAAGGGAAACAGATTCAGATGATGAAATTGTTGTAACTGCACAAATACAAACTACTAGTAATGAAATTTCTCTTTGTAACAATGGAAATTTAATTTTTATTGCTGACTCAGGATGTACCAGTCATTTAGTATGTTCAGAAGTTGGAAAATTTTTAGTTGATGTAGAGTTAGTTACCTTAAAAATAAATGTTGCTAAGAAAAATGAGGTAATTACGTTTACTCGATGTGGTACTCTTTATTTTGAATGTGGTGGAACTCCAATTACATTAAAAAAGGTTTATGAGTGCAGTGAATTAAACTACAACCTTTTGTCAATTTCAATAGTACAGCAAAATGGGCTGGAAGTTGTATTAAAAAAGAATCAAGTTCAAATAAAAAAGAATGACAAAATTGTTTTCATAGGTAATCAATTGTTGGAAATTTGTTCTTTTTATCTCTTACGCATCGTAAAATGCAAGCTCATGTTGCAAGTGAGGAAATGGATTTATGGCACAGGAGAATGGGACACTCGTCTGTATACCCTTCTCGTCTGTTATGTGAAGTTTTGCATGAAAGGTAAGCAAACTAGAAATCAGTTTAATCCATTACCTGAAGAGAGAAAGTGCACACAACCTTTGCAATGTGTATCAACCGATGTAGCCGGTCCACTCACACCATGTACTTATGATGGAATGAGGTATTATGTGTCTTTTATTGACAATTATTCACGATTTACTATGTGTTATTTAATGACAGTAAAATCTGAAGTTTTTGAAAAATTTAAGTTGTACAATGCACATGTCACTACAAAATTTGGAAGAAAGATTGAGAGACTCCGTTGTGACAGGGGTGGTGAATACTCGTCAAATATGTTACAAAATTATCTTAATCAAAATGGAACTATGATTGAATATATAATGACAAAAAACCCAGAACAAAATGGTATTTGTGAAAGGTACAATCGTACTGTTCTCTCAATGACACGATGTATGCTTTTTGAAGCTAATGTGGATAAAAGTTTTTGGGGAGATGCTTTACTAGCATCAGTCTTCACAATAAATCGTATTAAAACAAGAACGCTTCGTAATAAATCACCAATAGAACTATGGTGCAATGAGGATCCTAGACTGAATAAAATACGTGTATTTGGATCAAAGGCATACACTCACGTCTCTAAAGAACAAAGAGGCAAACTGGATGAAAGGAGCAAAGTAATGAAACTTATAGGATACACTTCAAATGGGTATAAGTTATACAATATTGAAGAAAATGAAGTATGTTATGCCAGAAATGTCATATTTGATGAAAGCAGAGATACAATCACTAACTTGGACTTAATGCTTGAGCAGGGTGAAGAAGAGGAGCCTTCTGAAGAACCAATAATAGATGAGCAGCAACCCGCTACTTCAACAGTTCAATATGAAAGACCAGTAAGGAACAAAAAAATTCCACAGCATCTAGAAGATTTTGAATTAAATTATGATGACAGCTTGTCCGCTCAGTGTCTCATAACTAATGCTCCAACAAGTTATGAAGAAGCTATGAAGATGGAAGATTGGCAGGAAGCTATACAAGAAGAACTAAATAATTTGATATCGAACAAAACTTGGATTATGACTCCAATGCCACAGGATAAAACTATAATTGACTCCAAGGATTTTTCGTGAAAAGGTATGTGATGGTAAAACTATCAAAAAGGCTACGCTGGTGGCAAGGGGCTACAAACAAGATTCTTTCTACGAAGAAATCTATGCCCCAGTAGCAAGAATGGTGTCTGTGCGTGTTCTCCTTTCCCTTGTTGTTCAAAAGAAATGGAAGTGGAAACTGTGTGACATAAAGGCCGCATTTTTAAATGCAGAGTTAAAAAGTGAAGTACTTATGTTCCCTCCTAAAGGTTTAACAGGTTACCATTCAGGTTATGTTTGTAAATTAATCAAAAGTTTATATGGTTTGAGGGAATCTCCTAAATGTTGGTATGACAGTCTCAGTGATTTTTTTAAGGAATTGTCATTTTTAAGATCAAAAGTTGACCCATGTATTTATTTTAATGATACAGTTATTGTTTTAATTTGGGTAGATGACCTTTTACTAGTATCTGAAAATGAGAGCCATCTTGAAACAGTATTAGAAAAATTTTCGAAAAGTTTTAAAATAAAAGATATGAGTTCATCAAATAATGTCAAATTTTTGGGTATTGATATTCAGTTCAATGAAAATGGAATTTTATTATCACAAAAAGATCTTATTTCTAAAGTTATTCAAAAATTCAATATTATTGATTGCATACCAAAAGCAATTCCAATTCAACCTAAACTTAATCTGAATAGGGAAGGTATTTTAGATCCTAAGATTCCTTACAAAGAACTTATCGGTAGTCTTATGTACATAATGTTAGGTTCTAGACCTGATATATGTTTTTCAGTTATGTATTTCAGTAAATTTCAAAATTGTTATTCAAAACATCATTGGAATGAATTAAAAAACGTACTACGCTACGTAAAATTAACAGAAAATTATGTATTAAAATTTGAATACATACCTAATCCTAAAAATATTGTTGAAGCCTATACTGATGCCGATTTTGCTAATGATTTAGAAGATAGAAAAAGTATAAATGGGTTAGTAATTAAATTGTTTGGAAACTGTATTCAATGGCAGTCAAAGAAACAAAATATTATTGCACTTTCAAGTGCTGAATCAGAATATATTGCTCTTTCAAATTGTGTTACAGAATGTCTATTCTTAGGAAACCTTCTTCAAGAAATTTTAAATATTAATGTTTTTCCTATAAAAATATATGAAGACAATCAATCTACAATTAAAATTGCAAATACACTAGAAAATAAGAGGACAAAGCATATTGATGTGCGCCACCATTTTGTTCGTGTAATGGTAACTGAAAATAAAATATGTATAAATTATATTTCAACAAACAATATGCTGGCTGACATTATGACAAAAGCCTTGCCAATTGCAAAATTTAATTTTTGTAGAATGAATTTAAACGTTATTGAAGACAATAAACAAAAATAATTCTCATAAATATAAATAAATATGCTTGACTAATATTTTTATGTTTATAGTAACTATCATTATCATGTAAAAGAAAAAATTGTATCACAATCTAAGAAATTTAAACTTTTGTAATTTAAACTAAAGTATAGCATATTTGTTATTGTTTACAACTGTGGTTGATATTTGTATTCTTACTATTTGTTTTTGGTATTTTTGACCAAAATTTCACCAATTTTGATTATGTTGTAAAACTAAATTAGTTTGTATTGTTTTATTTATTTTTTTAAATTTAAATTCTATTGCAGAATTGGAGGGGTGTATTGAAAAAAGGCGGCAATTCTGCTTGCAGTTTTTTTGTTTAGTATTAATCTTATGTTGGCATCCTGTATTTTACTAGAAGACATATTTTTGTTATAAAAGAAGACTGTACTTGAACGAAAATAATCAATAATAGAGTTGTGAAAGATTATTGTGGCGTTTTTCTAGTTTTGTTTTACCTCTGGTTTTACAGTTGCTACTCTTATTCTTTTCAAGAGATTTCTGAGACGAAAAAATTGTTAAGAACCACCCTAATATAAATATATATATATATATATATATATATATATATATATATATATATATATATATATATATATATAAATACAGTATTACATTGAATTGAAAAACTCACTATGTTTTTCACTATGTGTTTAGTATCAATATCAAAACCAGCTCAATTCATTTTTATAAATTTTGCAGGAGAGCCAAAAAAACATTTCACGCTCTGCCCATTTTTAAAAAAAAATAAAAAGGTCATTCGGATAACCTTCGGTGCACGATTCGAAATCTTTTTTTTGTTTTTTTATTAGTGGTATTGTATAATAATTTATGAACAAAAATAATTTGGATTGAGCTGGGTTTGCAAAAATTTGAGGGTTTTTTTAATCCTACATTTCAAATTTCAATTAAATCTATGTGGTATCTTAATTATATTCACGTATTAGCTTGTAAAATCCAAAGTGTGAGTTGATTTAATCAATTTATTATAATAATGAGTAGGATGGTTGCAACGGTTACTACGTGGTAATTCATAGTTACATTGAATTATTACACTTATATGCATATCCATATTTATCACTTAGCATTTTTATATAATGTGGTAAAAACATAGTGAATTTTTCAATCCAATGTATTATAATAATGTCGTTAAATTGTTATTCTGAATATTCAGTGATATAGAAAATGGTCTAAACTACTGCTAGGTAATAAAAAGAAATAAAGACTTCTTCGAATCAGAATTATTAGCTTAATAACTTAAAATAAAATAAAGGGAGATAATAAAAAAATGTCATTAGATAAAAGCATTTTCATCAGAGTTCACATTGGCAACATATTCCTTGCTTTTTGAATTAGTTTCTGGTTGAAATTAGTTCTTCACGATTTGAGGGATTCGATTTACATACACTGATCCCCAAAATGCTTAGTGAGCAAATTTTTAACGTCATTTATTTTTGCTGGAGCAATAGGAACGCCATAAAACAGCCACAGGGGAAGGAAGAAGGTCCTGAATAGTTTTGTTTCTTCTACTAACTCTTGATAGCTCCAATGTCCCAATTATAAAAAAGTTCACCTCTTATTTTGATGTCATTTTTCATTTCATTCCTGATGAACAGAAATGATTTAGAAGCTAAAGATTTAAAATGCCACTGACTTGTGATGCGCAAAATCAACGAAATAGCAGCTTTAAAATCTTACACTTTTCTAGCAAATTAAATTGTGGTTCCCTGGTGAGCGAAAGTTGCTGTATATTCTTCGGGGTCTATCACTGTATTATTCTTCTTTGTCTCCTTTTCTATTTGGCCAAATTCGCGATATGTTGGCGTAAGAAGCAGGTGGCGCGCCTGGTGGGCTTTAATAGAATCATGGATTGAGCTCGGTTTTAAAAAACACCGGTTTTTGACAACGGTTTTCGACCGGATTCTTTCCAAATCGTCTTGTAGCTTGATAGTATCGACAAAGACCTATCAAACTACGAAAAAAAAAACTTTTGAAAATCAATCCATTGATTTGAGCTGCTTTTGATACTAAACGCCTCATATAGTGTGTTACTATAAGTGTGGTAAAAACATAGTGAATTTTTCAATTCAATGTAAGTATGAATTACCACGTAGTAACTGTCGCAACCATCCTATTCATATATAAAGTATTATATTGGAATTAACAACTATTCACTTTATTAATAAACGCATTGTAAACAGTATCGATAAATTTTTCTTGTGTATATAATGTTCCACCATTCATGTAATTAGAGCGGATTTCGTTACAATAATTCAATACCAATTGCAACCCATGTAATCCACGCCGCAATTGACAACGATATCATAAATTTATATGTTTGCGACATAATCGGGACAAACAAAGAAATATCAAACTGTGTCGAATGTCAAACGCATGATGGATAGTATTCAATCGAAAACGTTTTCGAACAATACCGTTCCTGCATAAAATCACCACGAAGTGAAATTGCATTGCTAAAGCATTTTGACCTTTATTATAAAACTTCGTCTTATTCCACTAATCAAAAAGGGAGCTATAGGTTAAAGAAAAAAGTCAGGCAAGGAACAGGCAGGACACAGGAAGAACCTTAATGAGACGGACTGAATTGGACAAAACTGATCTCTTTATATATGTTACAAAATATATCTACCGATTTTCCGCTTGAGCACTAAATCGGTTTACATTAAAATTATTTCTCAAATAGCCATATACGAAATAATATAACCAAAATTAAGCCCAAATTGAACCTGAAAATAGAATAATATAGAAAATTAAATAGACCAAGATAAAATCTCTTGGGAGCTACTCAATCCGTTTTCAGTAAAGGTTCTTGCGCCGGTCGGTCGTGGTCTAATGTTTGTCGACGTCTCGCGCAGGAATCAAAGATCTACCACCACAATGCTTCCATCCAATCCCTGTAGGTCGTCTTTAGCTAGTGGTCAAAAACATCCCGCTGTGACCATTCTGATCTCTCAGTATCATATCATGAGGCACATTAATAGTACATGAGCCACTGTGTCTTCTTCCCCGCGGGAGCAGTTTGGCCATTCTCCCTTGCCTATTCTATGAAGGTAGGAGATGAGATAGACCTTTTCATAGTTGAATTTTTTTTGCGAGCATGTGTCAATTTACGCCATGTTATACTTCAAAAAGTGCCCGAACTTTTTGACGTATAACTAAATATGTGCCCGAAACTTACATTTTCCCGCCTTTCAAAATTGGCGTGTGCGCATACGCTTCACTAACCTTAAAAAGGTCTATTGCCATATACTGTGAACAGTGTAGTGTGATGAAACCTGGGCCAAGATCAAGACCAGGCAAGACCAGGTAAGACTAGGCAAGACCAGACAAGACCAGGTAAGACTAGGCAAGACCAGACAAGACCAGACAAGACCAGATAAGACCAGATAAGACCAGACAAGACCAGACAAGACCAGACAAGACCAGACAAGACCAGACAAGACCAGATAAGACCAGACAAGACCAAACAAGACCAGACAAGACCAGACAAAACCAGACACCCAGGGGAGAAGCCAAACTTCAACTGTGCGCGTCCCACAGGTGGCGGATAGTTAGGGAATGCCCTCACCAGCTTGCCGGCGGGTAGTGGTCAAATAAAACAGCCTCCATGAACCTCCATGAATAAAAAACATCGATGGCGAACCTGGCTGACACGGACACGATCTGGTAAAGGAATGGAAAGTTCTCGAAACAGGAGATGACGATTCTGGAAGAGCACCGTGACCCGGGTTACGGGTGTACTGAGGGCGGAGCACTTACTCAGAACAAAAAATGACCCAACAAATATGAAATGGCTGACAAGAAGCAAAATCCCTGGGCGGCTACCCAGATAGAGGGAATCCCTTCACCTGACAAGCTCTTGTCAGGTGCTGCTCCAAGGAATACGGGTGGAGCGCTTACCGCTACTATCGACGGAGGAGCTAATGGTGACAACAAGGCAATGAACATGGATATGGAGATGGCTACGAGTGGACGGGGCGGAAAGGTAGGCGTAGCGACGACCACATACAAAGTTACGGAAAACCCGGAGGAGAGCATACCACAAGAGTGGCAAATCTTCGGGAAAAGAAGCTGTATTAAAAGGACACCGTCAACAAAAAACAGACAGCACAGTACGGAACGGGTAAATAAAAAAGAGAGAGCGCAAATTAAGGACGTATTTCAGCTATGGAAAGCAACGGCCCTTCACAGCAAACAAGGAAAGGAATCTGAACAGGAGAGAGAGGTAAATGCCACAAGCACCGATAGCTCCAATGATCTCGCGATGGAGGCCAAAAAAAGGAAAAGAAGCAAAATAAAGGAAAATAAGGAAAAAAAACGGAAGAAAGGAGATGCGCGTGCACTGCAGGAGCTTCTCGACACAGTGGCAAAGAATATAATAGATCTACAAAAATAGACTAAGGTAAACATAAACACTAAGAGAGAGAGAGATTAAAGAAGCGGTAAATAAACTAACAGACAGCGCGAACAAAATGACTTCGGGCAGGGTACGGAACTTCTTAACAAAAGAGGAAGATAACAGTGAGGACGAAGAGTATAGCATAAAAGAAAAGGAACCCTCAGTGCGACAAAAGAGGTCAATAACGTAGAAGCGGAGCTGAGGTCAGAAAATAAGAGGCTTGGTGAGCTTCTGAAGGATGCCCAAGAACGGATTGCAAAGCGCGAAAAAACCCAGATTGGGTGGTGAAATTGCACTAAAAGGATCACGAGAAAAATAATACAAGACATAGAGACGCTGGAGGACTTTAAGGAAGCAGAAAGTCTGCCATGGGAGGAAGAGCTATTCGAGAACGTAAAGGTGGTTGTGGGAAATTCCATAACCACGGATGACGAAGGGACAATGAAATGCGTACTCGTAGAGCCGGATGATGAAAAAATGGAGAGAAGTATACAAAGAATATACTGCGACAGATTTCCAGAACTCTGTAACCCAACAAAAGATTTTGAAATCTTTGAGAATACGATAAGGATTGGGCGAGGAAACGAACAAACCCAAAGAACAAGGAGGATGGCAAAAATTAAAACAGACGGGACAGACCAGAATATGTGGGATCACTTAATAAACTTGAGGATGGAAGCAGAAAGCGACAACGTGAGAAAGGTTGTCCTCCACAGGACCAGGTTTATAAACACGTATCAAATGAGGAAAATGAAAACGAAGCAGGGCGAACCGAACAAAACAAGAAGGAAAGGGACTCGTTCGCCATAACTATAAAGAAGACTTGACAGAAGGGAGAATATATGACGCTACTAGATGAACTGAAGACAGCCATGAATAGCACGACAGAGGCTAAAATAATCAGGAGTCTCAGAAGCTCCAAAAATGGAAGTCTGCTCATAGTCACGGACAGGGACGCGGAGGGCCTCCAAAAGGTAATAAACACAATCACGGAGGAGGTAAAATATGTCAAAGTAAGATATATCTCCAGCGAAAACAAACAAGCAGTACACATAAAGGGACTGGACGCGATGGCAGCAAAAAATGATGTGGCCGAGGCATTAGCCACAGAGCTTGGCCTAAAAGGTACGAAAGACCCGATGAGATGGAAAGTGGGGAACTTAAGACCAAGCTACGGAAACACACAAGCCGTGACTGTCAAGTAGGGAAAGATGACCACGACACGCTTATGACAAAAGAGACATTAAGGGTAGGGCTGAGCAGATGCAAAGTACAAGAGAGGGTGGACGTCCCCCGATGCTATAAGTGGTGGAGCTATAGCCAGCGGGCGAAGGAATGCCAGAGTGAGGTAGATAGATCCGAAGCTTGTTATAATTTTTTTTGTGGCAAACAAGGACATAACTCAAATGAATGCGAAAACCAACCAGAATGCCCCCTTTGCGAGGAAAGTGGCCACCGAGCAGGAGGGGGCAGGTGCAAGAAATTTAGGGAAGCCCTAGTAAACCAACAGGAGAGAAGTAAAAAAACTGAGACCAGAGCATCAAACTAACAAATAAATGAACACGCAAAATACATATCGGAAGACGACACGGCGCACTGAGGACAGAGACAAAAAAATATAATTTCTACAAATAAACCTAAAGAGGAGCCAAGGTGCAATGGATCTAGCATTTAAAACAGTAGCTGAAAGAAAAACAGACGCAATAATGGGTAGCGAGCCAAATAAAAACGGGACAAGAGGATGGTATACAGATGAAAACAAAGACGTAGGAATTAGAGTACTGGGCAAAATAAGAAAAAAGACCAAGGTGCGGGCAAAGTATTTGTCTGGATCGAAAGGGCATACGGTATACACTACAGCTGCTACATATCGCCTAACTGCTAGAGGTGCGAATTTGAAAATTTCCTAAGCGAATTAGGCAATGAGGACATTGGCAAACGTCAAAAACAAAAACGGATCCTGGTAGGCGGGGACTTTAACTCAAAGGCCTATGCGTGGGGTTCGGATACACAGGATGAGAGAGGTAATCTTCTATTGGACTTTCCGGCACAACACGATCTGATAATCTGCAATGCGGGAAATGAACGGAGAAACCAAAGCTCAATTATCGATATAACGATGGCAGGGAAAGAAACATATGACAACATGATGGACTGGGCAGTACTAAAAGAAACAGAGACCCTGTCGGATCACAAATATATAGAGTTTACACTGACAAGTAGCACAAAACTGGGAAAAGAAAATCAGCAAGAGGAATGCACCACAAGAAAATGGAAAATAAAAGCGGGTGATCTAGACAAGTTCAAACAGACACTAAAAAGGCAATTAAAAAATAATGCATGGCTCCCTGAAGACGAAAACTTCCTGATAAATGCTTTAGAAAAAAACCTGTAATGAAGTACTTACCAAGTATAAGGCACGAGGGGATAGCAGAGAGCAGACGAAAGTGTATACGGGCAAGGCGCCTTGCCACGAGAGGTAGAAGCACATATGGAGAGAATGCAGACAAGCAGCTATGGGTAAACTATAGAGTGCCGGGATTCCCTAATAAGGTAATAAAAGAAGCCAAACAACGCAAGTGTAACGAGCTGATAAAGGAGCTGGAAGATGACGTCTGGGGACTAGCGTACCAGATCGTCATGAAGAAAACCAAAATGCTGAGAGGCAATAATACACTAGAGGAAGAAAAACAACTGAAATGAGCGGATAAACTCTTCCCAACCCACCGGCCGTTAAGATGGACCCCACAAGAGAAGAAAGAAACCGACGAGATAGTACAGGAAATATCAGCAGAGGAATTAAGGACTGCGGCTACCCAAATGTAAAATGGAAAAGCACCGGACGGAACGGGATAACTCCGGAAATATTTAGAATAGAGCTAGAAAATCACGAAGAGACCTGTAGAGCATGCCTGAATAGACTACCGAGAGAGGAGAGATTCCCACAAATCTTATTGCTTATAGAAAAACCGAAAAAACACAAAGACCCGGAGGACAGCTATCGACCTCTATGCTTACTAAATGTACCAGGGAAATTATAGGAGAGCCCATACGAAACAGACTGCAACAAAGCTTGAAGAAAAAGGCGCCCTGTCAGAACAACAATATGGCTTCCGCAAAGGCAGATCAACTGTCGATGCTGTCAGGAAAATACAAGAGCTAGCAAGAGTTGCCTCTGCCCCTTGCTACCGACATAAGAAATTAGCGATAATGGTGGCACTAGACATACGAAATGCTTTTAACAGTGCACCGTAGTCTGAGATTTTGAAAACGCTGGAAGAACAAAAGATATCTGCATACTTAGTACATCTAATTGGAAACTATTTTAGAGACAGGAAAATAGAAATAGGGAAAAGCAAAAAATCGACGTAAGCAGCGGGATGCCACAAGGCTCTGTCTTGGGTCCCACATTATGGATTGTTTATTACGACAGGATACTCAGGCTGGTCCTCCAGGAAGTAACTCACCTCGTGGCATACGCGGACGATTTGGCACTGGTAGTGATGGATGGCAATGCGGAATACCTGAAACGAAAAGTGGAATGGTCGCTTAATATCATAGACCGGGAGCTGGAAGAAATGGGTCTTGGAATTGCGCCAGAGAAATCCGAAGCGTTGGTACTGGTGGGGAGAAGGACTCCCCACTCCTGAGATGAGCATAGGTTTAAAAATACTACAATTACAACAAAAAAAAGTATAAAATATTTGGGCATACGACTGGATAAAGACCTAAAAATGTATACGCACTTGCAGAAAACCACAAAAAACGTAAGCCAAACGGTAGAGCAGCTGAGAAGGCTAATGACAAACGTTAAGGGACCAAGGGCCAGCCGCAGACGCACACTATGCACAGTGGCACTGTCAAAAATGCTGTACGGTGCTCCTACGTGGTATGAATCGTTGATAAGAACAAAAAATATAGAAGAATATATGAAAGAATACAGAGACAGCTGGCAATACGGATATGTAGTTCCTACAGGACGACCTCGGCGGAAGCGCTGTCGGTAGTTGCCGGGCTGATGCCAATAGACCTGATGGCAAAAGAAAGGCTAAGAAGGTAACTTGAAGGGGAGGAGAGCAGTAGTCGGATTAGAGAAGACACTATGCACGAATGGCAGACAAGATGGAACCAGGAAACCGGATGTGCGGTGTGGACAAAACGAATCATCCCACTCATAGAACCAAGGGTGACACGAGGATACGGAGAAGTAAATTACTTTCTCTCGCAGCTGCTGCTCAGACATGGTAGCTTCATGGCATACCTCTATCGCAGACATCCGAGGGAGACCGAAAATTGTGTGTACTGCCCGGACCTGGTGGATGATTGCCTCCATACATTTTTCAACACCAGATGAGCGAAACAACGGTTGGAAATGCAAAAAAAGGTGGGAGCAAAGTTAACCCCAGCAAACCTACAGGAGACAATGCTACAAAGCAGGGAATGCTGGGACGCAGTGGAGAAGCTAGCGACATCTGTCATAATTGCAAAAGAGGACGAAAGGGATCGCAAAAAAAGAGGAATAAGATAAACAGAAGGCAAACCCCGAGCAAAGTAATGCTGAGAAGGCAGTGCCCCAAGGGGTCAGAAATGGGGAGTGGGTTTTTTAGTGGGTAGTCAAGCCACTAAGGCGAGTAGTCCCACACTCCCCCAGAGTAATTTGGCGCACTGGGGGCCGTACGTAAATGTATTTTACCCCTTCTCCCGAAAAAAAAGACAAAACCAGACAAGACCAGACAATAGCAGACAAACCCAGACAAGATCAGATCAGCCCAGACAAGACCAGGCCAGCCCAGACAAGATCAGACAAAACCAGGCCAGACCAGACCATAAAAGACCAGACAAGACCATACAAGTCCAGGCAAAGCCAGACAGGACCAGAGAAGAGCACACAAGACCAGATAATATCAGATAAGACCAGCCAAGTCCCAACAAGACCGGACAAGACCAGATAAGACCAGATAAAACCAGACAAAACCAGACAAAACCCGACAAGGCCAGACAAGACAGACAAGGTCAGTCATGACCAAATATTGACTGTCTGTCGGGGATGTTTAGTCTTGTTTGTCAAGTGTTATCTTCTCTAGTGTTACCTCTGCCTGTCTCGCTTTGTATGAGCAGCCTTTTTTGTCTAGTGTTATCTATCTAGATTTATCTATTTTGTCTAGACTGTTTAGTTTTGTTTGTGCATTTTGTTTTATTGTCTGTCCAGTCTCCTGCTACTCTCCTGCCTCAGCTACTCTTGTCTCTGTGGTTTTGTCTAAGTAGTTTGCCTCTAGTCCTGTATATTTGTCCTACTAAATTATATGATTTTACTTGCTAATCTCGTCTGTCTTTTCTTAGCTAGTTTTATATATTTGTTTGCATTGTGTGTAGTACCATAAATAGTTTATTAATAATTCAGATGTAATTTCATGGAATGTAGAATCAGTTTGTAGGGCGAAAATCCCAATGGGGTAGAAGGAAATTTAACGGGCGGATGTGACTGCACCACTTCACTATTTTAAATAATTTAATCTTGAGTAGGGTGGAACAGAAAAGATGGTAACAGTTTCAATGTAGGAATAATCAAATGTAACGGTTTGTAAATAAGTGCTTACGCAAGGGAACGAAAAATGGCAATTGAGGAAAAATTAAAATGTATTAATTAGGTGCAATTTGCTTACCTTTTGGTATTGTTTTCATAGTATCTGTCGGGTTTTGATTTTTGAAATACAAGTTTCCTTTTCGTCTTCGCGTTATTATAACTATTTTTGTTAATGGTCTTGATGGCGTAACGAAAAAAAAACTGTCTATTATAGCACACGAGACATGTCGAAATGGCCTCTGTTAATTTTCTGTTTCTGTAAAACGGCCGGCGGCGTGCTAATCATACTAATTTAAAACAAAAGTTAAATCTTCCTATTAACACCTATCGGTATCCGATTTCACAACGTGCTCACTTGTTTGCATAATTATTTTGTAATTTCTCCGTTTGTTTATAATTCACAAATAAGCGTTTTACAATCGCCGCTTGCCTTTATATATACACTTCCAATCAAAATTACAAAAAACATATTTATTCAGAAATATGTAATAACACGACAAAATTAATTTTAATCTTATCTGATGAAATCTTTGTTTAACTTTATATTGTAGCTCATCAACGCACAGCTCAAACCAACCTCAAAATTGTAAAATTTGGAAGGCACATTGCTCTTATGACGTAAACATTCATTAAAAAGGATTTTTGGAAGTTTCTATGGGGGTGAGATGGAGAGCCTAAGTTATTTAGTAGGATGTCTATATTATTATTTCAGAAACAGAGAATGTTACAGATATGAAATATGGTATTAAGATTCGTTTTTAAAAATAGAGAGACATGTTTCAATTTTTTTTTTAAATCGATTAAGAGGGCTGAAAATTGGAAGTTGAATATTTTTAAAATGAAAATTAACTAAAGGGACTGCAAATTGGGGACACTTATATCTCAAAAACTTCATATATTATATTACATGAAAACTGATATTAAATATATTAAATTCTTCTTTAAAAATGAAGAAATGGGAGTATTACCATTTTCCAAAAATTCAGTTAACAGAGGCAGAAAATAATGATTTCAAAAAATTATGTCCATTTGCAGATCTGACAGATGAACTTTGAGTAATAGTTTATAATTACAATTTAAAGAGCAATTGAAAATAGAATAATTAATGGTTTGTGACTATATATACAGTCGTAATATTATAGGCGATGTATCGTTCCTATTCCTGATACTATCCTACGTTATGTGTGGAAGTAAAAATCTTAACTTCCTTAAAATTTAAGGAAGTACACGAACAAATAGTTCATTGTGTTGAAAACTTGGACGAATTCTCTATAATTTTCCATGATTGTGATGGTAATAATAAGCCGACACCCGCCGACACTTGCATATTTCAAATCTCAAACCGTTTGACCTACGAAATCTTTAAGACGAAGACTGCACACTCGGCTAGGTTTAATGAGATTTGAAAATTATTACAAGGGCCGAATAAAATCAAGTTGAAGCGCGAAACCGGCCCACAGGCCCGAGAAAATCGAGATCAAAGTGTCGAGACAAAAATTGATCGAATCGTTTTATAGAAAATATGAGAGGTTTATTCTCCTTGCAGCTGCAAGTATACATAGTTTGAATCTGAATTTAATTTGGACTAATCTAGAACAGTGATTCCCAAAGTTGTCCAGGTGGACCCCAAGGGGTCCACGGGAGACTCGAGGGGTATCTACGCTGGCGTGAAAAAAAATAGGAGTTCACAAATTGAAAGTGGGGGTTCAAAAGAATTCCTTTGAGTAACAACGCTATACAAAGACATATTGACGAAATGAGCTCTGATATTGAAAGCTACATGTCTAATTATCTGCAAACAACTCATTTCAGTGGAAGAGTCAAATCAACTCCTGAATCAATCAACTGGAGGAGTCAAATTTACCGGGTTATGAAGAAATCCATGAAGAGCTGCTATTCGCGCAAACTTTGGAAGACGGACACTAAAGACGTATATTTAATGTCCTGAGTGATTTTTTTTAAGGAAAAATCGATTCCATTTACAAATATTATTTCGGTGGCAGAAGATGGAGCTCCTGCTATGTTTGGGCGATATCGTGGGTTTATAAATCATCTAAAAAAAATTATGCCACACGTAACTGCAATTCACTGTATCATCCACCGACAACGCCTGGTAGCGAAAAATTTGAGTGATAGATTTAATTTGTGATTAAAGCAGTTAACAAAATAAGAACAATGCGTTGAATAGCCATTTATTTGCATAATTTGAGACGAAAATGATGGAGACTTCCAACGTTTGCTCTTACATACTGAAGTACGCTGGTTGCCGAAAGGTGTATATTTAACAAAATTTTACTCACTTTTTGTTTCTCGAAAAGTAGAGATCCAGATTTAAAAGAAAACCTGATCAAACTAAAAGCAGACTTACTTTATCATTTTTGACTCAAATTGTGAAAATATACGGCTATTCAACGCATACTATTTCTTCTTTTTCCTCTTTCGAATAGGCCTACTTTGAACCACGCTTGTTCAACTGTTGGGCTTTGCCCAGTATTGTCGCATCTTCTGCCGGTGTAACTCCTATCTCTCTTCTGTCCAGAGGGTACCTTTCCTTCGAGGTTTTTCCTGAAATCCACGGACTTCCTTCAGGGTGCGTCTCACAGACTGTCTGTTTTTGAGAGCCGTTATTCCCAGTTCTTTAATATCTCTCGGTCTCTGTCAACCAAGAGGTACGAAGCTTCTTGTTTTACCAGAAGGTGAACAGACGGTTGGTTAGTCGGTTTGGAGGCAATCTTGCAACGTGGCCATAGAAAGCTACCCTTCTTTTCCTTGCACAGTCAGAAAGCATCTCAATATGTTCGTAGAGCTCAGAGTTATGCCGTCTTCGGAATTCCCCATCTTCTTTTACCGGGCCTAGGATCTTCCTGAGGATTCTCCTCTCTTTGATTTCCAATTTCTCTAGTAGACCCCTTAGGTTCAAGGAAAGGCACTCCATGGCATTCAGGGCTTCTGGTCGAAAGACTGACGTGTAGTGCTTAAGTTTCAGGTTGCGTGACAGGCATTTCTTATTGTAAGTGTTCTTAGTCAGGCGATAGGCTAGTTCTAACTTGCTGACTCTCTTGGATAATGATGTTCTTTCTGATAAGTTGGGTTCAATCCATTCGCCGAGATACTTAAATTTCTCAGTCCTCTTGATGTTTCCCTGTTGCCCAACATCTCTCTGTTTGCTTCTCTGATGTTGGTGAAAAATTCTGTTTTCTCCAGCGACACTTGAAGACCCACTTTAGCAGCCTGTTTTCTGAGGCAGTTTACCTGCATTGTTGTCATCTCAAGAGAATCAGAAAACAGTGCCATGTCATCTGCAAAGGCCAGGCAATCTACAACCAGTCCATCGTTCTTACGTCCCAGGTAGATAACACTCTGAGCACCCAAATTGTTCAGTTCCTTGCCCCATTCTCTCATAACCTTTTCAAGGACACAGTTGAAGAGAAGTGGGGAAAGTCCATCTCCTTGTCTCACTCCAGTTTTTATTTCGAAGCTTCCTGAAATCTCGCCTCTAAATTTAACTTTGGAATGGGTGTTGGTCAAAGTTTCTAGGATGAGTCTGCGGGTTTTGTTGTCTAGTGCTAGTTCCTGGAGTACTTTATTAAGCGTTTCTCTATCAATGGAATCGTAGACCTTTATTTACTGTTTACTATTACTTTTATTATACTCTATTTCTATTTTTGCTTTAATAACAAATTGAAGCGATTGGTGCAATCTATCACTCAAATTTTTCCTAGAGTGGCGCAAGGAACTGATCAACTTGGGTGTTCAGGGTGGTATCTACCTGGGACGTAAGAACGATGGACTGGTTGTAGATTGCCTGGCCTTTGCAGATGACATGGCACTGATTGCTGCTTCTCTTGACATGGCAACAATGCAGGAAAATTGACTCAGAAAACAGGCTGCCAAAGTGGGCCTTCAAGTGCCGCTGGAGAAAACCTAATTTTTTTCACAAGCATCAAAGAAGCGAACAGAGAGATGTTACTAGAGCAGGGAAACATCAAGAGGACTGAGAAATTTAAGTATCTAGGCGAATGGATTGAACCCAACTTATCCGAAAGAGCATGATTATACATAATAGTCAACAAGTTAGAACTAGCCTATCGACTGACTAAGAACACATACAACACGAAATGCCTGTCACGCAACCTGAAACTTAACCACTAGACATCAGTTTTACGACCAGAAGCCCTGTATGCCATGGAGTGTCTTTCCTTGAACCGAAGATCCTTGGTCCGGTAAAGGAAGATGGGGAATTCCGAAGGCGACATAATTCTGAGCTCTACGAACATATGAAGAGGTTCTCTGACTGTGCAGGGAAAAGAAGGATAGCTTTCTCTGTCCACTTTGCAAGATTGCTTCCAAACCGACTAACCAACCGTCTGTTCAGAGTCTGGCAAAACTAGAAGGTTCATACCACTTGGCTGACAGAAACGGAGAAGGATATTGATGAACTAGGAATAACAGATCTCCAAAACAGACAGTCTGTGAGACGCACCCTGAAGGACGTCCGTGTATTTCAGGAAAAATCCTGAAGGAAAGGTACCCCCTGGACAGAAGAGATAGAGGAGTTACACCGGCAGAAGATGCGACAATACTGGGCAAATATCAAAGCCCAACAAGGCCTAAAGCATAGGCCTATTCAAAACAAGAAGAAGAAGAATGCAGTTACATTGGCGATTATTACAAGGCGACAGCCTAAATTGGATAATAAGAAAGGGTGTAATTTCGGCTTTTCTTGGAATATTGAAATTTATGAACCAAAAATTAGTCGGCGCAAATTCTCCTAGTGTTCTTTGTCACAGGCGGAATGAATTGGTGAGGATATTCAGACATATGTACAACATTTAAATGCCCAGTATGATAACTTCAAAAATTGATTTGAAGATATTCTGACGATGGAAATGCCACCATGGATCATAAATCAATTTGATGAAACGGAAGTGGCATATGTGGTATTACAAGAGAAAGTACCAAGTACCAATTTAGCTTAGTACCAATGAGGAGCTGAAGGTGCAAATTAAAAAAGGCTATCAAACATTTTGGCTGCAGGCAGTAATACCCGAAAATATCCTGGGCTGTGGGAAATGTTTGCGTTTCCCATACTTTGTGGAAGAAAGTTTTAATATCGTTACAAGCCTATTAATAAAAAAAGGAGCAAATTGAACATCACAGAACGGGGAGATTTGCGGATATTCCTTACAATATTAAAGTCAAGTATTAATAATTGACTGTCAATCCCTAAAGTACATCCCACCCATTCAAATTATTTGACTATTTTTTTTAATTGTTGATTTGCATTGTTGAAGTTACTGTACGTTATTAATGTTTAATTTGAATTCTAATCAGTCTGTTAGCATTTTATAAATAGGATACTTGGTTAAGTGTGGTTAAAACATGTGAATTTTTCAATTGAATGTAATCATTTTATTTTAATAAATAGAACACATGAAAATATACTATTTCCTTTTATTTTTACCACTCCGAACTTAGGGTTGGAACTCAAATGCCCACGCGACGCAAATGCCCATCTTTAGATCATTTTTTGACGAGTTTTGGGGATATGGTAAAAAGTTGGAAACTAGGGTTTGACGGTATTTCAAACCCGGTTTTTAAAATAAATTTGTCACATTTGAAAACCGGTTTTTAAATTAAGAAAACCGGTTTCAAAGAATATAAATTACGTAAAAATTAATTTTTACTTAACTTATTTGTTTTGCTATTCATTCTATGCAAGGGGCATGTATTCTTAGCATTGAATGATATTGGTTCTTCTTATATGTGAAAGAAGCTCGATATTTTAAACTTTTGGAACTTCATAAAGTCTTGGGACCGATTCATGGCATCTGAAGGCTTGGGGCGACGAGATGCTAACTTATTAACAAGTGAAGGAATATTTGAATTTCTGTTAAATGATATAAAAAATTTAAACACTGAAATAAGTTTGAAATTACTATATGCTGGAAGAACGAATTTAACACCTAACCACCTGACATACGTCTCTCAGACCCAAAGTAGCAATAATTTTCGCACCTGAGACGTATGGCTGGTGGTTAAGGGTTAAGAAAGAGGACAAGTAGAATTAGTAAAGGCCGCTTTTTCTTTGTTTACAAAATCCACAAAACATTTCCATTTCTGTAAAGAAATCTAGTGTACTTTCTTTAGCTTCAAAAACCAAAATTATTAAGTTACCTGGAAAAATATCTTCTAGTACAGCGTTTTCAACCTTTTTTGGCGCTCGGACCAGTAAAATTTAAAAAAAAAATTCGCGGACCAGTGATATTTTTTTAACATCAAAATTTTACTAGGTATTAAAGAACTACTACATAAGTTAACATTTTTATTATCATTTACTTACAATAATATTTAAATGTAAAGATATGTAATTGTTTTTCTTTTTTTTTTCTTCAGTGCCGTACTAATCATAAATTACATAGAATTAAAACTAGTTTAAGATATTTGTATTTCGTAATTTTATAAATTAAAATTACGAAATTTTTTTTTTGATAAGTAAATTATTTTCGCGGATAGAAAAAATTGTTCGCGGACTAGTAAAATTTCTCCGCGGACCACTGGTAGTCTGTCGGACCAGCGGTTGAGAATAGCTGGTCTAGAATATTTCCAAATTCTTATGTGGAAACAGATTCTGATAAAGAGCAAAACAAAGAAACTACTCATCAGTGTAATGCATTTTTAAAGGAAGCCATGGAAAAATAAAAATAAAGTTTCTTGAAGACCCTGAAGAAAAACTTACAAATCCAAGGTCATTGAAAGATTAATTTTCATTATTAGAGGCAACGAATAAAAGAACCAAAAACTTAGATTTCTTATTTGATGTCCTATACTATAAAATCAAGCTCAGTAGCTAGTGAACGAGTATTTTTAATTTCAAGCAATATTGTGTCCAAAATAAGAACAAGACTTAGCCACCATTCAGCGAATATAATAATTTTCTTTAAATGTTATTTTCTTGGGAGAAATTAAAGTTAAAGATAAATACTATTTGAATTTTTTGTATTTTTGTAAGTAATTTGTAATCTTAAAATTTAAAAAAGTTTTTAATTCTTTCGAGAAAAAGAAGTTTGAGAACCCTTGGTCTAGAAGAATATTCAGTCAATTTGGAATATTTTGGAAAGAGTTTCGCGCAAAATTTTGAAAGGATATTTTGCGCGTTTATATAATCGCTTACGTTGAAATGTCAGGCTTACGTTTCACCGAAACCGAAAAAGATTGTTAGTTGTTTTTTTCTATACATTTTCCTTCATTTGATGTGTTATATGTCAATATGCATGACATATGAATATTCGCAATTTTTTTGAAAGAGTTTGAAAACCTTGGACCAAAAGAGACCTTGAAAAAATCGTGATTTTTGACACCTCTCCATGTATCCACATATACCTTTCTTGATTTATTACTTAAAGTTCTTAGCTGTTATAGTAGTTGATTCTTTAAAAACTATTCCTTTAGAACTAAACAATCTGATTCTAAAACAATCATCCTTGCGCTACTTAGTTCTTTGATTCTATCTAGAACTAGTCTCTTCAATATAAATCTTTGGCTCTAGAACTTGCCTTTTCATTATAAATCTTTGGTTTAGGAACTAGTTTCCAAAATTATACTGTGTGACATAAAAAATGCAACACCAAGAAGGGGTAGTAATTTTTGGACCAAGCTTTCTGCCAAGCTTGGTCCAAAAATTGCTACCCTAATTGCTTGTTTTACTAGTTTTTACTAGTTTACTAGTCAAAAGATAATAGTCATTTTGTATTAATAATGTGTTGGACCACCCCTATTAGTTTCACACTTCCGCACTCTTCTCGCCAGGTTCTCGATTTCTCCCTGAGATATTGCATCCCAGGCAATCTGCAGTTCATGCCGGAGAGCTTCTAGTGTCTGAAGAGGATGCGCTCCATAGAATGCCGTGCGATGTGGGGACGGGCATTATCCTTTTGGAAAATCGGCTCCTCGAGCTCCTGAAGAAATGGAAGGATATGGGGTTCTACTACTTCATCAGCATATCGGTGGGCATTCATATTGCCTCGGATGAATACCAACTGAGACCAGCTTCCATAAACAATAGCACCCCGTACCATAAACCCCACTGGTGGTACACATGTCGCTCAACATAAAAATGCAAAATCGGATCCTCCAACTCCTAGAGAATTGGAAGGATAAAGGGCTCTATTACATCATCAACAAGTCGGTGGGCATTAATATTGCCTCAGATGAATACCAACTGAGATCAGCTTCCATAAACAGTAGCACCCCGTACCATAACCCCGACTGTGTAGACATGCCACTCAACAAAAGACTGCACATGGCGACGTTCTTCACGTCTACGTTTGACCCTCATGCGACCATCGTGCATTCCCAAGCAGAATCGGGGTTCGTCACTGAAGACCACTCTATGCCATTCCACGTCCCAATCCAGTCGCAAGATCAACCACTCCAAAAGATTATTAGAGCTGTAGCGGAAGCACAAGATGTTGGCGATAGGACTACAAGCCAAAAGCTCTAATCGTCGGTAAACTGTACGAAGGGTTACAGGACGTCCTTTGTTTCCAAACCATCGGCTATAGATATTGTACTCGAGAATCACTCTGTTAATGCCAGTAATCGGAGATGGCGGTCCTGGACCACATTTGTCTGTCTTGGCCGTCCATTTCCTCTTCTACGGCGTTCTTGGCCTTCTGTAGACCATGCTTTATAACACGTCCTACAGAGGATTGGTTACGGTTAAGACGATTAGCAATTTCTCTCAATGAAAAACCACCTCGACGTAAGCCATAATGTGACCTCTGTCGAATTCACTCAGTTGTCGATAATTTTCACGTTGCAGTACTCTAGGCATAATCGAAACGCAAAGATCTCAAAAAGAAAAGAATTGCAACCAAAAACAATATTGAAATCGACTAAATCTCGCAAAAAATACATCGATTTTAACAACAAGCAAAACGTTAAATTTGCATTGGCTACTGGATTATTTTCAAAGAAATTTTAATCAATTACTACCTTTGACTAGTTAAACATTTGTACCAAGTTTGATCCAACAATTCCTACCCCTTCCTAATGTTGCATTTTCTAGGTCACAGAGTAAATCTGTCTAGTTTTAGATATATGGTTCTAGAACGAAATTTTTTCTGGAATTAAATCTTACAATACAAAATTAAAATAAACTGATTTTCGAAGCAATTATTTTTGTTACAGGACACAGGAACACCTTAAATATAATTATTTTAATTTTTGTCTACATTTATGACTGAAACTGTATACAGATTTGTTACCAATCAGTTTAACATTTATTTATTTAACATTTGTTTAAACAAATGAATTGCACTTAAGAATCAACATTGTTATTGTTTGTGATCCAATTTGTAGAGTAGACATTATTTGTCAAGACAAATAATATAAACAAAACAGGAATAGTTGAAACAAAAAGCTTGGGAGTGTATATAAATTAGACGGTTCTGTTCAGTTTGCTATTTTGTAAAAATAAATGTTACAAAGAAGCTTTGTCAAGCTTGTCAAGGAAGACAAACAAAATTAAACTAAACCTAATCAAATTTAGCATTTTAGTGTAATCATTAAAATTCCTGCTATAATATTTGATTAAATTATGGCCACCCAACCAACTTGCACTGGCATAAAACGTGGGCTTAAGTTACTTTATGTTTATAGCCTTTACTTAGTTTAATGTGCTTTTTTTATGAATAATGCATGCGACTAGTAAAAAAATGTGTCCGGCTGACATAGTTTTATCTACCCTTAATTCGCACCCTCCTGGCAACTCTCTAAGGGATGCCATAAACTTCGTTGTGCTTTAACTGATGTCATTATTTAAATTGCATTTTAATCAGTTAGTTAAAATGGATGGAATTATTAATATTTAATAATTTTTCGATTTGCCGTAATTAATGCTAATCAATTTAAGGGAGTTGAAAGTACCACTTATTAGTCACTACTATCACATCAAAGCCGAAACTGTATCATAAAAACTTTAAATGGTGAAACAAGTTCTCTGGTTATAAAACTAAGTTTCTACAACTAAAACTATGTTTCTAGAACGACATATTTAGTTCTGCAACTTGTCATCTAAAGTTATAGCTCCAGTTATAGAACTAGTCTTTTCTAACTGGATTTCTGGTTCTAAAACTTTCGGTTTTTAAAAACTAGTTTTAAATCTCAGATCCTAGAAACAGATTCTAGGTCTCTAGTTTCAGAACTATTTTTAGAGCTAGATATCTCAATGTTTTAATCATAAAGACTTTTAAATTCATTTAAATTTTGTTTGCATGGATTTTGTCTAGGTTTCTTAGAAGTAACCAATAGAAAGCTCAAATAGCTTGCTTATACAGAGCCTTTACCTATTGATTCTAGTTTTTTTATAACATCGTTAGACATCGAGCTTTCGTTTACTCGGGAATAGTTTTTGTGCCGCCGCTGAAAGCTTGCGCTGTGCAAAGTTAGATTATGCACTTAAAAGCTTAAAATTTATAATAAAAACTAACATCGTGCAGGTTTGAAATATTATCATAGAATATTTATTCTCTCTAAGAGCTTTTTTTAAAGCACTTCCTCTCTCTGATTACTGTTTATGGCGGTGCTTTATCGCGCTTAATTCTCATTTATGTGATTAATTTTAGAGTCGCCGATAATTTTCGATTAGGTTTATTAAAAGTAATACATTTAAGGATATTGAAAACTCAACCTATTTATCTTTACACAATCAATATAAAATGATAGCTTTGAGATGTTATTACCTCATTATTTATTACCTGTAAAGTTCATTTATAAAGCTTTAATAATTGTTTTGAAGAAAATAACTTACCAAAAACTATAATTATCAATAAAAGCTTAAACTTATTTATACCATTACGGAAGCTTATTGTTTTATGATGTAGTAAAGCTGAAATATTATCATCGATTAATTTAATATTTCAAAAAGCTTTTTTGTAAATGTAATTCCTTTGGTAATTGATTGTTTATAACATCGTTTTGCATAAAGATTTTTTGAATATTTATTTTTATAAAAATCTCATTTTATGAACAACTTTTTACGTGCGTTCTATGTTGAGCTTTTATAGTCAATTTCATAAATCGTTTCCATGTCGCTATTTCATTAAATTGCAATGTGAAAAAGCTAACAGAAAATTATATTTTTGACGCGGATCTGAGTGGATTTTAATTTAAAGTGAAAGGATCCGTCCGAGCTTTATGTAAATAGTGGTAGATGAGGGAGATTTTTATTTGAGTTTCGTTATGCCGTTTTTATTTACATAATTTTGTGAAATTTGCATAATTTAGAAGAAATAGTTTTAAATGTAATATCGTATAATTACTGAAACAAATAGACTTTTTCTTAAAAATTATTATAGTTGGGCTGAAATTGAAGTGAAAATTAACTACCTCCGTATATTGTTCTGAAATTTTCACCAAATTCTGTTCTGTTTTCACCAAAAAATAGCGAAATTGTCAAATCGGAAATATGTCACGAATGAAATGGTTCAAACTGTTAGTCAAAACTTCCTATTTTCTTCTCAGTCAATTGGTGTTACTAACAAAATTCTGTAACTGCAAATTTAAATTATTTAGACATTTAGTAGAATATTGTGTTTGGTAAAACTAAAACCTTTGCAGAAAAAACTGTTTCGTCTTAAAATTAATTACAAAAACGGTTAATTTTTGGCATATAAACTTCTGGAAATCTTCAATCAATTACTGATAGCGATTTTTGTTCAGGACAGTCGCAAAGGTCATGTTTGTACATTTTGGGCTAAAAACCACATCGACTTATTTTAAAGTGCAAACAGTTAATTTTGGAGATACGGAAAGAAAATATATTGATATACAAATAACAATAAAACAAATTAGGAAATGTTATTTTCTTTAGGTAATTTTGTCTTCCCAAACCTTCCGAGTTTGTTTAAAGTGATTATTTTTTGCTTAATGCGATGGAAACCTTCTTCTTAAAACCAAATTCTTATTTTATTACTAATATTTCCAATGCTGTATTTTTCTTAGAAATAAATGGGTTAAAAAAGGATTTTTTCTAAAAATTCCAAAAAAACGTACTAATTGGTACAAATTAGTATCAATTAAAACAATATTATTGAACCATTCCTATAAGTTGTGTAACAGTAATTTTCGACTAATTTAAACAACAATACATTACAAATATTAACCAGAAGATGATTTAAAAATTTCGTGTAATTACTTCGCAGACAATAAAAATTGCAAGCTTTTATATAACGACTAACTTCTAGCCTCCATATTATAAGTTCCAAAATATACTCTGTGTCCAAAAAATGCAACACTAAAAAGGGGTAGGTATTTTCGGACAAAACTTGGCAAAAATGTTTAACTAGTCAAAGGTAGAAATTGATTAAAATTTCATTCAAAATACAATCGAAATTATTGGGTGTATTTCTTTTTTTTTCACTAGAAATACAATTTACAATATATACATAAATTACAATGTTAGGAAGGAGTGAGTAACAGGCTCACGAGTAATCGGAGCCCAATAACAACCCAACAGGTATTGCAATACACAGAAATGGTATCCAACGATAACCGACAGAAACAAATGATTAAAGCCTTATTTTGCCCAGAGCAGTGGGGTGTAATTTAAGGAAGTGCTTCAGGCTAAGAGGGGAACAATTGAAAATATTAGGACAGTCTGAAAGAAAGCGTTGGTTTAGGTAATTGTATTACGCTGACATACGTGTGAGGAGCGAATGTTACGCTGAGTTCGTATGGAAACGTATCAGATGGTGGGTTCTGGGTATGCAGGAAATTATTGTGGGACAGTTAAGATTTAAACGGGACAGTAGGTAGGGACAATCAATTCGATTGTTATGTAATTTAAGTAAAAATAACATAACATAGGCGCACAGTACGCCTGGCATGTAATGGGGTAATACATGGTACCTCAGAAGACGGAAACCTACGTGATAGAAAATTAAGTAATTTTCGCGGGATTTTTTTCGAGACGTTGCGTGTATACATTATATTGAGGGGGCTGAACACAGGGTGCAAATTCCAGTATCGACCTAACAATGGAATGGAGTAGTAGAGGGTAAGGTAGACATTTATCGAACGGAAACTCGCAGTAGCCCTGATCATAAATCCCAGTGACTTGTTGGCTTTTTTATAATAGCGTCGATATATTCAGAGAAGCATAACTTCTCATCAAATAAAATGACCAGGTCCTTAATCGAGGTAACCCTTTTGATTGGAGTACCACAAAAGCCATAGATGTATGCGAGATTATTATTATATTTTTCTGGTATCAATACAAGATCAATAGCCGATCAATGGCTTGGAAACTATGGACGTCCTGTAACTCTTCTTATAGTTTACCGACAAATTAAAGCTTTTGGCTTGCAGTCCTATCGACCATAACTTGTGCTTCCGCGGAAGACTCGTTATCGACAGCAATGTTTGTAGTGGTGTACCTTGTGGCTCGAATGGGATGTGAAATGGCATAGAGTGGTCATCAGTGACGAATCCCGATTCTGCTTGGGAATGCACGATGATCGCATGAGGGTCAAACGTAGACGTGGAAAACGTCGCCATATGTAGTTTTCTGTTGAGCGGCATGTGCACCACACTGTGGGGGTTATGGAATGGGGTGCTGTTGTTTATGGAAGCATCTCTCAGTTGGTAATCATCCGAGGTAATACGAATGCCCACCGACATGTTGATGAAGTGGTAGAACACCATATCCTTCCATTTTCCAGGAGCACTAGGACCAGATTTTCCAACAGGAAAAGCGTTGCATAAGTTGCGTTGCGTAAGCGTTTCCCATCCCCATATTGCAAGGCATTCTATGGACCGCTTCGAAGAGACTAACGTCAATATCTTGCCGTGGCCACCCAGATCTCCCAACCTTTCGCAGAACGAACATGTGTGGGACATGATGGGTAGAGGACCCAAGCAATTAGCCCAACTTCCACAGACACTAGAAGCTCTCCGGCATGAGCTACAGATTGCTTGGGATGCAATACCTCAGGCAGAAAAATCGACAACCTGATGGAATCCATAAAGAAGGGTGAAGGAGTTTGCAACTAATAGGTGTCCAACACATTATTTAAAAAAAATGCCTTTAGTTTTTGTTTAATTTCTTTGAAATTTTAATCAGTTACTTACTACTTTTGACTAGTAAAACATTTCTGCCAAGTTTGGTCCAAAGTAAAACATTTATGCCAAGTTTTGATCCTAGCCCTTCTTGGTGTTGTATTTTTTATGTCACATAGTATATATATATATATATATATATATATATATATATATACATATATATTTATATATATAAATCCCATGAAACTTTTTCCAATAAATTTTTATACATACATGAAACTTTTTCCTAATAAAAATTTTATAACATAGACGCTCTTTCATATTGGTACATATCATGTAACTTTGCAAACTGACAGCCACTCACAATATTCTTTATGGTTCCTCTACACCAGCTATTCTCAACCGCTGGTCCGGCGGACCACCAGTGGTCCGCGCAGAAAATTTACTAGTCCGCGGACAATTTTTTCTATCCGCGAAAAAAATTTACTTAATAAAAAAAAAAACGAAATTTTAATTTATAAAATTACGAAATACAAATATCTTAAACTAAGTTTAATTCTATGTAATTTATGATTAGTACGGCACTGAAGAAAAAAAAGAAAAATAATTACATATCTTTACATTTAAATATAATTGTAAGTAAATGATAATAAAAATGTTACAATTAACTTATGTAGTAGTTCTTTAATACCTAGTAAAATTTTGTTATTAAAAAAATATCACTGGTCCACGATTTTTTTTTTAATTTTAGTGGTCCGAGGGCCAAAAAAGGTTGAGAAACGCTGCTCTACACTATGGCCCATCTTGGGCCATTGTGAGCCATCACCATTGTGTAGAGGGGTAGATGGCCTGTAGTGGCCCAATTAGTGGATAATGGAGATGGTGATGGCCATGGATGGTGTTGAGAGTAAGCTGTGCAGTGGCTAAAGTGGCATGTCCATATTGTCCATACCAAGGGCCATCATTATTTCCTTTATCGCACGCTTATGAGTGCCTGCTGGTTGTTGTTATAATAACACTGATTTTTAGTAATTATTATTATTTAATTATAACGAAATATTTAGTTTATTGAGATATTAGTTTATTGAAACATTAGTTTTTTTAAATACTTAGTTTTCTATAACAAGAAATAGCTGTTTATTACTAATCATGGCATAATCGAAAAAAGAAATAAATTGGGTTTCAGAAGAGACATTTTAGTAGGTTTATTGAGTTGTATCAAAAGGAGTCTTGCATTTGGAACCCGAAAGACAAGCTACATACAGATAAAAATATCATCCACCATCTTTTTTGCCATTTTTTCCTGATAACTTTTTGTGTAACTATGTGTACGTAATAATTATACGTGTTGGCCAAACACAAAGTCACCGCCGCGATTTCCTCGACCTCCATACTAGTTACTAGGCAACTTCTTATGAGAAATTATAAGTTTCAACTTTATTAAATTTGAATATTAACTTTACAATTTCAATTCAAAATTTGAAATTAATTTTTATCAACAATGTATGGCCCACTATGGCCCATTCAAGCACATCTAGAATTGTCCATCTAGATGGACCACTGTGTGGATGCGTCCATTCAGGCCATCATAATGGGCCATGATAATGGTGACCATCATGATGCCCCCCAATATGCCATAGTGTAGAGGAGCCATTACAGATTTTTCAAAGGATTCAATTTGGATAAAGCAACCAGATTTCGGAAATCTGAAATTCCCCGATACAAATTATCTATTCTCATAGTTAATAATTACATGTTGCAAAGAGTACAAAGAGTATACACCGCCCTGAATGCAGTACAAAGAAGTACCAAATCAAAAAGTACAAATTGTTTTTTAATAGTACAGTATAATCTCGATAATGCGACACATATGGGACAACTATGGACAACCAGACAACCTCCGGATTATCAGAAAGAGTGGTGGGAGGAAAGAGCGCGATCGGTCTCCAGACCGCCGGATTACTGAACGTGTCGTTCGATTAACCAACGGCCAAATTACCGAGATTATACTGTACTTTACAGCTGGAAGTAATGCTAGTCAAATTACATTGAATTCAGTAGTAAATGATTCAGTAGAACTTATTTCTATGCGGCTTAACTAGAATAAATAGATTTGTTAATCAAATTTATAAATATTGAAATCAGATTGTAATTGAATTTTAGAGAATTTTCAACGTGCTGTACTAACCCGATTTAAATAAACACAAGTATCTCGAGTAAGAATTAAAAAAAATACATTTCAGTTTGTAGAAGATAAGTAAAGCAAATAAAATGATTGTTAAATAAACATAGCTGTAATTATTACATATTAACAGCAATTACATTATTTCTTATATAAAACAAAAATTGTGTTCAATTCGTTTTTTCTTAATTGTTAATTATGTTGTTAACCCAGTTCTATAAAAAACGTTTTTTTTTTATTTGTTTGGGAATATTATGCGAACTGTGCTGTAATTTCACTCGGCGATTATTGTTTAGGATTCTGCGCATCGCAACTTTGTTTATGCAACGCTTATTAATAAGCAACAGCTAAATAAAACACTCGCGTAATTGTTTTCCAGTCGGGTATTTCTTTTATTTTCGTATGCAACCAGAAAAACAAATAAATAAACGCTCAATTTTTGTGTTTCTGTTGAAACGAAATTGTCTTATGCAATGTTATTTCTTATCAAACAAGCAGCAAAGGTTTAGCATTCTGAAAAATTGCGCATTTAGGAAACATTGTTGTCTCAACGATTTCAGGTCAATATTTACTAAAACTTTATGTAGAATTTGCAATTTTGTGGCAACAAACATTCTCATTAATTTTAATAAAATGAAACTATCATTTTGTCTGGGAGAAAGACTTTACGGTAATTGGTGACAATAAATATTATTATTAGTTTAATTTCAATTTGCTGAGATTCTTATCAGGTGAAATTGAAAAGTTTCAAATTGAAAACACATTGATTAATTCATCTTGGTATTCCTAATCTAAACTTGTTTAACTTAAGTTTTGTTTATATTGCCTTATATATAATTGCCTATAATCTTGGAAAGCTACTCATGTCGGTCTAGTCTCGTTTGGTCCTGACTAGACGAGTCAGTCTAGTTTTGTCTATCTAGTTTAGTCTAGACTAGACGAGACAGTCTAGTTTAGTCTTGGTTGTCTAGTCTAGTGTTGGCTGTCTAGCCTTGTCTAGTTGGTCTAGTCTTGTTTATCTAGTTCCGTCTTGTTTGTCTAGTCTAGGTTTATCTAACTATCCTAGCTTGTCTGTCTGGTATATTATTGTCTAGATAGTCTAGTTATATTCTATTATTCCTATTATAGTACTGTTGTGAGATATTCTAGTACTAGTTATCTACAATAGTGTTTTGTCTAATCTATCTATCTAGGCAAAATAGAGAAGGTTTATTCTTGGGTGTCTAGTCCAGTTCTGTTAGTTGTTCCTGCATAATCTTGGCAAGCTATTCTTGTTTAGACTTGCTTGGTCTACACTAGACGAGGTAATCTAGCTTTGTCTATCTAGTTTAGTTAAGACTAGACGAGGCAGTTTGGTTTAAGTCGGGGTAAGTTTAATGGGTGTCTAGTCTAGTCTTGGCTGTCTAGTCTAGTCTTGGCTGCCTAGCCTTATCTTGTTTACCTAGTCCCGTCTTGTTTCTCTAGTATAGTTTTGTCTGTCTAGTCTGGGTTTATCTATCCATCCTAGCTCGTCTGTCTAGTATATTATTGTCTGGCTTGTCTAGTTTTATTCTATTATTCCCATAAAAGTTATCAGTTTTAAACCATTCTAGTACTAGTTATTTAGTAGTAGTGTTGGGTCTAGTCTATCTATCTAGGCAAGATAAAGAATACTTGCTCTTGGGTGTCTAGTCTTATATTTTTGATCTAGCCATGTTCGTTGTTCCATTATAATCTTGGTAAATTATTCTTGCTCGTTTATTCTTGCTTGGTCTAGACTAGATGAAGCTATCTAGTTTTGTATTGGCTCAATCTAGTTTAGTTTGGACTAGATGAGGCAGTCTAGTTTAGCCTTGGCTGTTTAGTCTAATCTTAGCTGTCTAGCCCAGTCTTGTTGGTCTAGTCTTGTTTGTTTAGTATAGGCTTGTTTGTCCAATCTAGGTTTATCTATTTATTCTAGCTTGCATGTCTAGTATTTTATTGTCGGGTTAGTCTAGTTTTATTCTATTATTCCTATAATACATAATTACAATAAAACTAGACTAGCCAGAAAAAATATACTAGACAGAGAAGCTAGGATGGATAGATAAAGCTCGACTAGACAAACAAGACAATACTAAACAAACAAAACTAGACTAGACAGCCAGGACTAGACTAAACAGCCAAGGTTAAACTAGACTGCCTCGTCTAGTTCAAACTAAACTAGATAGACAAAACTAGACTGCTTCATCTAGTCTAGACCAAGCAAGACTAACTTGTCAAGATTATAATGGAACAGCGAAGAAGACAAGATCAACAAGACAAGACTAGACACCCAAGATTAAGTCTTATTTATCTTTCCTAGATAGATAGACTAGACACAAGCCTTGGCTGTCTAGTCATGACTAGACTCAGCCAAGACTAGTCTAGACAGCCAAGACTAAACCAGACCGCCTCAGCTAGTCTAAACTAAACTAGATAGACAAAACTAGACAGCCTCTTCTAGTCTAGAACAAGCAAGACTAAACGCACAAGAATAGCTTGCCAAGATTATAATGGAACAACGACAAGACTAGAATAGACCAACAAGGCTACACTAGACACCCAAAAGTAAGCCTTCTTTATCTTGCCTAGATAGATAGACTAGACACAATACTAGTACTAGATAAGTAGTACTAAAATGGTTCTCAATAGATGACTAGTAAGATGACTCTAGTCTTATTGGTCTAGTCTTATCTTGTTTATCTAGTCCCTTGTTGTTTGCCTAGTTTAGATTTATCTATCTATCCTAGCTACACTGTCTAGTCATGTCTGTCTAGTGTATTATTGTCTGCCTAGTCGGGTTTTATTCTATTATTTCTATAATAATTATCAGTTGTGAACTCTTCTAGAACTAGATATCTACAATAGTGTTGTGTTCAGTCTAATCCTAGTTAATAGATTTAGGACATTTTTAATTTCAATAGAATTATATTTAATAAAAATTCTGATAAACTTTAAAAATTTGATTAAACTTAATAAACCTGATAAACTTGATATACGTAATACACTTGATACATAGATAAATCTAATAAACTTGATACTTTTGGTAAACTTGTTGATAAAGTTAATAGAGACGTGAAAACTTGAGAACCTGGAAACTTGATAACCTGAGATTTTGATAACCTGAGAACTAAAGTACCAGAGAACTTGAGAAGTTGAGAGCATTATGATTTTTAGAACTTTGAGATTTTGAGATCCTCGGATCTTGAGAATATTACAAGTTAAGATCTTTAGAACCTGAGATCTATAGAACTTGGGAAGTTGAAAACTCAGGTAGTTGAGAACTTGAAAAATTCAGATCTGGGGAAGTTGAGAAGTTGAGAAATTGGGAAGATGAGAAATTAGGAAATTGAGAAATTCGGAAGTTGAGAATTTGGGAAGTTGAGAACTGGGGAAAAACAAAACTTAATAGCTAGAGAGCTTTAGAACTTAAAGGCTTTAAGAATCGAGAGTTTTAGGACTTTAGTTTTATAACTTGAAATCTTTAGAATTTAAGAGCTTTAGAGTTGGAAGCTTTAGATCTTTAGCTTTGTAGCAGGGGTGTCTAACATTTTTGTTTCTTTGGGCGACATTGAAGGTAGGCAAGTAGTTTTGGACCACAAGTATATTAACATAGCTTAGCAGCAACAAACAGCTTTATTTGGTGTTCCTTCCGCATTCACACATTTCCAAGTATTTGAAAATATGTCCTTTCCCCTCAAAAATTAAATATTTATTACAGCTTGTTTACAACTTTCTGAAACATTCTTATTTGTTTATGCCGCTGAAATAAATACAAATTTCGATTTGTTTTCGCCCACATTGAAAACTTAAAAACTTGAAACTGACACCTCGAAAATTTGAAGCTTTTTTAAATGCACAAAAATCTACGTTTTCTTGCCATAGTTTTGTCCACAATTTGCAATTTTATGAAAAAAAGAAACTTTACAAATAGTGATTTTTATTATAATACTCGACAATTTTGTATAAATCAAGAACAAAAACCTAAGGTATAAAGTAAAGAACCATTAAGACTACAAGGATATGAAATTAATAAGCACTTGAAAAGCTTGAATATATAAAAGGCACTTGAAAGGTTTTACGGAAAAGACGATGTTTAAAGAAAATATTTTTAGCGAAAAGTATCATCCCTGTACAATGTACAATGCAAATCTCCTTGGAATAATATCAGGCTTAATAAGTATTAACGAAATCAAAAGGTTTTTTAAATTCCCATACTTCGATATTATTCGGTGCTCTCCCCGATTTTATATTATGTAACACATTGCAATTATGTGTAAACACAGAAAAAATGTGACAAATCATGTATTTTTTTAATATCTAGCAAGAACAAAAAGCTCAAGTACAAAATGAAAAATCCATACGCCCGTTGCATGCAATTAATAAGCTCGAGATAAGTTCGAATGAACTTAAAGAAGAGACAATATTATAAGAACATACATTCGACGCGAGCAATTATGTCATAATTATATTTTTGTTCTGGTTTCCTGTTTCCTGGGAGTTTCCTGGGATCAGGCTCAGGTACAAAAAAAAAATTAAAATAATAAGCACGAGATAAGCTGAAAATGATTGAGAGAGAATAATGAAAGACATTTGAGACAATTTAAGAAAGAGAGAAAGAAAAACGTTTCTTTGCGCAAATGATTCAGTAAAATTATTTCACAAATAAAAAGGTTTGTAAAATTCAATAACAAAAGGGTCCAAAATTAAGTTACATTAAGTTAATTAATAGGTCCAAGCAGTTAAATGTGATATTGAGAAAAATCATTAAATACTCCAAGGAAGAGAAAATGTTTAGTTTTCTCCAACCCAAGTTTCTCGGGATTACACCAATATTTTATCTACTTCATTTTTGCAACACATAATTACTTTTGCCTCCAGGCTTGGAAGACAAACCAAGAAAACATTTATTTAGGTCCTGATTAAATATTTTCTAGAATTTACTCCAGAAACCTTGGATTTTCAAGAAAAAAAGTTGCGTAATACAAATTTTTTATATATGTTACGAGTAATGTTAGAAGATTGAGTAAACCTAGGTTTACTCGGGTTTACTAAGAATCACCCAAGGAGTTTGTATAATGTCCGAATAAGAATTAAAATAAATTTTAATTCGGGATTTACCCATACTCTAAGTCTACCCAATGCTGGCTGGGTAATGTTAGTAGTGATATCAAAAATTATGTGCATTGATAGATTTTGTTTTCGTTTTGTCATAAAAAGACAGTGAAAGTATTTTTGGAAGAGATAATTCGTACAGTTATGTAAGTAATGAATATTAAAATGTTTTATGACAATAAGGTATGTCAAGCTACGCGACTGAACACCTAAGATTACCCAGCCAGTGTTGGGTAGACCTAGGTGTGTGCGGGTAAATCCTGAATTAAAACTTATTTCAATTAATATTCGGACTTTACCAAAACCTTTTGGGCGATTCTTAGTATACCCGTGTAAACTTAGGTTTGCTAAATTTTCTAGCATTTCCCGTAACATATCTAGCCCGCAGCTTCGCTCGGGTGGTTTTTTATCAGTCAAACTAATTCAGGTAAGCTATGTTTACCAAATATTGATTATCTCGTGAGTAATATGAACACGTGAGTAATATTAAGTTATAACTAAGTAAGATTTGAAAATTGTTACGAGGGCCGGAAAAAATCAAGCCGAACATAGCATGTACTTTTTAATCAGTCTACCTAGTCTTATTGTTTGAAACAATAATAATAAATTGTACTTAAAAGGAGCTTTAAAGCGTTTTTAAACTGACGTAAAATCTAAAACAAATTTCGCTACATTTATTCGTTTTTGAGATACCGTTCTAAATTAAAAATATGTTTTTAGGTTGAGAATTGGTTAGTTATTAACATTTCCTGACTTATTGTAAACTAAATTGATTATTTAATTTTAATTCATTAAACGTAATGATTTTGTAATATTTATTCATGTTTTATCTTGACACATATCCATTTGTTGTATAACTTTGAATTTTGAATTTGATTTATGTTAATCTGTGTAAAATTGAAGAGGTGTCCAAAATGATAATTTTATCAACGGCCTACTCAAAACATCAGGTTTGACATGTCTTGGATATCGACATATAATACATCAAAAGACGCGAAATTTTGTATAGAATGAACAACTAATAATATTCTTCTGTTTTGGTTGAAACGTTAACTTAAAATTAGCGATTATAAAAACGCGCAAGACGGCGTACTTTCGGATTTTTTCCAGAAACTTATTCTAAAATAATCCGAATTGACTGAAACTTTTTCTAAATTAATGTAAATTAAATGCATGTAAGATACTTACAGTTGTAATAGGAATAAACCTCTCCAGATTTCTATAAAACAAATTTGCAATTTGCATTTTAATTTGTAATTATTAACTATTATTTAAAGGTCTGCTGTCGATTGTCATATCTGCAAATGAGCATTGCAAATGAAAAAGCTCGGCAGAGAAAATAATGTAACGCTACACTGAAAACACTGAAATAAAATGAAATAAATATACTATGTCTATACCAATATACGTAGTAAATTGTAACCTTCTAACATGGGCAAAAATGACCAAGTCTTTTAGATTAAAATCTCTACAGTTCAAAGTGCCCATGTTTAGTCATATTCTTAGAAGTCTTCGATGACCTAGAAATCGAAATAAAAGTGAAAGGTACCACAATATACAATATAAGATATGCAGACAACACAGTGATGATAGCAACCAACCAGCAAGACTTACAGCTACTAATGAACAACATAAACAGAAAGGGGTCAGAGGGTGGACTAAGAATGAACAGATCCAAAACAAAATTCATGGTTAATAGCCGTAATATTCATACAGGAGCGTCCATCACGGTAGAGGGGGAAACAGTAGAAATAACACTAGTAAGCGATATATGGGACACACTACAAGAGATCAAGAGCAGGGTAGAACAAGCCAGATATGCATTCAACAAACTACGTCCCTTGCTATGCGATAAGAACCTAAATTTAAAAATCCGCCACAGAATGGTCAAATTCTACGTTTGGCCAGTCCTACTGAATGGAGCAGAAACTTGGACGTTAAAAGTGGCATCCATTAACAAGATCGAGACGTTCGAGATGTGGACACTCAGAAGAATGCTCCGTATACCATGGGTAGACCACATTACCAACGAGGAGGTGCTGAGAAGGGCAGGAGTGGACAGATTACTATTCAATAGCATAAAGCAGCGCAAGATCGGGTATCTGGGTCACATACTAAGAGGACCAAAATGTCGAATTCTCCAGCTCATAGTCGTAGGAAAGATAGATCGGACGTAAACAGCTATCATGGCTTAGGAACATCAAAAACTGGACCGGAATCAAAAAGTTTGGTGACATGTGGCAAGCAGCAATAAAAATAAATGATAATTCGCCAACGCACATAGGTGTAAGGCAACAGAAGAAAATGTGAATGTCTAGTTACTCATTTTTGCAAATTTTTACTAGGGGACTTCCGACGTCTGGATCACGGATTTTCTTCAAACTTTCTACACTTTTAGTAGTGCATTAGGACGAATGTGCAATGTGCAAATGCACTATTTCGGCATTGTCGAGAAAATTACAATTTTCTCTCTTCGAAGTTTTCCGCGTCGAATATATACATTTGCGTAGCATCAACGTCTATAAGATGGCGGTGGCTCAGTCCATCTTCGTAATTGCTGGATCGGTGGATCGAGTCCCAGTCATCGTTTTTTGTTTCTCTACGCTGGTCATAATTTTTCTTACAAATAACAATTCAAAGGTAATATAATGAATAAATACGTGTATTTTCATCCATTTTGATTGAATTTCCAATGTTATTTGGCCGTTTACTGAATTTTATCATTACAAACTTACCTTATTTTTATTTGCACATTATGTCGCCCTAATGGACTACTAAAAGTGTACAAAGTTTGAAGAAAATCCTTGTTCCAGACGTCTGAAGTTCCCCTTTAGGTCATTTTTAAAGATATCTTGTGAAGTTATATAAATCTACCCACTTTACAAGTCTCGAGTTTCGATGGTCATTTTTAAGTAAATAAAGCTATATAACGATCAAAGGAAAATTTGATGAATAACCTAATAAAGGGGTGGGTGGTTACATAGTTCATATACCTATTTTTTTCTCATAAAATTTGGGAAAAAACTCATAGGTTAAGAACCACTGACCTAGCAAATAAGGGATCCACCAATCCCATTATAGGTCCGGAACACTTTTGAGGTATAAGTATGAACACCATCCACGAAAGTTTAGATGAAGAAATAAGAGAACAATTGATGAAAACCTGGAAAGAACTTCCAGGGCTAAGACACCCCAAAGTAATGCTGGGATCTTTTATCCAGAAAAGAACAAAACTTGTCTGTAACTAAACAGGAAAAAGATTAGAATTCTGACAGGAGGCCTGACGGGACGGGTGTTTTCTAAGTCTGCAGTACTTAGAAAACACCTCAACACCCTAGGCCAAGAGGAAGATGACAGATGCAGATTCTGTGGCTCAGCAGAAGGAACCCCCATACATCTGCTCGAAGACTACGGAGCACTGCTCAGCAAGAGACAAATGTACCTTGGTGTCCATTGCTTGAACTCAGAGGAGTTGCAGTCCTTGAACCCCACCAAAATCCTGAAATGTTTGACGTAATCAGGACTAGAGGAGGCTTAGTTCCTCGTTTTTAAAGAAGAATTTAAATACCAATTTTCACATCTCTAACATATCCAGCTTTTGAGATATAAGTATACTGCATTTGCAGTCCCTTAGATAGATTTTCGGAAAATAGTAAAACATGTTTGTCTCTATTAACTGCCTATTTTTACTTTTGCGGCATATTTCGTTTCAGAGGTATAGGTTACACCAATATTGAACCCCCAATTATCAGCCCCCTTAAATTATACAGCCCCCTATAAAGCCCCCGGATTAGAAATATGGGGAAACTAGTGCCTGTTTATTTTTTATAACGGATCGGTAATAGACATCCTAGTAAAAAACCTTGGCTCTCCTTTTCACCGCCCCTAGAAACGAAATCTCCAAAAATCCTTCCTTATTGTTAGTGGATTTGAACGTTCCTTTCTAATTTTAAGTTCCTGAGTTAAACAGTTTGAAATGTGCGTTATGGCTCAGTCAGTCAGTTACATATATATATATATATATATATATATATATATATATATATATAGACATATATAGACATATATATATATACATATATATATATACATATATATATATATATATATATATATATATATATATATATATATATATATATATATATATATATATATATATATATATATAGGAGATTATTAATATATGCTTTATGCAGCCATTAAAACGAAAGAAAAAAAATATGGAATAAAACATTTTTAAAAGGATAAAACGAATATTATGAATATACCTTGAATTCCATTTCACATTCACAATGTTTCATTTATCGATAAATTAAAATTGATAAAAATGGAGGCCATAATATGACACAAGACGTTATAAAGGTCAGGAAAATAATAAATATTTAACAAACAAAAATTGCTTCGGATTCCCATTTCGAATTTACGTACTGAATAAACACCATGTGTATTACCAAAACAAACATTACGTAAACATCGACAAGAATAAATCGTGCAATTATAAATTAATTGGTGTTTGTATGTGTTTTTTTTTCCGCTGGTATAATGTTCCGGATTTGTTGATAATTCTTGACCGAATTCCAAAATCATTAAATCAGTTTGTTTTCCAAAACTAAACAATACAAAAAACTGCAACATAAATCGGAATATTTGCAACAGTATCACAATACCGTTTAAAACAGAATAAATATTTTGGTAAAACAATGTTTCAGACTTGCTGCTTATCAATTAATAAACGAAAGCATAAACGTTTTATTATTTGCCTTAGTTTTTATTTCCCTTCTTTGAAGTCTCCAAACTTCCCTTCTCATTTTACTCTAGTTCGTTCACTTAATATTCTCCTTAATATTCCTCCTTGTTTTATTTAACTTTGTTCCTTAATTGTTTCTATAAGCATTCTTATTACTTTGCAAATTTAAAATCTGAAAATGTTCCAGTTACAAACAGCTCCATAAATTCTTATGTAACTTCCTTGTAAATGGATTAATTACAGAATTATGGATGCAATGAGGAAGTTTGTTATAATTCAAATAATTTTAATAAAGTTCTGTCGAGAATTTCTATAGAGGAAATTATCTGTTATATATAGCTTCTTGATGCTCTACTTGTATAACAAGGAAGGATTTTTTTTTAATAAAATGTATATCAACATAACTCATGACATGTAATGGGACAAAAATAATCTAGTTACGCAAATCTTGTAGATGAAGCGTTGGAAAATAGGAAGATGACAAGACCAGGTCACATAGGATATTGATCGATTCGTTTTAGAAACACGCGCAGGACTGTGACGCATGGACGAAGATGCAGAGCAACGTGATCTATTCCACAATCTCCAGGATTTTTGGAGAATGGGAACTATAAGATACATCAGTGAAGGGATTATGTATTGATTAATCAAGATTTTACAGGAAAAGGGGTGTGCGGGATTAAGGCTTTGTTCCAGGATTATTGTTTTTTATCAGAATGTGAAGTGGAGCTTTCGGGGATAATATTTGGTCAAAACTGTTGAGAATTCGAGAAAGATTGAATTGCAGATATTGCGTGATTAAATGTTCTTCAACCTAAGTTCACTTTTTAAAATCATTTTCTAAATTAGACAAATCCAATTACTTATGTTTATTTTGAAGAATTTATTATGAAAAATTCTAGAAACTAAAAATAAAATTCTCTAACTTGAACATATAAATAACATAACATAATAATATTCAACCTGTTCGTAGCTCTATAATATTAAGTCGTATTTAGATTATGAACAAATCTCATGTTGAAACAACTACTTCCTAGCTAATACCACGCAGGATTTTGAATTATACAACAGACATTTGCATGTTATTACTAGTACCAGTACATTTTCATATTATTAACAAGTATTAGATAAATAACATTGTTTTTAAGATCATTTCTTATATTTAAATATAAGTGAATGTATATGTCGCAGGGAAATGGTAAAATAAGAGATTTGATCAAATCCCTAAGGGATTTGATCAAATCACGGAAGATGTTAAAATAAAAATTCTGTGAGTCATTTCCCTAAAGAAAGTTAGTGATTTATTTGATCAAATCCCTGAACTGTTTCAGTAAAATGATGAAATAATATCGTTTATTCAATTTTGTGTTATAAAGTCATATGTATTCCTTGGATACGGATCAATAAAACAGTGGTTTATTGTTTTATTTATCAAATAATAGTTATTTATGTATCAAGAAAATTATGATGATGTTAATTATTGAGGGCAACGTGCAGTAAGTAATAGTAAGTTGCCCAACATTCACATCCTCATAATTCACGTTATATCTAAATATTTTTTTTTTCTTGCAATAGTTTTTAAATTTAATTTATTTCTGTAGTTTTCACAGCATGTTGAAATTATTTACGTCAATTGTTAGGTATAGTTGCCATGGATTTTTGTTAATTTTATTGATATTTAATAAACATTAGTCAATTTGTCAACATGACAGACACCAGTAACAAAAAATTTTTTTTATTTCACTAACGAAATAAATTTTTTATTTGATAGTTACAATAACATATAAATGTCCGTTGACTAACAAGACTCCATAGTTGAAGCTATACTCATACTCATAGTTGCGTAGGTAATAAAACAATAGTCACTGAAACACAAATTATATTATTTATTCGAAGGTATTTAACTAAACAAATAGAAAACAAGGAACAAGAAAAAGAGAATATTCCTATTAAAATTTTTCCTTTTTTCGTAAAATTAATAACCATTTATAGTTTCTATCTGGGGTCGACTGTAAGTCAACTAAATCGACTTGGCCACGATGATTGAAGTCGCTAGATACAATTGGACAAACAACAATTTTTTTTCTTGGAATTTTTTTTAGACTGACATACCGTGCACAGTTTTAGAAATCCCAGTACAACTGAAGTAGGTATTAGGTATTTCGATTTCAAACTGTACAGCATTTTATCTCTTCCTCCGTAACCAGTTGACTGATGGGTTTCCCGGAGTATGTGGTAAAAATCTTCCATTGGCACAATTTTCACAACTGCATCGGAGTCAGACTTTCTTTTCAAAATCAAAGATTTTTTAGTACCTACTTCCATAACATCGTATTTTCTTCCATAATAGTACTGTTTATGTGTCCGTTGCAGCTTTAGTAGTGGTGCTAATTTAAATTGTTCAACGACTGTGGTAGCTTCTTCTATTCTTTCACGAGTCCACAAAAGTTTTTCTGTAGCATGCCGTTTGTTCAAAAACGACTTGAGTTTCATTAAACTGTTCTTCAGATACAAAATTTGAATTTAATTCGGTCAGTGTTTTTTTCTATATCCGAACCCATTTTTTCTACGGTAGTTAAAACAATAATAAAAATATAACCTTCCTCGCGTGATGTTTGGGCGCTACTTATATGACACGGTCGTCGGATGCGAGCGGTGAGATAAATGGGAGTGGTAACAAGCGAACCGTAGAGCCGTGCGCGTCCTGACTTACTTTATTTCATCATTTCACTAAAACAGTTCAGGGATTTGATCAAATCACTAACTTTATTTAGGGAAATGACTCACAGAATTTTTATTTTAACATCTTCCGTGATTTGATCAAATCCCTTAGGGATTTGATCAAATCTCTAATTTTACCATTTCCCTGCGACATATATAAGAATGAATATATGTGTATTTAAATTAAGTGACTAGCTATCTGCACATGCGTTTAGAGATTTATCTCTCATCAGTGCAGCTTTACTTTTTTGAATTATTAATTGGAATACACTTAATTGAATATTGGTTAAACCATACTGATTATAGATACAGTCTTATTATACTTATTATTAATAACATACAAATCTCTGTCTGTATAATTCAATATCCTGTGTGATATTAGTCAGGAAGTAGTTGTTTCAATATGAGATTTGTTCATAGTCTTAATAAGACTTAATATTATAGAGCTATGAACAGATTGAATATATTTATATATAATACAAAGTCTTATTAAGACTATGACAAATATCATGTTTGGAACAGGAAGGTCTCACCATTATTCTTTTTACTTCAAATTTCTAGAATTATACATTCTAATTTTACTTCTAATTTCTAGAATTTTACATAATAAATCTTTCAAAATAAACATAAATAATTGGCTTTGCCTAATTTACAAAATTATAGTAAAAATAAACCAACCTTGATGGCAAATTTAATCAAGCAAAATTTTCAATTCAAACTTCTTTCTCTACTTGCAACCATTTTGACAATCAAATAAAGAGAACCTTATATTATATTTAACAATAACATTTTGTTGTTGAAGAAAGTTTCTCTTCAACCAATATTATATTTGTTTTTATTTATTTTTAATTGTTACTGTAAATTTTGTTGTTATTATTTAAAAAAAAAACTGTTATTGTTGCTACTGCATACAATTTCGTAGAATCATTACTAATTGTTGTTATTATAATAAACATAAAACTTATAAATATTATTTAATATTTGTTGTAATGCTATCAAAACCAAATCAAACTTTTAAATTTGACTTTTATTTTGAAAAATTATAGTATTGTTATTAAAATATTTTTTTTAATTTGTTGTTTATATTCTCGTTGCTTTTGGTAATTTTTAGGGTTCCGTGCCGAAAACGGAACCCTTATAGGATCACTTTGTTGTCCGTCTGTCTATCTGTCTGTCTGTCTGTCAAGACCATTTTTCTCAGGAACGCGTAGAGGTAACAAGTTGAAATTTGTATCAAATACTCGGGTCTGTGGTCTCTTTCAGCTGTGAAAAAATCAAACTTATAAGTCAACGTGATCAAAAGATATGACCGTTTATGTCACATATTTTGCATTTCACAAGGGAATCAAAACCTATAGGGTACTTCCCGTTGACCTAGAATCATGAAATTTGGCAAGAAGCGGTGTCTTACAGCACATGTCAAGGGAAAATACTGAAAACAATAAATATGTAGTTTAATTACAAGAAAAATACGAATTTACTATTAGAAACTTATGAAAATACACTGTGTATGTTGTCGTAGTGGTATTGTCAGGCTGCAGAAGCATATGGGTTGCATACAGTTAGGTCCTCTTCGGTTAGGTCCGAAGGTTAAAAAGTATGTGTTGGCACCAAGCTGTATATTCTGAATTTTCTTTGTTTATATTCGTTATGCAATTCAACACGTACGCTCTATATACATAATATATACAGGGTATATATTATGTCTAAATTTTGCTTGTTTATAACCGACATGCGACATACTCAAGTCCCGTAACATCCTGTATATATTATATTTCGTCTAATTTTTGTTTATAATCTACATATACTTAAATCACGTACGCCCTATATTTTTTGGTAGTCAATTGCCCAAAAGCAGTCAATTGAACATGAATGTTAAGAGTATCGAAATAGATCTAGAAATAGTTAATATATTAGTTTATATTAGATCTAGAAATAGTTAGATCTTAATATAAGTTAGTGAATAAGTGTAATACTAAAATAAAGTTTTCTTTTTATAAGTTTAAAAATATTCGCGTTATTTAAATAAAATACCCTGTATACCTTTATACAGGGTATATAGGTATACAGGCAAAATTGAGCAGTAAAAACAAATAGTGAAGTTCCAGAACCCCTAAACACTCATAGTGAATGGGGGATGTATGGTAATAAAATTTAGGTTGAATTCCATCGTACGACAGCGACATCTTGAGGTTATGCTTGCAGCGGTACTAAGATGGTCGTGATTTCAGGAGGGCCACTTGTCAAGTTAACTGAATGTGCTTGCTACGTCCTCCACAAAAAAAAATACCTTACTTACAAGTTTGTACGGAACCCTCGGTGCGCGAGTCACAACTCGCACTTGGCCGTTTTTGTTTTGTTTTGGTAACGATTATCAGATTTGAACGTAAACTCGACCTTTATTGATGACAAATAAAATGTTCTTACCTTTAAGATCGTTTGGTTCTGAAGGATTTCTCATGATATCATTCAAAATATGTTCGAAACCTCTCATCGACTCCAACGGACTGCTGCCGTTTGCATTAACAACACCACACCTTTCCTGCAACAAAACTCACACTAAACATCAACAGTCCACGACGATTAAATAATTTACGTGGAGCAAAACATGCACAAAAAGTATACGGCAAAAATTCTTCTAACATTCCACAAATAAATTATTCGAAATTGTTAAAAGTCATCCACCAGAAATCGCAAAAAATATTGTTACAACCAATAATTATAATTAATAACATTGAGTGTTGTTTAAGTGGAATATTAAAGTAAATTGTTTATACACACAAAGTTTGGCACAAAGTTGATTTATAATCGATGTGAAATTCAAGTGGAATGCATTTCAATGTTTTTTTTTACAAAACTGTGCAGGTTTGTAATACAGACAAGTACAGACAAGCACAGTACAGACCAGCACTGTCATACAAGCACAGTACAGACAAGCACAGTACAGACAAGCACACAGACACATTTCAAAAAGCAAAAGCTGTAATAAAATCGATTTGGATTTTGATCTTATTGTTAAACAAGTATTATTTAACAATAAACATTTTTCAATGCCACAAAGTCGACTCCAATTATAATTAATGTGGAATGTATTTAATTGTTTGTTTATCAAATCTGTTTAAATTTGTAAGACACATTTAGACAATTAATTACACAGACATGTTTCAAAAGCAATAGCTTAAATAATAGTACATATATTACAGAACAAGTTCCATAAATGAGATTATTCAGCACGCGTCTATGTTTAGTTTTCTAATGGACAAGTGCGAAAAACGCCTTATAAACGAGTTTTTTATACTATTTTTCTATTTTGCGCACTTTTATGCCATTTCTAAATAAAAAAATCGTCGATACATATTGAGAAAATTGTATCGCATTCGGCAAGCCATTAACGAACCCATATGAGTGCTTTAATGACTTCATTAGACGCAAAATAGAAAAAATCTTTTATCTACTCGCGCACCAAATTAATACATTAATAAGTAAATTATTGTATGTGAAGGATCCCTTTGTTATAATCGTATGTAAAAGTATCCAAATCGTGCGTACAAGTCCAATGTAAATCAAATGGAGTTTCATTATTCAACGATTTATGTTTGATATTACTATGGTAACAACTCGCGGCACTAAACAAAAAACATGGATGTATTGAAAATAAATTTTCTGACTTATATTAAAATTGAATTAATTTTTCTTATTTTGAATCAAGAGGCCTCTCAATCTGGATTTATCTGGCTCTAATATAACTTAACCAAACCAGAACCTAATCTAGATTCAATCTAGATTAACCTAGATTACATCAACAACGAGCAAATAGTGTTCCCGTCATTGTGCGTTTTCACTAGTTAGCAATTTTTGTCACAGAGAGGCTGAACGTTCTAACCTTATTGTGTTATGTGTTAGTGATTTGAAGTATTTTATCTGCCAAAATTACAATGTTTCAATATAATCGGTAAGAAACAATTATTTTGTTGTAGATTCAACAGTATTTTAACAGGCTTCATAGATAAAATAATGTATGATATTCGTGTGTGAATGGCTTTTGTGTACTATTGTATCATACTACTATTATGTGGAATATTAAGATTTATGTGGAATGAACAAGATCATTCTTGCAAAATTTTCTGCTCACATTAGGAAGCTTAAATTCGAAAGTTTCAAAAAGAAGAACTGATATAAAAAGGATTGTCTTCATTGTGGAACATTAATCATTGTTTCTTTTTAATAACTAAGAATTAACATATTAAGATTTATGTTTGCTGAATATGTTTTATAAAATGCATTTCAAGACCAGATTTGGAAGATGAATTGCAAAAGTTTCGAATAGTAAACGGATTTTGATCGAATTTATTTGTGATTTGGATGGAATGCAATTTTATTTAATTTTCTATTTCGTTGAACAGTCAAGACTAGATAAGTAAGATTATCAAGTCTAGACATATATGTGTAGATAGAAAAGACTACTCGAAGATAAAACTGCATAAATAGATAAAACTAAATAGTTCATTTTTTGCAATTGATTAATATTATATTATTTAAAATGTGAAACAAAGCTGACGGCCACTGTTATCAGTCTATTGATTGTTTTGCCATTCGCAAAATCGTTGAAGCTATTAACCCAAAACCAATTCGTATTATTTTTGGTGATAAGATTGAATTTGTGTCACACCAGCTCTTTCGGTTTTGATAAATTCCTAATCTTATCAGTGTGTTCATGCGAATTTTATTTATATTTTGCTCATATTTAGAAAATCAATTAACCGAAATATATAATAAATGTTTATTTGTATCAAAATAGATAAATTGGATAGATTGAAATGAGCATTTTTAGAGAAAAAAAAAATTTGAACATGTAAGGTTTGATTAGTAATAAATATAAATTTAATTAAATAAAAGTAGTGAGATATTAAATAAAATAATTTTCTGTAAATTTCGGTTAAACATTCTTTGAAATTCCACTTTAATCAAGTAGATTAAAATGTATCATGTATCAGATTGGCAAAGTTAGTAAATATGATATATTAAATTTTAACATAAATGCGGATTATGTGAGCAAAGGAATAGTTGACGACAAAAGCCGAAAAAAGTTGGGGTAGTTTCCTCTTTGAAGTGGGTTAAAACTTTACAACGGAAAATTTCCATCTAAACCGTAATAGCGCACTAATATTAACTGAAAATTGTTTTTATTCAAAAAGCTTTTTCTTCTTTTTTAAGATTAATTTGCATATTTTTTATATTCACCTATGCGCTATTGCTCCTCAATATTGTTGAAAAA